>JAGTXR010000102.1:1200000-1800000 GCA_022606575.1 Glossosoma conforme | reverse complement strand
AAAAAATTTAAGGGTTTCTGTAAATTCAAATTTATTTGGTTTTCAAAAACAAAACAATGGTTATTGAATCTTAAAATCATATTAAATTAATTTGTACGTTGTAGTTAAAAAATAAAGAAACTATATTTAAGTTCATAGAAACAAAATATTTGACAAGATTTTTGCAATGTTAATAGTCTTATAAACTCACTTAAATTAAAAATCATGACATCAAATATGTTATTGAATAATATTTTACGCATAATAATTAGGCATTCTTGAATTAAAATATTATTCTCAGCTACTTTACACATCTTTAAACTCCTTTCAGTATCGTATTAGGCTTAAACTTTTCCTGTACCTTTTTTATCACTAATTAGATAATTGTTATACTTTACAAATTGTTTACAACCAAATAAACGAAGGATGTTCAATGAGCTTAGAACCGCGGTCTTCTTTTTTGTGTTTAAAAGTTCATTAAAAGATCAACATGGTCCATATAAAGGTAAAAAGTATTTTATAAATAATAAATACCTAATTCACATTTGAAAATAAAATAAATTTTGCTCATTTAACAAAACATTATTGTCCCATATAATGATTTTTTTTCCCGTATTTTTTCCATTTTTAAGTAGATATTTCAAATACTTGACGGTTATTAATAAGTAATATCTTCACAAAAATATTGAAAAGGACACGATTCACTGAAAATATATTTCTATTCACAATAAAAAGGGTCTATAAATTTTCGCTGGCTGAATTTCATTTTTATTGACAAATCGGGACGCGAAGTTTCTGCCTGTCAAAATAATAAAGGTCGAGTGGGAGGTTTTGTGAATTTGAGCGTGAATACGCTCGTCGTTATATGAGAGAGGGTATAGACGTTTCACAAAACCCTCACTGAACGTAGGGTTAATATCCCATAGCACCTCGGATGAGTTATTTTATGAGGCAATAAAATAACGAAACCTTATACGCATTAGCAATCATAATTACTTTTGTTTGATTTTCAGTTATTGATAATGGCATGGAAACAATAATTGTAATCGAAAAACAATTATATTCAAACACTGTTAATAAAATTGGAATAGACATTTTTTTTAATGCTTTGCAAAAGTCAATATTCAAGAATAGTGTACTGAATATTACACATAGATGAAGTCGATATTTTTATGTCAAATTAAGTTGATTTAGAAATAGTAAAAAAGCGTCCTGTTATATGTTTTCTGATTTTCTTAGAATTTGATAAACAAACTCCTAAATCAAGTATCAGTTTATATCAATATAATTTAAAATAAGTACATACTCTCATAAAAAATCTGTTCTCAGGATTGTTTTTATTGCAAAAAATATACTCCAATTCAAAGAAATGCCTTTATTACATTAAATTATCTATTTTTTAAAATGGTGTAAAATGTGGCAAATGGTTTCTTGATACTGCATTAAACGATATATTTATTTTAATTTAATAAAAAAATATATAAATTTATGTTTGAAATAACTAACCACAAATCTATTGGTGACTTTTTGCGACAGTGTAAACAAAATAAATTAAATACTTTTAGCAATAATAATAATGTTTTTTTAGTTAAATTGATGTACGACTTCATCTAAATATCAGAGAGATAATTGAATTCACATGACAAAGAATATATAACAATAAGAGTATGTGTAATAATCATGCTTAGAAAATATCAATATGTCACAAAAATATTGCAAACACAAATATTATTCAAAAAGAGTAACCAAATTTTCAAATATAATCAACCGGTATCTCTTTAAATAATTATTTAATAATTATGCTAACGAAAAATTTGTCAATTTTTTTTTAAAGTAATTTTGTATATAAAATAATGTTGAATATTTAATACTATTTAAAAAAATATTTTCTGTTTCAAGCATAAAGAGAAGGCGTCTATAGTTTAATTTGATTTTTTACGATCATCCCTTTGCATTACCGTGTAATAAGAAAAAAGCAAGTTTCAGCAAAGAAGTCTACTTTTATGGTCTTTAGGATTCCCTTGCATTCAGATATGTCAAAGGCTGTTGCGACTCTTCTCCAACAAAGGCTGGGATCCAGGGCAGGAGTGTGGGGTTTTATCACTTTTCTTTTATAATGCAGCCATATTATCAAATGAAGGAAGCCAACTTGGAAAATATGCGCACAAAACGGCAAAACTTTGCGCGATCCAGCATAGTTTTTAAATATATTTTGTAGTCTTTTTACCTGTGTTTGTTTGTTGAATGGAATGCTGCAGGAGCGCGAGCTGTAAGCAACGTTTATAAGCTTTCAAAAAGTTGTGCTACTAAACAACTTAAATATATTGAAGAAAATTCAATAAGAACGGTGAATTATTTACGTTTTTTTTTATAAAAAAATACTATGTTTATGGTTTGTATTTGTTATATATACCAATTTTGTATGTGAAAACATACAACAAAATTGTTCTTGAGTTACTGAGATGACTTTTGCTAATGACGTTTGTCGCGAGCGCTGTGAACTTTGGTTGAACTTACATCAACAAATCACTTACATTATTTTTGATATACATTTTTAGATGTACAATGTACATCTAAAAATGTATAATGTGACAGTTGCTTATTTATTTAATTTTTTCGCACATTTTAATTAATTATTAGACATTATTTCTTTGCGTAATCTCTAAATGACATTTATTTTTATTATTATAATAAATAATGCGTAAGAATCTTTTACCAAGCAATAAAAATAAAGCATATTAAAGAAAGACAAAAATTTATTGTTATATTTAGATCAAGAAATCAACCAAATTATTTTTCGCATTAAAGTGAAAAACATTTTTGTATTGACAACATATAAGAACTCAATTAAAAGAAAGAATAAATTTTAAGTAATTTATTTTACTTATTCCTAATTTCATTGAATTAATAGTCACGTAAAGTCTTTGTATTATTTGCTCTCGCTAGTAAAATACTAGCCAATAAAAGTGGAGATCGATTTCGTAACTAAATAAACGCAATTAATTAAATGCATTGAAAAGGGGAAAAGGAAAAAAACGAAAGCGCATCGGTCACGTTCTACTTGAAGATAAGTTTCTTGGGAAGATCTTAGGAGCAAATGATAGAAGATAAAAAAAGAAATTGCTGACCAGAGAGAGGATTGTTATAATAAAAACATTACTCCTTATATTGAAACATTTTCATTTTGTGAAATAACTAAGCTCGTATAGATTTAAATGTCAGAATCATTGATGTTTATGAATGTGAAACGTATGATAACTAATTATTTTGGAATAAAATTTTCAATGCATATAATTTTGATTGATATTTTTCCTCATAGAAAAATGCTTTTATCTTGATACTGCAATACGGATTTTCATAACATTTTTTTTAATATAAAGTAGTAAAATATACTAAGATGTTATTTACTGTATAAAAAGTATAAAGCTTTATTATTTAACCAGTGTAGAACATAACCACATATTGGGTTAAGACCGGAAAGATAATACAAAAGTACTGATTTTTAGATTTTATTATTTTAGTATTCAAGTCTCATCTTAACTCAGATTTTAAAAACTAAAACAATGCTTTAATAAAACAAAAATTACAGTTTAAAAATAAAAAAATGTCTTTTTATATACAGGTATTCTTAAGTAAATAATACTTACGAATTGCGCGGTTGTATTGAGTAACTTAAAAAATTAATATCGTAATAATATCTTTTTCAAAAACCCTTTATTTGGAAACACTAGTATGCATCTAATTTTAACTTACTCATAATTAACTTTTTAAAATCAATTACTGCGAGTTATTTATATTAAACTTATAAAAATAAATATTATTTAAATATAATATGAAGCAGGCGTATAAGACGAAATAAAAAAGTCAATAAACAAATACCCTGCCTAATCAGCATCTTATATTACGTTTAATTTTATATATATTTTTTAATATGCAATAAAGAATTTTAAGAAAGAAAACCGCAAAGTTTCTTATAGCGTTAAAATAAGTGCTGACTTAAATTATTAATAACCAAAATAATGATTAATACAATAATTTGTGAAATACTTGTAATTAGCTAATTTACTAATTAGTCCATGAAATAATTAAGCTTGTATTGAGGGGTTTCCCTTTATCGGCGATATCAAATCTCACACTCGCGCTGAATAGTTAGATTGCGTTTGATTAATTACACCTGGCAGGTAGGGAAGATGATAAAGATATATGATTTGGAATTCCACTGATCCAGGCTCTCTAAGTAATGGACATTGGATGAGAATACCTTCCTTATTCATTATTTGACACTCTTATGATTTATAATGAGTTAATACAAGGTATTCATTGCTTCCATATTGATGCAGTTTTAACAATAAATATTGTAAGGTTAATACCGTTTAAAACTATTATATATTATATAAAAGACTTAGAAATAAACTCTTTGATATCCATTTCAATAGTAAATAGATAAATACAGGGGACTAAATACTGATCTATTTCAGAATATTTATATTAAATTTAAAAAATATGTAGGGGGAAATTAATAAAAATTGAAAGTAATTTATCTTAAGAAATGTATAATAAATAAATACCCAGAACTTTATTCGCTAATGAAAAGAATACTAAAGTATTTTCCGTATGTTCCATTTAATTCAATTACATCTTGTCTAATTAATTTACGATTACATAATAATTTTGATAAAGATTTTAATATTGTGTTTATATTATATTTGGGCATTGATCACAGGTAATTTTATTTTTCATAGTGAAAACACATAAAGCCATAATTAATGAATTGTATTTTAATTAATACGAGTTGTTTTAAATAAAATATTTCATATTACATAAATTTCAATATTTAGAGTCATGTACCTCATTAATGCATCACTGAATGAAATGGACCCCTTTTCATTTACTGTTGTAAAATTTATCGAAGACATCAATTTTGAGTGTAGAACTGCAGAGGAAATTTGTCAGAAACTTTCTTATTAGAGACGTGCTTCTCCTCTCAAGTATAGTTTTGTTTTTATTTATTTTTATTCGTATATTTTTAATTAATGCTTCCGTAAAGTATTCCTTACACATCGCTGTTTCTTTTTAATTTGTTGAAAAAAAATTCTGTTCAAAAAATATATTGTTAAAAAAATTAACAACATTAAGGTTATCAACTGAAAATATATAGATAAACTAAATAATTATATATTTTTAATTAATTTTCATTAAAAAAATAATAATCTAATAATATTTAGTTGTGATACACATTTATTTTTTATGATTACATGTTTCGGACTTCCTGGAGACCATCTTAAGTAATTATTGTAACATATAATCATAAAAAAAAAATGTTAATCAAAGCTAAATACTTGATGAAAATGTATTAAGAATTATAATTTAAATTTTTTAAAATTTAAGTAATTAACGATTTCTTGTAAAATACTAAAAAAATATTCACAATTTTATCGATCACGTTTAATACCTCAAAAGCTTACATTATTATTATTATTATTATATTAGTATTTGTATAGCGCTCTTTTATGACCGAATGATCATTCCAAAAGCGCTTCTTTGCCTCTCTGAGTAAAAAGGTGGGTCTTGAGTCTGCTTCTGAAGGATGCCTCTGCTTTAAGCTCTCTTATGCTTTCCGGTAGTGAGTTCCAGGCCATTGGCGCAGCGTAGCTGAAAGCCCGATTGCCAAAGACCGTGCTAGGACTACCTCCCGTCAGCTGCAGGGTGCTTCTATTTGCTCTAGCCGATCTGAGTGTCTCTCCACGCGTGCTTATTTCTGAAGGCTTAATAAGTTCTGTCAGATAGCCCGGTGCAGTTCCGTTGAGTGCCTTGTAAGCTAAGAGGCATAATTTATACTGGATTCTAGCCGAAACTCTCAACCAATGCAGTCGGTGTAGTATTGGAGTAATGTGACAGAATTTGGGCGCGTTGTAGACTTATTTTATATTATTATTATTATTATATTATATCATTGGCTTAGCAGCTGTTCTTTTATTTTTCTGTATTGTCGTCATATTTTTATGATTATTTGTCGCTATTTAGGGTGGCTTCTTATAATCATTATGAAATCTAATCGTAAAGAACTCAACAACCTTTCTTGAAGATATTTTATTAAAAGTTCTCAATATCGCTCGGTATAAAACATCTAATTACTTAATAGAGTAAACGTGTAAACGCCAAATCTTAAAACAGATACAGTTGACTTAGATGTAAGTAATTTACGTTCCCAAATCACAACGCAAGAAAGAAAAAACACACTATTCTTGACTTGAAATTCGAGAATAGAGTTATCACATTAATGAAATTTTCAATAAGTTGATTCGTTTGATAGCGTGATAAATCGTATTTTTTTTTAATTATTAAATAATATTTGATTGCGCACTAGTACGGCCCTGTCAACTCAGGTGAGCGTCTCCCGAGATGCATGACAAATTACAGCCACTCGTCAAGAAGATTCACCTGCCTGCTGCCAGGGCCGGCGGGGGCGGGGAGGGCGATGTTCGCTTTAAATTGGCTCTCGAAGTTTATGTTGCAAAAAATGTGAAATAGCAGACGTTCGCGGCTGGGATAAGAAATCTTATTTAAAGTTACCTGGAGGAGCGGAGCCCAGAGCCACAGCAAGGCAATTTGGCGCTTTCATAAACATTCCTCCGTGTCACTCAAATACAATATAAATATTTGGTCACGAAAGCGAAGTCAACTTATGCATATTATGCTATGATTTATTTTTGAAATTTGATTTGGAGTATCTACCAATAATTTGTTGAGCATTTTTTTTCAAGGTGTGAAAGAACTAATAAACCTTCAATAATCAAGTACATAAATTTATCATCATTATTCCATTTCCAATGCCTAGTTTCAATCTAAAATTTCTGTATACTGCTATAGTACTCACCTCATCTCATAAAAACTCATTAAATGCATTGTATAAATAACTTCGATTCAAAAATCATGAGGCCTCAAGAAAAAGCAATTGTATTTGTGCTATAAAAGGCATGCCAACAAAATATCTCAGTCAGGTCCACCGTATTCTTGTAATGATAAATAAAATTAAAAACTTCCGTATCTGTTCACTTACATTATATCTAACAAAGCTAATCAAGTCATGACACTCATGTATAATCAATGGAATTACCTGTTTTTAAATAAAATCATAAGGCTTTATCGACTTTTGTTTATGCATCAAATTTAGCAGTTATTTACAATAGAAAGATTGTGGCAATTTGTGCGTTGTATAAGAGGTACTTCCTATTAGGTTTCAGGTATTTTGCATGGAATTTAAAGACTCTCTAACGCTTGGAAGGTAAAGAGAGATTTAAATTCCTTTAAATAATATGTTTTAACATATATTCGTAATCAAATAAATAAAATAAAATACTGCATATAATGTATGCCCTCGACTCTGCTGAAAATGGGGTACATCAAGCAAATGCCTGGTGAGCACCTTAATGCACCGCAGTCCGTGAAATATGAAATGCAGGGTTGAAAGCGATGTTTTCTCGCGAAGAGCTCGAATTTTCCAGCGTAACTCAATTTATTAGCAATGCTATTGTGCGCGCCCCCCGTGCACTTTGTACGAATACAAATTCGATTAAAAAGGCCAGATTTATTGTATTATAAAATCGCGTGGCTCTCTCGATAAGAAATTGCACATTTTTATTAACCCAGTCTCATCGCCTACCGTTACCCCAGTGGCAATGCTATTAACGTCTGTTAATAAAAATGCCGCTTGAAATGGCGAAATATTTTATTCAATTTTTTTATTTCGCTTTTTAACATTTGGCAAGAACTTGTGTTTTGTTACACAGAAATATGCGGCATTTATAAAATTCACAGATTATTAATTTACTCAGAATATATGTATTTAATTGAGCTCATACTTTTATCGCATATAATTAAACTCAATTCCTCTTTGTATTTTTTTATTATCACAAATCTATCATTTATTCTTACGTTTTTTCAGAGTATCATTATAAAATTCGTTTTTTTTTAAATACAAATAGTTTTATACACGATTAAATTATTTTTTGTTGTCATATTATTTAATAATAAACATATTATAAAGAAACATAAAAATCTAAGCATTACAATTATTTAATTTAAACAATCATTTTATGCATATCATTAAAAGCTTTGTTAGTTTTTGTATTGAAGAATAATATAAAAGAGATTGAAACATACAAAAATTCTCATTTTTCTATAAGCTCACTCTTAAATTATTAAAACCAACACATTAGACTTAAATTCAAATTTTAATACCATACATAAGATACTTAATTTTAAGTAAATATCGCAGTTACTTGTCATGAAAATAATGTATTTTAATGTGTCATAAATTGATGTTCTTCCGATTTTTTTGATTCATTCAGCGAAATTCCATAATATAAAAAATAAATATTACTTAGGAATCATTTAACATTTTTTTTATTATAGCATGACATGTTGCTTTAAACAATCTTTTTTTTATTTCGGATAAAATATATTGGTGTTACATTCAGCGATTTTTTAATATGATTTATTATTTGAACCTAGTATTTGATATCATATAAATAAAATACTAATCACAGAAACAGCACATAATATTTGATCGTCAATATTGAAAAACAAAAAAAGACTCGTTCATTCGTTACAAAATAACAATGCAACTTCTGTGTTTTATAAATTCGTTATATAACATTTAACTATTTTATACGAGCGCCACTGTAATAATATAACCACTAGTTAAATAGTAATTAAATTATTGTCAGAGCAATTTTCAAATATTTCAGTAATCCAGTGAATCATTTAACATGTTATTGTGTGAATGATTGGATAATTAAATAAATAAATTGAGCTTCATTATACGGTGCAATGCTTAAATTTGACACTTTATTAAACAAATAAATGAAAATAAAATAATTAACCCTTTCACCTTGTGAAGTAAAACACAATTTAATGACACATTCAAGCGCAATTAATAAAGACAATTAATTAATCAATACATTCATACAAATAATTATAATAATATATTTGTATATTAGAACGGATTTTGTGACGGCATTTTATTAAACCCACATATATCTATAAATATTCTATTTGTGTACATGAGGCAGGATCTTGTGTTATCAAGTGGTCTTTGCAGTAACACAGCAGTGACTCTTCCTGTTGGAGCTCCTTCCCTACGGTGACTTTTGTAATTATAAATTAATAAATTAATTAATAGTTAAACTACTTTAGATTTCCCAGATTCAGCATGTCGTGAAATGTGAATCAGACGTCTTCCTCTTATAACTTTCAATATAATGATAATAAATAAAGCGATTATAACGCCTCCAACCCTCGTGACCCTCTGAGATTTCAGGCAATTAGCCGAGAGGATGATTCTGTAGAATCTCTCCCAGGGCAGCTTCCTGTGCCGGAGATCAGAGTAAGAAAGTTTCTGGGAATGTCTAAGGCCTCGTATCGTATCCACTCTATGTCAATTAGTCCGTAGCTAGAACTTATATAATATATATCAATTGTCATCAAATTATTGTACTTAAAAATTTACACTTTATATAATGGATTACATGTATGCGTTATGTATTTATTTTGTCTGTTTGTATGAGAATATTTAAGAGTTTGAGAAATTTTGTCATTACTAAAGAAAACTAGTCATAATAAAGATAGTTGTATAATTTTTAATTAAAATATTTCCAATCAGATATTTTAAGTAATAAGACCTGTTTTTTAAAAAAGCATTATTTTACACTTTCCTTGACACTAAACAATTATTAGTTTTAAAACGTTCCAGTTTATATTACTGCGTGACAAAAACAAAATCCTCAAATAATTCGTAGCTGAAACAAGTATGTGAAGAAACACTGCTCAAAGTAAACCACATTAAAACAAGGCAAACTTTCAATATTTTTTTTAACAACAACGTTTTAAGCTGTAATTTAATACAGTTAATAATAATTTTGCTGAATATAGTACAAGTATACCATTTTTTTCATTAAACAAATATCAGCATTTTTAAATGAGAGTAAATTAAAATGATACTTAAAAGCAAATAAATAGGTTTTTTAATGTAAGTACATATTTAGATTGTTATGTGCTTAATTGCAAATATAGTGAATGAACATTGTTATGAAAAAATCAATATGTTTGTCTAAAGAAAAAAGTGCAATATTTTATAATTATCATTTTCAAATGTACAATTAATTTTAAAAAGTTCCATTAAAAAAAGATGAATTCAGATATTGTTAAGATCGGATTTTCTGTTACTATTATTTAAATGAAACTTCTTACTCTCACACAACTATTTTTGATCAATATTTTTTGACTAGTGAGAGTTGAAATTCACACCAACTTTGAAGAGAGACCTTAGATAGTGAAGAAATTTATTTTAGCTATTTTTGTTCTTATCTTCGTTAAGTAATGAACCTACAACTTTTAGTATGGCAAACCACTGAACCTTAAACCTTATACACCAGTAATAAACTTCCGTAACGCTGCAATACAAATATACGAGAACAAGGCTAAACACATCTAAATCTATTCTAAGTAATGAAATTAGGATCGATTGAATGGTTTGAATGAGTAGTACTATCACACTACACCTTCATGGTTGTTCTGAATATAATATCACATAATAATAAAGTTGAGAGCTGGCGCTGAAGAAAGTTATCGCTGTTACAACCAAGTACCTACATCAATGTCATCCGCCAACACAATTATCAGGCGCCGCCTAACATGGCGGATGGCAACTTGTTATTCAAATAACTAATTCACGGATTAATCCACTCTGACACGTGTCATGAACTGATTGTCGCACAAGACAATACTATCGCGGGATAAATCCTCTGCCACGTCAAACATGCTAGCTTTTTGGATTTATTTTAAGCGATTGTGAAACGTTTGTTCTTTTCGTTATAAAATAATCATATTATGCTTTTATATATATAAACATTCAGAACGAAACAAGCTGTGAGAAATAAATTTACTTTTTTTTTCGTCAAATTTGGGGAGCTTTGTAATGATTAACCAGGACATCCAGACGCTGTAAAGAGGTATTCGTATTGTCTACTTGTGGGAGTTGGGACAAATTTAAGTATACACCTATCTGTTCTTTAATATAATGCAGATTGTGTGAAAGAGAAAACTCAAAAAAAGGAGGAGCATTCCAGATCTTACCGGTGGCATTAAGGAAGCAATTTTTGGAAAATACCTGTTCTTGTGTAACTGTCAAATAATAACCGCTTATTATTATTCAGCGAGTGTAAAACGAGTCTGTCGGTTGTGAGCAAGTACAAAATTAATTATATCTTTGGTATCTATGCTGTAGTCATAATGATAGAAAATATTTGTTCTTGGTTGATATACATTGAATAGAAGTTCTTATTACAAATTTATATGGATATTTTATATGTGAATATTATAGAGCTCTTTTGTGTACATTATTTCTTAAATAAACTTTATTAATCATTCCATTAGTACGAAGGCTGAACGATCAATGCGGAGAGCTAGGCTACCTAGTCTTTGAAAATGCCTTGTACAAGGGGTGAGAAGATTCCTGAAATGGCGGTCGAAATATTGGAAGAAAACAATTTGCCATACACGGCTAAACCCAAAAGCCAAAATAACAAATCTGGCCCTGAAAACCTAAGAAGTTATTCAACACAGGGTTTACAAACAGTTTAAAATTATTTTTTAATCCAGCTGTTTTCTTATAAATAGCAAGCATGAAATAATACACTTGCAAGATTTATTTAATCTTTGAATAATATCGTCTTTCAATGTGTGTTTATGAACACTATTGAATACTAACACTTCTGCATTGTGAAGAGTTTTTCAATGTTATATTGTGCATTTTATGAAAAATTTACGAAATCAATTTTCCGTGAATAAGACCAGTTCATTTTCTTTTGTTCTAAATGGTTCGCAGTGAATTTGAAATTTGCATTCGATAATAAATGGACTTTTTCTTGAAATAATACGTTTTAAGTTCTTAAAATTATAAATTCTTAGAAATTATTTTTAGAACCTTTAAATTTACTACGACACATACCAATGGCAGAAATAAGTTTTTTTTTCCAATAGTAGAAATGTTTGTTTTTAAAATATATTTAGTTGTAGTTGAAAATATGCTATTAATTAATTGGGTTTTCTGTCAAAATTATTGACCATAAATTACTCGTTTAGCAACATTATTTTAATGAAATATTGTCTTCTTAAGAAAACATACTTTTAATGCGTCCTCAGTCATCAAAAAAATCATATCAAAAATACAGAAAATATGTTTTTTTTTCATAAAATATTTTGATTACATTAAAACATTTATCTTATTTCAATATAATCTTGACAAAAAGAATAATTTAAGAGTACAATATTTATTAACAAGATAAAAATTGTTATTCTCAAACAGAATATTATATTAACTTGGCTTAGTATTGAGCATCGATCGAAGCATCCTTTTTCATGATTTTATTCTTAGTTTGTACGCATAAAAGAGATGGGCGTCGCGGGGGTCGGAAATTTGAGTTGGCGAAAACTTTTATTTTCATTTTACGATATAAACTCTTGTCCGAAATTGTGCTAATTCAACAGCCTCCGATCGCCAATCACAAATGTATCGGGTGACTCGGAGCGTGGCAGTAAACTTCTGAAAAACCGACGAAGCACGAACCGGGGAAACCATAAACCTGATCGTCTTGTTGGAGGATGGTTCGTCGAGAATTGTGGACGTGGTGGGCAGAGCAAAGTCACGCGCGCTTGGGGAATGTGAGCTTTCAAAGAGTATTTCGTTTGTCTCAAAAGCTTGTCCTTGTCCATTTGCTTTATTATTATTATCAAACTATTAGATGATAATAATAAAAATAATAAAAATAAATTTCAAACGATAACAATAATACTCGTACAATAATAATAGTATTTTTTTATTATATTATTCGATTTGTGTTTCCCAAGATTGGATATTTTTTTTTTAACAAATATATTCTATGAAAAATTGACATTTAGTAAATGTATTTTTTAAATCGTCAATTAAATATTTGATAATCATTCTTACGGTAAAAGAATAATTATTTATTGGATTACTTGGATTGCTTCGGAAGAGGATCTAGCCCCTGGACACGACCAGGGGTGGAATATATGGAGGTTCCTTAACAGACTGCCGACCGGAGTATGCAAGACGAGGACACAAATGAAAGCCTGGCAGTGTTACAGTGGACCAACTGAATGTGACTGCGGGGTGGAACAGACCATGTCACACCTTCTGGAGTGTGCGCTGTGTCCGAGTAGCTGCACCCAAAAAGACCTGATTCTGGCCGGGAGTAACACCACTAACGTCGCCCACTTCTGGGCAGACAGGATCTGACCCTATTGTTTCCGAAACCATTATATTTATATAAATTATTAATGCTCATTTGTAACTAAATTGCTACAACAAAAATAAAATTTGATGAGAAAATTAATAAAAAATATTAATCACGTTCTTAACGTATTCATAATCGTTATTTTGAATCGCTTCTTAAGTTTTTGACTCTGAATGTTTTTACTCCAAGAAGCAAATTTATCTTTGGTAGTTTCGGGGTGGGGTATGGAGGCTTAGAAAATTTAAGACATTATATATTTATCTGGTTTTGAATAATAAATGTAGGTTAAGTGCAAAAAATGCAAGTTTAGACCAAGAAATGGGCATATAATCTAGGAATATTTATAAATTACTAGCGTGTACCCGGCATGCGTTGCAATGCCACTTAAAAAAAATAAACCAAGAGTTTTTATGGAAGCGCCTCGTCGGGAGCCTCTCGTCTTCCGATTGGATACGTTGGACTTGAGGTGTGACCGGAGCCAATTAGAAACAATCAACTTAGGTTATGTTGTTCTTACCTAAATTTGACAGTGGCGCCCGGATGTGTTTTTATTTATTGGAGTGCTTTTGGATACACAATGTTTTTTTGTTTTTCAGCCATCATTTACAGCTGCATCGCGTAAATGAATATACCCTTCTTGTATCACCCGATACCAACGTTAATAAAGGTTCGAGTGGTGAATGTAATTCTGGCAATTTCAATTTTCCACTCGTGCAACACATTCCTAGTGTTTCATTTTTAAATTTAAAGGCACTACAATACACGCATAATTTATCGATTTTTCCAATAACAATACTTGGGTGCAGACTGTATTCATAATTAGGATCGTAATGGAAAGCACTATGATTTAAATCAGCATGCAGAGTACGTCTGGTATGATCTACGCGTACTCGATCTGTTTCCAATCTTGCTTCCCGTTGCTCATCTGTTTCTGATAAACCGGGGTGAGCAGTGTGTACTCTAACTGTTTCCAATCCTGCTTCCCGTTGCTCATCTGTTTCAGATGAACGGGTTTGAGCAGTGTGTACTCTAACTGTTTCCAATCCTGCTTCCCGTTGCTCTTCTGTTTCAGATGAACGGGTTTAAGCAGTGTGTACTCTAACTGTTTCCAATCTTGCTTCCCGTTGCTCATCTGTCCAGATGAACGGGTTTGAGCAGCGTGTACTCGATCTGTTTCCAATCTTGCTCTCCTTTGCTCGACTGTTTCTGAAGCTCGAGATGCCCTTTTCATTTGTGCTTGAGTTGTACTCTTGACCTATTGCTTTACGTTTGGGTGGCATAATTGATTTCACAGTGAATGTTACGTTTTGAAATTCACTTTTGAAAAATAAAAATAAATTGATTGATATAATACTAACATTAAGGTTATCAACTGACAATACTTGGTGAAATAATTATAATTTTAGAATTAATTATAATTAAAAAAATATAATACATA
Organism: Glossosoma conforme; assembly: GCA_022606575.1. Classification (NCBI taxonomy): domain Eukaryota; kingdom Metazoa; phylum Arthropoda; class Insecta; order Trichoptera; family Glossosomatidae; genus Glossosoma; species Glossosoma conforme. Next base: position 1,785,267 of record JAGTXR010000102.1, on the reverse strand, counting down.
GTATTTCATAATATCTTTTAAATTGAAAGCAAAAAAAATATTATTGTATAATGCTGGCTGTCATAGCTCAATGGTAAAGCGTTTGCTTTGCAAGCCAAAGGTCGTGGGTTCGATCCCCGACGGAGATTAAAAAAAAAGGATTTTTAATCGATTTCTGAGCTCTAAAATACTCCGGTTGGTGTGAATTTGATCCATCACCCGTAAAATGTCGGTCAAAGCCTATCAATTAAAATTGGTGGTAGACAAAAGTCATCCCGTGAAGACCACCCATTCATAGTTGATTCCTGTAAAAATAAAGGATGATGCGTGAATCTCGGGCTGTAGTCTATGACGTTGGCGGATCAACACTCCACACGCAGCGTTTAGCCATATGCACCATGGTAAGCGTCATAGAATTCCACAGGTGAGACAAAAATTACTATCACCATCTGTCGGTATTCTCCTGTATGTGCTTACATAAAAAAAAAAATCTCAATACATTAAGACTAATCACATACCAATTAATTTTTAAAATAAACTTTTTCAATTGTTGTACCCGCACACATATACAACCTGTAAATATGTGTGTAATAATATAGGATCTTGTCGGCCGAAACATGTAAACATTAAAATAAATTGTGAATCAAAACTAAATATTTTAAATTTATTAATTTATTAATTTTTTACTTAAAATTAATTATTAAATTATGATATAATACTATCCGAAGCCGACCAGCAATTAGAATTCCAAAATTAACTCTTTCTACTGTATATCACACACAATAAATACGTTATATTTATTTTAATTCGATAAACAAAAAAGTCTTCAAAAATTCAAATATTGAAATAGTTTATTCGAAAAACGAATTTTGTTTCAAAATATTCAGTACCTTACGTTAATACCTACTTAAAATACCTACTAAAATTACCTACTTAAAATAACTTCAAGTCAATGAATTTTTGTTTACGGCGTTGCTAAGGAAACACACAATGTTCTAAATTGGCCGTTCTGTATTACAAAAGTATTGTATGAAAACATGTTTTACGTAAATATTCAATTAATTTTTGTAATTAAATCAAATTTTGAGTATCCTATCTTTTTCTTTTTAGTATCAGCAATAATTCGACAAAGTATTATCGCAATCGGGTTAATGGTAACGGAATGCATCAAAGACACACAGATAGACAGACAGACAGACACACATTGATTTTTATATATATAGATTCATTTAAGAAATAAAACAAATGTATCATAAAGATATATTTTTTTTGCATAATGTTTAATTTAACAAAACTGACGTGAAAATCAATAAAACACTTGTTTATCATAAAAAAAAATGTGCCAAATTGAATAATTAAAGTAAATATGTTTTATGTGAGACAGTAACGCGACGCCATATTTAAAATAATGCCTAATATTTAATTAAATAAAAAAAATAAAAAAACATATTGCACATCATTTCTGTGTTTTATTTGACAAATATATATAATTTTTTTCAAGTCTAGTTAGCAGTATTGACCATGAAAATTACTTTTGAATAATATTCATTGAGTGGAATACACTATTTGTTTTTAGCAAGCTCAAATGATACAAACATCATCATTTTCATGTTTGGTCCCTAACCGGAGCATATGGCCGTGACGAACTGCCGCCATAAAACTCTGACGTCCGCTATGGACCTTGCCAAATCGAGAGTAAGAGTGGCATGAAATTACACCGCAGAGTACGGTATAGTTTTTAACGGCTTTCCAGTACTGCGAGAACGATTTCTATTATATTACAGTTAAACACATGTGTGAGAGAAACAAAATATAAAACTCAGCAGTCGTGCGTGAAGGAAGGAGCGTTGGTTGCGAACAGCAGTAACTTTCGCAAGCACACCGCCACTATTTCTGTCACCCGGGACCCCCCGTCTCGCAAATCAAATCACTGGCTGACTGGCGAGGCGACTCAATACCAAGTACGCACGTCGCGCCCGGGGCAGCGGGACAGAAAAGGCACCCATACACTATGATACCAAAACATGCACTTCTACGTGAAATTTAATGATAATAAAACAAACATTACATATAACATATGCAATATTAAGCTTGATATATGTGTTCTATGCCACATTCATACCCAATTAGAACTCTTCTCTTAAGAGATACACAGAGAAATTGTTCCTGAACCGAGATCGCGGTCCCAAAATTACAGCGTCAGCTAAATGGTGACGCCGGAATACCAAGGTTCTGGCACTGAGGATAAGTCCGAAGACCGGAGTTGAATTAGTACTGATTTATTTGATAACACATCTCTTTTTATATCTTAGTGTACAACATGAGTAAGCATTCTGTATTTTATAAAAATAATATAAATAAATGGATTTTCATTCACCGCAAATTCCTAGACACCTGTTGTTTTGGACCTTGATGCCTTCAATTTACAGAGTGTGGCATACTGTTGTTATGGTCAATGCCCCACCTGACTATATGAATCGACAAATTCGAGCAAAGATAGAGAATTTGATTATAATTTGACAATTGATACTTTAAGGACTTTTGGATGTTATATGCAAAATAATTATGTTCAAATAACGTTTTGAACAGATATGTTATAAAGTAGAAAAAAATCGAATTTATTCTGAAAGTTACCGACTCATTGCCATCACTTCACTCTTGTGCAAAATGTGTACTTAACAATTTTTTGTTTGATTAACCTAGAGAATAATGAAATTTTGTGTGATTGTTCCTGCTATAATGTTTTGATATTTGTCATCCATGTGTGTGAAAAGCATATTGATTATAAAATATATTACATACCCGTGAAACGCAGTAACTTTGTGGTTTGCTATATTTTAAGAATAAAACTAGTAAAATTTTGTATGATACCACTAATTTAATTTTACTCACACATCATTAAGTTTGTTAATGGGTCACAACAAAGATGCTATGTTACCGAAATCGGTAGAGTTTTATTAATGAAAACGTATCATACAAAGTTTTACTTGTTTCATTCTTTAGACTGTTACCTAATAATAATTTGAATCACGTTGCGGACTGTTTGTGTAAATACTGGAGACAATTCTACTTTAAACAAGAGATTTTTTAAATCTTTTCATGTATTAAATACTCTTATACACGTAAAATTAACAAAACTTCGGTTCTCCAGCACGCAAATAAACAGTGCTCTACGTGATCCATATAAAAAACGGTAAAAATAAGTATTTTATATTTGAAATATAATGCGCGATTTGAAAAGACCCGAAAATTTGAAATCTTTCACTCGAGTATACACTCGTAGCACAGGGATTTGGTGAAGAAGTTACCCTTTTTAGATGCCCTTTATCCCTGCACTCTTGAATTATCAACTTTATGAATGATTGGAGCAAGACTTCTGTTGTATTATAAATAATCTTTATCATGCCACATGATCAACTTAAGTGATCAACTAGGTTCAATGCTGTTGCTTCAATGTCTTATGTCAATGTAAAATAAGTATAGTAAGTGCATTAAACAGTAAAAGGTTTCCCAAATATCGATAATTTTTTCATTGAGTAAGACGAACTGTCAGTTGGTATTCCTTTACGACTGAACTTTTTTTTGCATTGATAACATAAAGTTTATTATCCTTGTTGTGTATAGGGCTCTTAAGAGTTTGGTCATTTAAAAGCCTAGCCCGGGGGGTGGCACGTTTCGTCCCTCGCTATTGAGAAGGGGATGTGATGATTGGGTATTCTACTGATGATTTATAAATCAACTGGGCGACTTTAATCCCCAATACAACCATTTCTTGTTTACGCAGTACTTTAAGCCTCCCGATATTGTATTAGGGTAGAGCAAGGACAGCAGAGAGGATATCAGATATTCCCGAAATAGTTGTTGCTGTAAAGTAAAAATAATAAAAACTATTTGTAATTTATGGTATTTGATTTCAAATTGGGATTAATTTTAAACATTTATATAAATAATTACTACCTAATAAATGTACATTAAAAATAAGTGCCAGATTAAAAAGACATCATTGAAAATATTTAAAGAAAAAACGTAAATATTACTAAATGAAAAACTACACGTACCAGCAGAACAATTTGATTTATCGTTTATTTCATAACGTTCCGTTTTGTTAGCTAAGCATTGAGTGACTTTTTTCCAATGTGTGCGATTAGAGATTAAGAGGCTGCTTTTATGTATTAATCTGATTCTCGAAGAGGGGTAAAGATGATTATGAATCAACCATTTTTCAATATTTTTTTCGTACAAACAAATCACAAACGTAATATTTATGGATTTATGATTATTAAATGATAAATAACATCACATAACTATCAACGTTGATTATTTAACTAGATGACAAATTAATGCTTACACAAACATTGTTTTATTATACTAGAAATCTTTCCCCCGTAAATTTATCCTAGCTAATAGACGAGCTATTAATGTTGCCATATATATGACTCGATTGATTTAACATTGCTGACACGGAAAACAGAAGAGTTAAAAAATATTTTTAATTAAAAAGGTCTGAACAAAATAATTTGGCCTGAAATTTACAAAAAATAAGTTTTTCATACTAACTTTATAACTAAAAATCAAAAAGCTTTCCAATTTTCATCAAGTAATTAAACTTAATCACGTTGTCTTTTTTAAAGCTTCTCATTTAGATTTGAATTGTTCATTAATATTTATCATTATGGGGTATCTTACAATCGAATTTTGTTATTTCTGCTTTAAGAAGATAATCTATTTATTTAAATTTTTGATGTAAAAATGCCTCAATTAAAATATTTTTGAATTTTTGTCTATAAAAAATCACTTCACATAAAAAAATCAAGCAGAAATTTTTATTTGAAAGTAAAAAATATATAAAAAGACTTTCACTTGATATTTCATTAACTATTTATTAATTGCATGTGGAAATCAGCCACAGCAAGTAAAAGCAGCTGTCGATGGGTAGTCATAGCATGGTCTGTGGCCATCGTGATTTGTTATTTGCAGTACCAAAAGCCTGGAACTTGCTGTCGATAAGTATAAGAGAGCTTTCATAAGCAGACTTAAGACTTACCTAAAAAAGCGAAATTGGTCATAAAAAGCGAGCTATCAATGGCGATAAAATAATAATGATTATTAAGGTACTTGTATAGTTGTTTTAGACATAAAATTCATTATTCACCCAATTTACCGGCGATTTTGAATGTATGTAAAATCGTGTGAATGGACTCTCAATTATTATTTATAAAAAACGTATTTTTTAAGTCCACAGAGTCAAGGTTTTTTCAATTAATTCGATCTGTTTTCCAGACAATTTTCTCAGCTCATCGACGCTCTATTAAAAGTCTTCGTTTAACTTTATAGTAATTAAAAATATTATCATTAGCAGGTAATTAACGTAATTATTGAATCGGAAGACTTTTTTATAGTATCTAATTTCGCTCGACATTATCTAATTTCGCTCGACATTATCAAGTAAAGAGTCAGGTTTAAGCAGTTTATTCGGTTGGGTCGCCTTTTGTAGCTTAACCCAAATTATACTTATTAAGTTTACCTTTTTCAGACTAACGGAGACGACCTTTAAAGCCTCGTTTGCTAAAATGGACTAAATAGCCCAATGTGTGAATACTTTCTATTCCAATACATCTTTTTTTATCGTTCACCCACTAATGTAATACACGATTCAGTAAAACTGGAAGTATCAAATTGTCTTTCTTTCAGATAATAATAATACATTAAAAACTTGTGTATCTTTAAAATAAAATCTGAGCATATGTATAATAAGTCACTTTCAATTTAACCTTTTAAGCTTATTTCATATTTTGCTTATGGTTGAATTTTTTTTTAAATTATATGATAGGTTTGTTTATAAGTTAACTTGTTTTTTTTACATATTCTCGATACTTAAATATTTTATAAATTTACTCGTTCTCTAGTTTGCACGTATTAAACAAGTGAATCAATTTAAATTTTTTTTGTTGTTGTAATGTGTATTCAGTTTTTTTTATGTCTATTATGTAATCCTGTTATTTTTGCAATATTGATGAATCAAACATAGCATATAAATGTTTTTAATTTTTGTATTACGCTAATAACGCTTTTTATAAAAAATCAAGCTTTTCATGATACGAATAAATATAATATTTTTTAATATGTTGTGCATATGAACTGGTTATGATTGAAACCTGAAACAAGAAAGTGTATTTTGATGCATTGAAAAAATATTGTTGCAAACATTGCATGTAATTCCACACTTACTTAGGCCTAGTTAACACGATAATTGAAATAATATAAGTAAAGACCTTCTCATACATAAATAAAGTTTATACAAAGCATGCAAATTTTCAATAAATAACAGTGATTAAAATTAACGAGGATAGCAGGCAGCAACGCAAGAAAATAACTGGAGCAATATTTACGTTGCTTTATATTACAGAGTAAAAACAGTAGTACATGAAGTCATAAATAGGCTTAACTAGAACATAACGAGCAACTCGGGATCGACTCATATTCCAGGTTGTTATTTTTACTCGTTACATCGATGACGAATCAAGTTATTTTAGATTCCGATGCAATCAAAATTTTAATATCTTTTTTATTACTTTTCCATATATTAAGCAACTTTAAAAATACCAATTCACTTGTAGTGCATTAACTTTGTTGCTAGCGGGTATGCTAACCGTAATGTTAAAGATCTTGAGCTTGTTCCCGACCATAACTAAATACTTTAAATGATGACCTTCTCCGCAGACTAAGACTGAGGTCTTTTTTACATCTAACTGATGCACCTAGAATCACGGGAAGGCCTTCAACCACTCTCTAACAAGTACAAGTAACAGGTACATCTGGGTCTGAAAAAACAGGACGAGACAGGGAGGGTTTTCACCGAATGATGACTAGCTGATCAGCACTTAATTTATAGTGCTAAGCTGTATTAAAAAATGACGAGGAATCAAAAAATCATAGATGATATTTCTCCATCACTTCCTGATGGTATTCTTCTGTTGAGTTTTCACAAAGAACAAAACACAATATTAATGGGAAAATTGTAATCATTGGTCTCACATAATCAGATAGTACGTCTTCCTTTGAATGTTATTTTATCGCTATCATTTCTTACGTGCTCAAAAGCATCCAAAGACAATGTATCTGTATTTATAACTACACAGTGTCTGATGCACATAGTTGCATTTGAGTAAACAGCACGAGGCCCGCTGGACGCTGTAAGTGGTGCAATAAAAGCTCCCTGAGCAGCCAGATAGTGGAAACTTAAAGTTAGCCCAGGCGGAGGCAAACAGAAGGCACAATTAGGCCGCTATGAAACCCACTGTGTCAACTGATCCTCTGCCAACTCAAATAATATGTCATGTGCGCTGCTTAGATTTGCAATAGTGAGACATAGATAGAGACTGGTCAACGACGTTACGATGGCATTATATTATATTTAACAAACATAACAGAAGTCTTCTAAATTTGAAGAATGTAGTAATTATCTGATACAAGTATTACAAAGCAAATATTATTTTGAATCACATTCCCCATAATATATATATATATATTAATTGGAAATGCAAATTTCAAGCGATTCAAAATTTAAGTATTATGAGTGATTAGATTCAGTGCTTAAAAATACTACTGTGAATGGACGATGTTATATATTGCTTGAATCCGAAACGAGGAAATACGCAGAAGAACTCAAGTAGTGGATGCTACCCAACGAATAGGCACACTCAAGTGGCAATGGGCAGGTCATATCTGTCGAAGAGACGACGGTCGATGGGGAAGAAAAGTATTGGAATGGCGCCCAAGAACTGGCAAACGAAGCATTGGCTGACCCCCTACAAGATGGACTGACGATATAAGAAGAATAGCGGGAGTGACCTGGATGCGGAAGGCGGAGGATCGAAGGGGATGGAGACTCATGCGGGAGGCCTACGTTCAACAGTGGACGGACACAGGCTGATGATGATATTGCTTGCTTTATTAAGTTATGATATTAAATTAGATAAAACAAGAGCCCTGAATATTTAATGGATTAAATGATATTTTGTAGAATTCTAAATAAAAATTAACATACAAAAATAAATCGTGTAAATATTAACAAATTTTTACAAAAATTATTGTTATAATTAAGACAAAATCTATGTGATTTCTAACCAAAAAAAGTTTATGTTCATCTAAGCTTATTCTGCAATTAAATAATTCAAATGATGACAAAATTGTTTCCATTTCTAGTTTTGTTTAATTAAAATTGAATAATTGTTAAAAATTCATTGTTCGATTATGTTACGTGATAATATAACAAATTTTATATCGTAATAAATTTATTAACATTATTAAAAAATTAAACTGTCAAGATCTATGATTTTCATTTTTCAGTTTTTTTATTAGTTTTCGAGTGAACGAACAGGTTTTTTTGATACATTTAATACCATTGCATACAATAATAACATAAGACAGTATTTTATAAGATTTATTTTTGCCACCATCATTTAGGCCAATTTAAAATAATTTAATTAGTATTTTAAATGAAACGAGCAAAAATTAATTTCGATATTTAGTATTTCAATATTTTACCGAAATATTATGCAGTTAAAATAAATGCACAGATTTTAAATTGCGACTTTGATATCCATGAATGTTATATTTCAATGATAAAAAAATACTTATTTTAAAAATAAGTCGATTGATCTAAAACAAAATAATGTTCCCGGTTTTATTTTTTTATTTAAATTTCACGCCTTCAAATTTCAGGGAGAGTAAAAATAAACACGTTCCTATAAATAGGGTGCTATAATTTTAATTACATGTAATTACCATTAAGCAGGTACCTTATTACTTTTAAGAGGGGATTTTTTGAGAGCTTCATTAAGGAGTCAGTGTTTAATATTGAATTTTTTAATGTGTCCGAGTAGATTAAAGGAGGTCTTATTTACTTCGTTTACAAACAGTTCAGGTAGAAGATGCAAAGAATCATTAAAGATTGGAGAAAGTAAATAAGAAAATGAAGGCTCTGACAGAATTTTAGCTTAAAAAAAGTAAGTTTTGTTGCGAGAAGAGTGATTGAAGAGTGATGGCGCACACAGCGTAGGCATCAAGCAGTGATCCGGTGCTCCAGTAGTTGCTTAAAATTATATAATTTCTTTTTTATGTATCTGGTTTCAATATATCTATGTTAAATTTTAACTATGGGTCTGGTGGTTGAATAAATAAAATGATTACTTTTAGTATAAAAAAATACAATCGTGTCTCTTTTCATATGTTTTTAAATATTTTATTCCTAGAAAAATTGAAACAAGAATTCTACATGTTACTAATATTAAAAATATAACACAAGAAAATTTACTATTTTGAGATATTGTTGAAATATTTAAAAAAAATACACTCATATTTAAAAAAAATCACATATAAACGTCAAATATAATCTTTACTTCTGTAAAAGTATTATACTTTTAAATTTACAAAGATATAAAACGAAAGAAAAAGATACTTATGCCAAATATTTGAAAAATAGTTACGTATTAAGTTAGAAAGATATTTTGAAGTTAGGTGAAAATTTGATTTCCTTTCAAACTCCCTTAAACTTTCAGACACGCGGTTCATTTTGCAGTGAAACTTATATCATGTACTTGTAAGTTGGAATTTATATAAGAAATTGAAAAGCATCACATTTCTGAAAAGCAACTCTATGAAGAATCGTCGATTCAAAGAATAAATGTTATTATTCATTGGTTACAAAAATAAATTTTAATTTGGACACTTAAATTTAATTTATGTGAAATTGATTTGAAATTTAATCAAATTTATTCTACACATGAAGAACGGGATATTTTTTATAAAACCGGAAATAATAACTACGTTCAAATGTATAAATAAGGAAATGTAATTAATATTTTGAAATGTAAATAATAATTAAATATTAAACTAGTGAATGAATTTTCTTTATTAAATAAATAGTGACTATACATATTTTGGTTCGGAAAAATAATGAGGAAATATATAAAAATACTTTTTTGGATGTTTCCAAATGCATTCGTGTAATCATAGAAAAATCGATTACTATCAAAATCACTTATATTATGCTTGATAAACAAAAATATACTAAATTTATGTAGTACAAGGTATGTATCTTCATTTTTTAGGGGTAGAAATAAGTAAAATAAGTTTTTTCCAAAAGCATGTATTTGACATGCAACTATTATGTTAAAAAATATTGTTTTGAAAATTATGATCTTCTATCAAATACGGTGTATAAAATAAAGTCAGAAAGCTAAGGTAAAATAAGTAGGACGGCTGCACTGAATACAAAATAAACTTTACCAAACTTTAAAATGCACGACATTTTTGAACTTTTTGAAAATATTTTTAGAACTCTTGTATGCTTGGAACATGTACCACAAATGAGGTACAAAAATGTCACAAACGGATGCACAAAAGACCATCGCATCTGTGAAATGTGCATGGTTGCATAGACAGATGACATCAAGACCATCGGTTACTGAGAGCGTCAGGTGTTAATGTTGCTTGTCGTTGGGTTAAGGCGATAATTTTGTGAAATCATATGGCTGAAAATGTTGAGATCTGAAAATTTTGGTGAAATGAAGATCAGATGGCAGATGGAGAATAGAGTCAAACTGCTTTCCCACAGTAAAAATTACTATACGTGATATTTATTTCAACAAGGTAAATAAAAATCGTGCTTTAAGTTTTAATATATAATTGTAGATTAACATTAATATAGTTCTTATTTTAAAAGACTTTAATGATTTTTTCTGTTTCTAGAAAGTAAGCAAGGCAATGAAAGTGTTTTTCATAAAAATTTAATCATAAAATTAATTAAAATGCCTTTTATTACCAGTCGTCTGTGAATGATAGCAGAGAAGATGCTTTAAGAACTCTTTTTTAATTAAATACGTATTGTATGGTTAAATTAGAATATAATAAGTATCAGCCGTCAGTTGAAAATTATTTTCCTCGGCTAATTTTGATTTTTAATTTAAAATTGATAGAGTCGCAGACGTATCGAAAAATAAATTGCCTCTTAAGTCAACAGCCGATCGATTTTTATTCATCCTTAACATTTTTAATTAAAACTAAGTATCTTTCACTTCTGAGAGTCAATCACCCAACTCAACAAATTCTATTCAGCCCGTGTACGGGGCACTTAGGAATTTCAAAGGAGCGAAACTCGTTTACAAGCAACAAAACTGTACTTTTAATTGAATAAAAATAGAAAGGGTTCATAATGAGTCTTTTGCTGAGAAAATCAATGGAATCACATTATCTACGACAAGTGTAATTATGATCCACTTTGAACTCATTATATTATTTTTTATAATTTCAATAACTTAAACACAAACAAATCCAATGCAAAAACTATCGTTATAGATATTTATTACATTAATTAATTTGAGAAAAATAAATGGTGGACGCGGTGATTCGATTGCAGACCCGTACATGATCTTCAGTTTTTTGCCCGAAACGATGAACATTGCCTACTTAGGCCGCCTCATCTAGTCGAAAAATTAACACATACCATAAAATGTAAGTGTATAATAAATTAGTGGCGCTTATAATCAGCTGAATAATTGTTAATTTTTAGTAGGTTAAATAACTTTTTCCTCGTATTAATTGATGTTCGAAATGACATAAAGGTACAAAATGGTGTTCGCTAAGAACTGGTAAGGGTACCAGTTGTTGATTATTTGAAAAAAAAAACATTGAATTAGGTGTAGATTATTGGATAAATTGGAAATGATCAAAAATACGTTTGTTACATTTAGAAAAAAAAATACTAATGTTTTCAAAAAGTTATATCAGTATTGAAAAAAATGTTATCTTCTTTTTCTTTATTTGGTGGATTTCGCTATAGGTTATAAACATTCCTTATTTCAGAAATAATTTTATTTGTGTTACTTATGATCAAACACTAAGGCAATAACGAACTTAGAGACTAATGGTGTTAGAATGGTTCACGATCAGTAGGTATGAATAATAATGATTAAAGAAACTAATGATATTTGAAAAGAGTACGACGATCCGTATCGACTTACATGATAAAAAGGAAAATGGTTAGTGACGCAACTGAATGTATTGGAGATTCCACATAAGGGAGCCCTTGTAAACGTTTTTTATTTACTAAATTTTTTACGATAGTTTTGAAGCACGTTTCCCGTTTCTTTTTGGGCAAGTCAAAAAAACCCTTTTCGATATGTTCAATCTTTCATTCCCCGTTCATTCATCATGCAGGCAAATGACAACGGTTGAAGTTACAAGCGGTCCACTGTTTTCCGAACAGAAAAAAATATACTTCCCAGTTGCCGGTCGAGTTGTTCGACGTATTGAATTTTCGACCGATAAAACTAAAACATCTCTCGACCGTTTCGAAGTATCGAGCAAAAAAAAATACAGAAAACGCGTCGGGGCAAACAAAAGGAAATGTAAACACGAATGGTCGGCAGGTAATATTAAATTATTTACAGCCAAGAGCACGATCGTTCCGAGCCATACGGACAGAGAATACCAACCTTGGAACTTTGCACTTCCATTCCGCTGACAGCGCTCGACAACCTTTTACTGCTGACTACCACATGAGCAATAAAATGTCAGGCAATAAAACTGTTCCTAAGTGCAGCGACGAAGAATACTATCGATGTTATTTATGCAGATAGTCTATTTCAGATGTTTCTTGTTATTTGCACTAACGTCTTTCTTAACAGATTTTTTAATATTGAAATTTTTTTAAAATAACATAATCAAAATATATCTCCATACTATATATGCTCCCTAAAATTGACTATTAGTCCTAGAAATTATAAATCTTTGCTGTCAAATCCTATCTCAATCTCAAACATTATTCACACATGTTTTCATAAAAAGTTATTTTATTAATACAAATGGTAAGCATTGGAATATTCTCTCGAGCTTAAGTGCTTACTATATTAATTTATATGAAAATGAGTAAAATAAAGTTGTCATTTTGATCAATACAAGCAACACCTATTGAACATCAAAAGAACCGAACAAATTATAAAATTACACTTTTGATAATCTTCAGCATGTGTTTTCGTAAATAAAATTGTGTTGGGATTCCAATAAACAAGAAACAAACTATCATGCAGAGAATAATATCAAGTTTGAGGGTTCAGTTTGAAACTTTTAATGACACCAAAGTTCGCTTCTAAGGATCGAGTTGAAGTGCGCTGGTTTGTGAGCACTCAGCTCTTGCAGCGATTGTCTACCTTCAAACACAAATCTTCCGCCGGCCGCGCAATAAATATGCAATGGATCCGAGCCCCTGACTCATTGCCATCTCAAGCAAGACCTGGACGAGAGACTTTGGAGAAAGGAAACCTCTGAGGATGGAGGAAGGAGGATGAGAGCTGAGGAGTATGGGTGAGGAGTCAGCGCTGCGCTCGTCCGCATGGCAGAAGTTCTGCACGTGCATGGCCGGTGCGTACAGACTATCAACTAAAAGCTTATATGAAAACCTCCATTACATATCAAGTCAGAAATTACAATAACAATATTAAATATTTTAATCTCTAGCGAGATTTATAATTTTTAAATGTTTGACTTTGATGTGTTAAATATTTTTTTTTCATCAATTTTTTTATTTTAATACTCATCAATCATCATATAGTGTGAAGCAGTAATTACAATATTTTTCCACTTAAATATTTATAAATACACACAACCAAAACATTTTTCTTTCTGCATTTCAATAGTATAAATATAAATTATAACTTTAATAGTATTGATAAAATGAATATTAAATAACTTTATATATAAACCACAAACAAAAAAATATTACAATGAATATAAAAATAAAAAATCTTGTTTTTATAGATACCTTTTGCGGCTTTTACAACAATTTACGTTTAATAAGAGTGTCTAAAATCAAGACAATTAACAAACCAAATTTCTTTTTTTTTGACAATACCTGTATTGTTTGTTTATATAAGATAATGATATATATGTAACACGTTAAAGGTAGTTTTTTTCAAGTATTTTAGTTTGATGTTTAAAAGTAAAATATATGTTTAAAAGAACCTGCAGTCGATAATGTTCACAATGGATCCATTTAAAGTGTGACTTAAATTGGGTTATCTTGCTCATCTGACACATAGACTGCAAGACGTCTAGACGAGACTGTAAACTCTGGGGATAAGAAACGATCTTTTTGCTGGAAAAGAGTAAGAAATATTTACTTCTATTCGCTTGAAAGAATGTTTGCGAGTTACTTATTTTTGATTGATTGTTATCTATTGAATAAACTAAAACGATAAATTTATTTAAGAGAACACTTGAAAGACAATTACATAATTTATTTACGTCAAACAAATTGTTAAACTTAGTTAATTACATATATTTTTAAATAATTTAATAACTACTCACATACTTTTGAAAACTAATAAATATTTATAATCAGTGGTGAATTCAGTTTAAAAACCCCGCAAAAAACACAAAAAATCATGCTTATTTAAATAACTATCGATGTCTTTTTAAAACAAAATAAATATCAAATAACTTTAGATTTTTTTCTGTTTAATCAAATGTTTTAAGTTTAATGATGAATGGGGTGCGCAATGCGTCGCATATGTTTTTTAACTTATTAAACATAATGATTTATTAAAATAATCTATGTGTTGTGTTCTTTGAAATTGTATGTATATGATATTTTCAGACACCTCTACGCTGTATTTATGCAAGGCACAATAAAAAAAGAAACAAAACTGTTACTTATGGAATTTCTGTGGCCCTTGGAGATTTCGAGACTTTAAGGGAGCACCTATTTTACTTAATATAATTAGCTCAGATTCGATGAAATTAAGCTATACAAATATGAATATTAAATATATAATTTAATCGTCTTAGGAACTGCTTATATAAAGTTTTAATAAATTTATTACTAATATTCGGTACATATACCTAACCAGTTTATATAAAAATATGTAGCAAATATAAAAGTTAAATATAAATCATTATCATTTCACTCTTCTCACAATGCTCTTATTCAATTTAAGTGAAAAAATATAATCAATTTTGAGATTTATAAAATTGATAAGGTTTGTAATGAAAGGATTTTTAAGGTAAGTCTTAAAAGTACACAATTTAAATATAAGGTAAAATAGGACCTTAACAACGGCTGTAATGCATCTCTGAAAACGTATAGGAGTTTGCAAGCACTTTTAATTGTAGTTAACAAAATGTTGGCTGCCGTTAACACACCGGCTAAAGTATGTGACAGTTTGAGAGCAAAAAAATAATGACACAACAGTTAAATTGCAACGTTAACTCGCAGACAATGTAGATAGATGGGAGCTTTGAAATGAAACGAATTCAATTTTTAAAAATAAAATATTTTGTATTTATTAGAAACAAGAATTTTTGTTTATTAAAACGAGTTTCTGTAATAGAGAATATTATTTTAGATAAAAAAATAAATTAAATTACGTTAAGCTCTCTGAAAACGTGTTCATTGTTGATGCTAAAATGTGGTTAGTAATTATGTGTTTGTATATATTTCTAAATCAAAATATCAAATACGAATATTAATTACAAAATGCGAACAATGTTGATGAAATAAACGATTTTATTTTTTTAGTTATTTATTATTGCGTAACTGAATATACAGCCAAAATAATAAATCGGTAATTGGTATAACACATCAAATATAAATGTTATAATATTTGTAATATAAAAGTTGTAATATGAGCTGTACGAGTGTTTTCCGCTTATAGTGTGCGATATTCATTCGATTGTCACTTAAACTTTTAAATAAAAAAACGGTTGTATATTTCAATTGCAAAAGAAGGTAATTTTAGTATTAAAATCATTTAATTTATGTAAGATTTTTCTTTATTTCTATCTTTGACTTTTTTTGAGACATTATCCATAGCAGCTTATGCAAATCAATTTAAAAACGTGATAAATAAAAGTAAATTAACATATTTCAAAGAATATGCCAGTTTCGGAAACAAATTCCAATTCCAAGTTTGCTTATATCCAAATATCACATACTTTTTGAGATTGCCACCCATATAAAGTTAATGTTGTTTTGATTATGAAGTTTGAAATCGTTGGGTGTAACTGAATTTATGTTACTATTCGTGAAGAAGTATTAAAAAGCCTAGAAAGCAAAATTTCTTTACATAATTGGTGTATGCCGAAAATGAATCCGGATAAGATGTGTTGGTAGCTAATATGACTTTATTGCAGAAATAAGCGGCATCTGTCATATAAGGTAATGAGTGGAAATGGAGGTGAGATATTTAAGTTATTATGATTTTTTATTCGAAATATACAAAATAAGCTTGATGAAAAGAATTATACTCGAATGTGTTGCAAATGTCAGTTGAGTGTGCTCTCCACTTAGCCGTCTACCTTGGTAAATGTTTGGTAAGAAATACAAAACAGCTAAGCCGCCTGTATCGCTGAAAATCAATACGCCCAAGTTGTATGCCCACCCCAGTGTAAGAATCATAATGTTATATGCTTTCATATTTTCTTAGTGGGCTGAGCTTATACACGCGTTTGCTTCAGGTAAGTAAGAGATATTGATATAATAATTAAGTTCGGCTTGTGTTTCAGTGGGCTATAAATAGTAAGATGAAACACTTGAAAAGCATAATATATTAAAAGAAACGTTATTTATTTAGTTATTGTTGAAAATGTGTCCATTGTGAATACGTGTAATATCTACGTTAAAGGTTTTTAAAAAAAATCATTGTACTTATTTTTTTCAGTGATCAGTGAATATTTGATTGGAAGGCTTGCATTTCGCGATTATAATTATTTAAAGAAAATTTTCATTTTATTATGAAATTAATTAGTTTATTTAATTCAACTTTGTATGAACTGTATTTTACATTTTAACTTTAACTAATTATTATAATTTGAAAAATGTGAATTCATTCATTTGATAAAATAATAAATTAATATCCACTGAAGTGGATTAATTAATTACATTCCAGATCGAATTATTTGTTTATCCGGCCAGTGATAATTAATTAAAATTCGCGGATCAAATTATTATCCTCAATATAATATTGATGAACAACAGTTAGGCAAGTATTAAAATTTAAATATGTAAATTATCCACGCCATTTTAAATAACATAAATGTGTCGATAAATAATACAGAGTCGGATTATGAAATTCAGTGTTTCGTTCGTTGTCGATGCAAATGAAATTTTCTGAAATAACTGTATTTTTCAGATATGACCAAATGCGCTGTAATTTGACAGCGGATGTAATGATACAGTATTTATTTGAATTCATGTTAAATCAGGCCGCTGGCAAACGAAAATTGTTGGACCATAAAGTAGAAAGAGATATTTTAATATTATTCCCCTTCGTGCATTTACGATCAATTCAGCAAACTGAACATCCGTTGTAATGTTTTGATTACAGCTTAATTTATACATAATTGAATTTATGATCTTATTCACGTTTTCATTTTCCAGTTATTTTAAAATATGAATCAGTTCTATGAGAACTTTTGCATTGATAGGAAAATAGACTGTCTCACATTAGATCTATCAGTTTTCAAGTATTTATTTCTATGTGCTTTCATGTTATATCAACTTCAGCATTGTAATTTATAATCTAAGTTGTCTCACTATGTATAAATAGATTTATTTTTGTATTTATTTTGGTTTACTTTAGTACACATAAGAAGATTTGATATTAATGCAATCGAAGAAGCAGGAAAATACAAAAGGCTAACCTAATAAATAAACATTAAGCTGTTGCATGATAAATTTGTGATTGTAAATTTATAATATGTTTAATAAAACTTGTGTTATGTAAGACTGAAATTGTGAGACAAACGAGTAAGGTGCGTAGAGAGTACGAGAAGTTATTGAAGATAAAACTAAGACAACTCAATCATTTGCAAGCGGCTCCTGATTTTTAATTATATATATTACATTATTACTTCATTATTAGTATTTTACTTTTTATTCCTTTATAGTTCTTAGATTTCTTCATTGGATTTTGAATCTATTTCATTTTATTAAAATTATAATTCAATTATTTTACTTACTTTTAACCGTATTTCTGTTAATTCTTCAATGTATGGCCCTTAAAACTCAGTTCAATTGTATAACAGAGATATTGTCTAATGATGAACTTTGCAAAAGTGGTCAATATGTCGTAGAAAAATACAAAAGTTTGCATTTTTGCCGACATATGTAGATGTGTGATATTTCAGCTGGATTTGGTGACATTTAGTGCATTTATCTACCTACCAAACGAAGAAACAGTGCTACAAGAATGCGAGCTTAACAAACATGTTAAGAATTGTTAATACGAATAACATCTTCTAGCATTAACCGACTTAATTTAATAAATACACAATCCGATTCATTTAATTTAAATACGTTCTACTGCATTGAGATTACTTATTTTTTTAAGCAGTTATCGTTGAAATTAGACTGGCAGCTGACATTAAAGTTTACTAGAAAATATACTCTTTCAAATCTAGGAATAAATTATTTTCGCTGAAACCATTTAAATTTACTTGTTAAGGAAAGTTCAAGAGAAGAGAAGAGAAGAGAGAGAGAGAGTCAACAAAAAGAAATGATAAAACAAGAATTACGAGAAAAAATAAATCTCTCTCGGTAATGGTTTTCGTAAGGAAAAGAAGCTTAAGGATTATATGAAAAAACAACCGCCAAAGTCGGTGGTTTTAATTTCCCGAAATATTAATTTAATTCAATTTTCGTGTTTCTTTCAAATTATTATTTATCCGTGCGTAATTGATTTAAGTTTATTCTCGAACATGGAAAGTTGATTAAATTATTTTTCCAATTTTGTCGTACAACGCAACTTTCAAAATAAAATAAGTATTTTTAATTTTAGTTCATCGAGCTATGAAATCTTTTATGAAACTATCTTTGCAGAAAGTCCACTGAACTCTGTACATTTAATTATCTTTGTGATGTCGATGGAAGCATATTTTTGTATGAATTATGAGTCAACCAAGTCTCTGCAACCGTTAAATGGGCTTTGAGAATAGATGTCTGCGTATAATAATGGGGTTACGTTGGTTCGTATTCTTAAGAAATGGCGAGTGAGAGAGCGGACAAGGCGGCTTTTAATAAGTCGATCAAGAGGTGAAAGTGGACTTTGTTGGGACAAGTTTTAAGGATGCAACAGGAGAGCATAAACTACAGCATCCTTTTCTTCAATTCCCTGAGTTCACACTGTTCTGGAAGGCCGTTGGGATTTTTGTGTATATAAATAAGGAATGAGGCGAAGACTATGGTGGCTGACAGAGCTCTGTGACAGCAATTTGTGAATGCCATATTTCCCATTTAGGGGAGCGGATATGGAAATGATGAATTTTTTTCTTTTTTATTGATCGCAATTTGAATGTTTACAGGTATATTATGAAACATATTTTTTTTCATTCCAATTAAAATTGTAACTTTTATTTATATTCGTAATATATAAGATAAATTCATCCTTATTTTTAAATGATTTTATCATATTAAAAACTTTTATTTAGTTAAATTTCATATTATTATATCTCCGTTCATAAATTATTTAATTAACAAATATTTCATCAATAACAGCATAATTATTGGAAAAAGGATGAACATTAGTTCTTGTAGTCAATTTAAATGTCTGTAGCGGTATGTATTTAGCTTATTATAATACACCTGTAATAAGCTCATTAGTTCTTGATGTTAAATACGAATATACGGGCACGTCCATTCCTGCTGTGAGAATTTCGTACGTGAGCCAAAAACTAACTAAGAAACTCTCTTAATCATGTGTGTTGTCTTTATACAGCCCTACTATCTTATACGTAATTGTATTATGCAAAAGCTCCTTTCCGGCCAAAGAAAGCTCAATGCTGTTTAATTAAACTAATGCCAGCAGAACTGACTCGGTAACTTACCTTCTTGTTTTAAGCATAGTATTATATTAATCTATTTGTTCGTCCTCAAGGAGAAAATCTCAACTGCATGTATAGTAAAAACAATGTTCTTTATTTACCTGTTCTGTGAGATATTCAATAATTTATCGCTTGATATCAAATAATCAATTATATGATTTCTTTTATTTGTAACATTTAGCGAGTAGTATTTCAGCAGTATTCCTATAATATTTTGTAGAATTTAAGCAGTAATTTGGAAAAACTTTGGTTGTATTTAATCGTATTTTAATTTTATTTTGGCTCTATTTGTTATTATTTTTGTATTATTTTAAGGCAGTCAAAAGTACTACAATAGTAGTACTTTTGTCGTATTTTGGAAATATTATTTAAGTTGTTTTGTATTAATTTTTCTGTATTTTAAGATAATTTTTGAATTATGGTAGTATGCATTTTGGTAGTATTTTGTTACTTTTTATGGAGTATTTTAATAACATTTTGGTCGTATTTTGGTGGTATTTCGGTATTATTTTGGTAGCATTTAGGTCGTATTTTTATATATATTTTTTTAATATTTTGTTAAAAGAAAATATTTGTTCGATATTATAATATTATTAAGATTTACTGAATACTATATATTTTTTAAATTTTAAATAATTATTTAGGTGCTACATTTTTATAATGTTTTGTTGAATTTTTCTTTCATTGTAGTATCTTTTAAGTATTATAGTATGTTGGTAGTATTATGACTGTTTATTGGCAGTATTTTTGATATTTTTTGACAGAAGAGATGGTGTTATTTGCAAAATGAAACTGCATACAACACCATCTACTTGAACCAGCATTAATCTTAATAGAACGTTCTTTTTAAAATTGAATGAAAAAAAAAACTGAATTATTTTTCTTTAGAAATTTTAAATGTTTATTTTCTCAACGGTTTCAAGATAAATCTATGGAATCAAAAATTAAAAAAAATCTTGTGATTCGTGAGTTATAATATGAACTAACACGATATTTAATATATATATATATATGTTTATATATTATATCCATTTGCATTTTCAGCTAACATTTATTCACCCGTAATAAATAATATGTTACATTATTAAGTGTTGGCGTTTGATTATAAGCGCAATTAGGCAGAATGTTCAGTTCAATAATTCTAAATTTTGCAACATTTTCAGCTATAAATCCACCGTAGAATAATTTGTTTAACGAAAATGGCCTGACGTAACAAATATTCCCAATTTAGATTCCATCTCATCAGTCATTAGTCGAGTACAAGTCATCTAATAATTTGAGTAAATGATTGCGTCCTGTGGGTTAATCCTTCAGGCGAGAATCTCATCACATTTGAAGGTTTCTCGAGCCTAC
This sequence comes from Glossosoma conforme, assembly GCA_022606575.1. Lineage (NCBI taxonomy): Eukaryota > Metazoa > Arthropoda > Insecta > Trichoptera > Glossosomatidae > Glossosoma > Glossosoma conforme. The sequence goes on along the minus strand of JAGTXR010000102.1, from coordinate 1,764,057 downwards.
GTGTATGTATGCATCGCTTTCAAACAAATCCAAATTACCTGAGATAATTGACAAAGGAACTACACGACAAAATTGTTTGTATATTATAACATTTACATCGAATGCTATTTATTTTTTTGATATATATGAAGAATTTTGGAAAGAAATTTGACCATTTTTTTTGTGTCAGTTTGTCAACAGTCGCCGTTGAGTTAGCACATCGTGGTTGGTATCATTTTAAAGCTCTATTAGTTTTCTTTCTATTTTAATGGTTTTATAATTTCTTTCCGATAAACGCATTACATTAATACGTATTTGTAATAGCTTTTGAGTATATATAATCGACACGAATTGGTAACATTATTATTCATTATAATTTTTCACACCTGGTTTTCTGACAAGCATAGTAAGGAAAAATTATTTTCAGTTAACATAACGCAATTTCATTTAGATTAGGTGATATTATCTTAATCTAGTGTTTTAATTGAATATAACCAGCTTTGTGAAAAAATATTCCGTGTTGTCCTTTTTCGAATTTCTTGATGATTTTTATGTCAAATTGCCACAAGTAAAATTTAGTAACAAAATAAAATAAAAAAGTTTCAATAGAATGTGAATGTTTAGCTCTATAATAAGTAAAATGATAAATTTAATCCTGCGAAGAATTATATAACATTTTTTGCTACGGAAAAATATTTACACAGTGACTGTCATATTACAAGATGTCCATCTATATAATGTAATACTTTTTACATTATCCGTGGCAAAGGAGCCGTCCGCTTGAGCGTAGCGAAAGAGCAAAATCTGAATGAAAATAAAACAAAGGAGGTCCTTTAAACGTTATCGCTGCCGGCTCTATGGAAATGTTTGCCCAAGTTGTGGAAGAATGTAGGTTCCTCGCAAAAAGGTCACGATTACCATCGTCCAAAAGGCAGAAGATGCAAATGTATGCAAACGAGATTGAGCGTGGTCCAAGGAAAAATAAACAGAAAAATTGACCCTCTGCTCTAATGCTCGTCGTACATGGATATGTCCGTGGTCGATCGTGCACAGTCAGTGGATAAACGACATTTTGAAACCGAGTGTCGTGTTACACGTTTTATACCGCGGCGACGATTATTCTGCATTTTTCAGGAACAAGATCGGTGGCTTGAAACTGAAACGAGCTTAAGATATTTTTCTTGTTGGATTTGTGGGTTTGTATGTTGATGGAGTTTTCATAACTATTTTTGATGTATCAATTTTCCATATATAATTTTAAAGTATGTTTATATATGAAGTGATTTTACTTAAATGGAATATTTATAAATTATATGAATATTTATTATTGAATATTCGCTTCTTAGTTTGAACATACGATCGTTACAACTTGTGTTTGATCAACTATACATCATATTTAGCCATATTCTAAGGCAAATATGCCTCCCAAAGCTCCACCGATGACATTCTAATTATAATGTTCCACAGTTTTTCAAAAAGAGTTAGTTAATAATTGAATGTAGTAAACTTATGTTTGTGCATTGACAGCAAAAATAATGGTGCATTTGTATTTTCGTCAAATACAAACATTTTACCAAAATTTATAAGATATTCATATTATCAGACAAACAGTATTTTTTATTTTATTTTAACTTAATGACCGCTTAAAAAAAAAGTTTATTTTTCTTCTATACAGCAGTCAGATAGTTCAAACGATGATGTTTAATTTTATTATTTAAAAAAAAAATTAAAAAAAATTATAAGTAAATTTCCGAATATATTTAAATGAAACAATATTTTGTTATCTTTGACGAATAAACATATATGGCCATAAACCGAGATATAAAAAATGCATTAAACTTTTAATATATGTAATATACTCGTTTTTATATGAACCCTAAAAGTAAAATCGTAAATTTGAATTAAAATACAACCACCTTAAACAAAAATGTTACAATGATAAAAATATGAACATGAAAATATTGAATGTATTAGATGCACGTGATGAAAAGAAAATAACTTTTATTATATTCCTGACTGTATTTATTCTTATTGACGATTGAATTTACCTTTAACAATTGAGTAACATCATAATTTTATTTAAATCCGTATTTTCCAATAATATACTTTTTAGCGTAAAATGTGCTAAAAATACTCTAATTTTACTAATTAAAATAAAATATATTGCCATAAAAACTACTTAATGTCAATAAACATGTGTGTAAATATATAAGAAGACAAACGATGAAAAGATAAAAAAAAACATTTGTTCATTTCTTATAAGAATAATAATTTAATAATATATTTTTGACATTTATCGAGACTTGGGCAGTGCTAGATTCACTACAACGCTGCAAAATAGACTATCGGTATATAGAAATAATAAAATCCCTTTACAAATCTGCAACAATGATGGTCCAGCTCCATGATAGCACTAACAATATTTCTATAAACAAAGGTGTTAGACAAGGAGATGTTATATCTCCAAAACTCTTCACAAACGCCCTAGAAGATATTTTTAAACTGCTATCCTGGACAAAATGTGGAATAAATATTAACGGAGAGTACATTTCTCACCTCCGATTTGCAGATGACATAGTGCTAATAGCCGAATCACCTAACAAGCTCCAAGACATGCTCTACGACCTCAATGAAGCGTCGAACAAAATTGGTCTGAAAATGAACATGGATAAAACAAAAGCCATGATTAATAGTCATATTTCACAGACCTTTGATCCTATTTCCATTGGAGGAACAGAAATAGAGGTTGTAAACGACTATACCTATCTGGGACAAGTAATACAACTAGGGCGAAATAACTTCTCAAAAGAAATCGACAGGCGCATACAACTGGGATGGGCAGCATTTGGAAAACTAAAGTTCATTTTTAAAGCGAAAATTCCGCAATGCCTTAAAACTAAGGCGTTTAACCAATGCGTCCTCTCTGTATTAACTTATGGCGCAGAGACGTGGAATCTGACAGCAAGTCTTACCCATAAAATAAAAGTCACCCAGCGTGCTATGGAAAGATCCATGCTCGGAGTGTCGCTAAAAGATAGAATCCGAAGCGAGGAAATACGCAGAAGAACTCAAGTAGTGGATGCTACCCAACGAATAGGCACACTCAAGTGGCAATGGGCAGGTCATATCTGTCGAAGAGACGACGGTCGATGGGGAAGAAAAGTATTGGAATGGCGCCCAAGAACTGGCAAACGAAGCATTGGCCGACCCCCTACAAGATGGACTGACGATATAAGAAGAATAGCGGGAGTGACCTGGATGCGGAAGGCGGAGGATCGAAGAGGATGGAGACTCATGCGGGAGGCCTACGTTCAACAGTGGACGGACACAGGCTGATGATGATGATGAATATATTTTTTAGATGGATGACAGATAATATAACTTTACAAGCGCAAGTGTTTTGTCAATATTGTAAAGTAAAAATATTGTGTTTTTTTTCTTTTTATATCTTTTCGATATTTTTTTCTAGCTAAATATCGTCATGTTGGTAAATTTGTATTTGCAGAACGAAATTCTATAACGAAAATTGAAATTGGAATTTCTCCAAAGCAGCCGAGAGAAAGGAGACAAAAAGAGGGAAAAAAATCTTCCGTGAGTATTTCTTCAGAGACACGCTATAAGACAAAAGTGACAACAGGCTGGCTTGATATTATTTCAGGAGTCAAATCATTTCCCTCGTATTTACACGTTTATTCAAATTTCCTGTCAACTCGGAGGCGAGTGGAATTAAATGGCTCTACGCGAGGCTGCCTGCTGAAAAAACAAGGTACGCATGCGTATGAATTAGAAAATAGCAAAAGGAAATACATTTAAATTCAAATTAACATCCATAAAATATACAAAAACATGAATTATAACGATTTATTAAATAAACACAGTCTTTAGAAACGATACGCACTGACATTTTTCTTAAATTTTTGAATCTTCATTAGATCACTAAAATCAAACAGCATTTGACATGGACTAAAATGTAGATCGTTTGCCGCCTTTTGCTAATAGGAAGTCAAAAATTTAAATTCGGCTGAACCCATTTGTAAAAGGGTCTCAGCCGCCTCTTATGGCCTATTAAAACAGGCATCAGAAGCGACAGGTTAATCATCCGATCTCTTTGAAAAATCTAATGTACATATTACCCAAAATATACCTCGGATAATGCGGATTGACTTTTAATTGCCAAAAATAAATAAACGTTCATGTAGCGTATTTCCTATTTTTTTATGAACGTGAATTATGAAAAAACTACCTTAGTTGATATATTTTCCATTCCGATATATTTAATACTTCTATTTAAACAAATGTTTAAATTAATCTTTGTAATCTTCATAGTTATAAATATTTATTATATATTATATTAGGAGACTGCAGTTTCGACTAACTTGTAGCCTTTCTCAATCCTTCCCTTGTTAAGTGATAACTGAGCTGCTGTAGTAATTTGCAAGTGATCTATTCCATTATTTGTAGGAAAAAGGGTAGGGGTGTGTCCTTCAGGGAATGATAAGATAGGGAGACAGATAGATCCTCATAGTTGTTTTGTTGATTTCATACGTTAATTGTAAGTTATCAATATGATTTGAAAAACTTTGACAATGGTAAATGATAAACGATCGCTTAACGCCTTTCATGTTTAAATTTGAGAATAGTTTGTACAGAAAATAAAATTCAACAGTAATTGGCGCACTGAGTAAGCATTAGATTTTATCAATCCACGCCTATAATTGCAACTGGAAAGTTTAACTTGGCGTCTTTTCTCTAAGTATACAGTAAATGCATAGTGCAGAGATTTTGGCGACTAAAACGATTTAATTTAAAATTTAATAATTCTCAATTCAAAAAAGTTGATAAGAAATGAGATGCTTAGAAAAAATAACTTTCATACTCTTGAAAAAATGTATATACAGCATTCAAAATATTACGTGTATAAAATTTGAAACGAGTATGATGAAACAAATTATTTTATTTTTTTGTATTATTTTATCTTAATAAAATGTTATATTCCATAAATATTTATTATATATAGAAGGCTCAACGGCTTGACTTTGTATGAATAAAAAGTTAAGATAACCTTCCAGCTTGTAATATCTTAATACAGTAACAACTACTAGGATATTTTCTTTTTTAAGTCATCGGAAATTTTACTCGGGAGTCTTTGAAATTTTCAGTTGATATTTTCTGGCTTCTTGTGCCTCATCATATCATATTCTATAGCTGAGAGAATAATTTTGAAAAAAAAAATGAACAGTGGATTTTATTCTCATATGCTCAAAAATAAAGAGCACATAAGTACATCGTAAATGCGATTTTTGTTTGATAACTGAGTTAAGCAACAAGAAAAGTCACCGCATGTTGCTTATTAATCATACTAGCCATTGTTAAGGCTTAGCCACGTCTTTGGACTGAGTGGTTCAGGTTTTAGAAGCATCAGATTAGTCGTCAGGTTTCTTTAAAAATTGTGATAAACAAGTAATCTAAAATATGCGCCAAATTATACAGCAGCCGTCTCTAAAATTCCTTGCGCTTCCGATGTACAGGTCATAAAAAACCAGTATTATTTATTCTAGTAGGTAGATCTCTGTAACAAAGCTAAGTGGTGGCAATTGATGTTGATCATTTGGTGCAGATATGGAAAATAAATAAAATTGGTCAAAAATCATTATTTTTATGTTGGAGTCCCTAAAGCGTGCTTTATACTGGAATGGAAGTGCGTGAGGTTTGTGAGAGGCTCAAGTGCGGCTTTCTAAGACCGAGTCTAAGACTAAAGTGTCTTGTACCGGCGTGGACCGCGAAGTGTCCCGCATCTTAGCGTCGCCTGGGGATGCCTGGTGCTCTCGAAGCCTTCGACTCGCTAAAGCCTCCACGACTCTGCAAACATTGGGCGAGGGCAAACACCCGATGCGATATTTATTCTAAGAATAAAGGTTCTCCTACAAAGTTTCTGCCACTGCCAAATGCCTTATGTTTATACAAATATATTACAGAACCGTGAATCTAGAGTGACGAAACGGATTTTTATAAGTAATCGCTTGCAAGAAAGTACAGGTTGTGAAAAAACAATTGTCTTTTAGATGCTCAACCAGTATGGCTGGATCGGAAAATGTTTACGTTGTGTTTGTGAGCAGTTTGGGTAAATTGTATCTTCTTTGACTGTCCACCATTAAACGTAGGCCTACCACATGAGTCTCTTTATTTCATCGTCTTCCACCCTCCACATTCAAGCTACTCCCACTATTCTTCTGATGTCATAAGTCCGTCTTACATAATGTCGGCCAACGCCGTTTGCTCGTTTGCCAACACTTTTCTTACCCATCAACCGTTATCTGTGTGACAGATATGTCCTGTACCTATTATTTGGGTAGCTTCGACTACTTCAGCTCTTCTTTGGATATCCTCATTCTGGATTATATCTTTAAAAGACACTCATAGCATGGATTTTTCCATGTTAAATTGTATATCAACTATACATTGATATATTAATAAAAAACAATTGTGTGAAGGAGGAAACAAGCATACTGCGAGAATTCTAAAACTTACCGAGAACATTTAGGAAAGAATTTAGAAAACTTCTGCTTCTTGCTCAACATTAAATAAGTATGTTCAACAAGTGAAAGTCTAGTTCATTGTTTGTGGGTGGATTTATATTAAATTAAATCACAAGATGGATCAACGGCCATAGTAGTTGTGAGAGTGGAATATTTATAAAACGTACAGTTTCTTTAAACACCATTTAGATTTAAGGCTAGAGAGTATTTTAGGTTTCCAATATAATGATGACTGCCGAAATCAAGGACTAAAATCATAATTTTCTGACATTAAGTCGTGTGTTTTTTATAATCAACAGTTTGTTTTTGAAATGAAAGAATTTGAAAAATCAACAAAGAATACAATTTCTCATTTAGTTTCCTTAAAAAGTTTTTATGAGTTTCCTTTTGATTTAGCTATTTTACTTTGAAATTCATTAAAGTGATATTCATTAAAATATTACAAAATTTAAAGAGGATATCATATTTCGATTTAATAAAGTTTAAACGAGTATCTATTTACAAAAGTGTAATATTAACATTGATTATATTACACTTGTAAAGTTAAATACTTCAGTAATATTGAAGAAAACTCTTTGATTACTTTTTATTTAGTTTACATAGTAACAAGTGCTTATAATATAAATTAAATAAATTCTTTTTTTATGTACGCATATGCAAGAGAATACTGACAGATGGCAATATTGATTCTGAAGACTAATCTGAAAATTTTATGAAGCTGCAAATGGACTGTTGATCCGCCAACATCATAGACTAAAGCCTAACAATCAAGCATCATCCTTATTATTTCAGTCATTCACTATGAATGTGTGGTGTTAACGGGACGACTTTCATCTACCGCCGATTTTGATTAATAGGCTATGTCTGGCGTGTGAAGGATCAAATTCACACCAATTGGAGGTATTTAAGAGCTCAGAAATTTATCAAAAAACCTTTTTTCGCTGCCTTATCTCATCATTCATCACTTCTTACTTCCCATATTCGTTCCATATCTTTGACTTATAGTAATCATATATCGGGGTTACACAGTTTTTTTAGTAGTTGTATATGCTTTGTACCAAGATATCTCTGCACCTGAAGGTCCGCCTGTGAACATTCAAGTATATATGGTTCCTCACAACGTCCAGGACTCGGAGACTTGAAGAAAAGGCGGCTGTATTATCCGAAGCATATTTTGAATTATTTTTAATTAGAATATTTTAAATGATCGAATGTAAAATATTCGACGCTCCCGAAGACTGGAGTATTTTTTTATGGAGCTGCTTTATCCAAAACATACAAAAAAATTAAATTTTAAATTATTAATGGTGATTAGTAAAGGTGAACTGCATAATTTGTAAGCCACGATTTAAACATGGTTCTGAAAAATTAATATATTTCTTATATATCCAGTTTTATTAGAATTATAATGAAAGAAGAAATTTTCCGTTTAATCCATTAATAATACGATTTTCTAAGCTATTTTAAAATATAATTTATTTTTATTATATATTTTTTTATGTTTGCATTCAAAATGCGACGTTTATTTTTAATTTAAAAATCTGCTTTACATTAACATAATTAAATCCGAATAATAAAAAGACTCAAATTTGTTTTCGGCGAAAGGCAATTATTTTTTCTAATTAAATAAAAATAATTTTATGGTAAAAAATTTTTTTGATTGAGATCAAAGCTGAGCGGTTGCTGAAATTTCTTTGAGTAAAAATATTGAAGGGTAATTGGAGCTTAAAGCTCGGGATGAAACAGATGTTTTACGACTACACACCAAGGATTATGAACTTTCCTCGATGATACGCTATTTGAAATTCATTATTGTTATCCAACGACGATGATACACACACAAATTCACGACAAAAATCATCTCATATGAAATTTTTCTCATCAACAAATGTACACGTTTATTATTATTATATCAGTATTTAGTACAAACGTACTTAATACTGATATAATAATAATAAACGTGTACATTGAAACTGACGAAGCTTTCATAGATCGCGAAATTGCAGTCTTTTATCAAGCAAAACAGTGGTTAATGTGATCAATATTAAGACAAGGCATGAAATTCTTATAAATTTAAATTGAAAATAGATCTCAAAAGGAATGCTAAAAATATATGAATACAAGTTATGCAGCGCTTTTGGTCATTTAAAAATCACATGTTTTCCTCTCTGAGTAAAAAAGGAGGTTAAAATTAAATCTTAAATCTTAATAAGCTTAAATCTGCCTCTGAAGGATGCCTCAGTTTTCAGCTCTCTTATACTTTCCGGTAGCAAGTTCCAAGCCAATGGTGCTTCAAATCTAAAAGCTTTCAAATCTAAAATTGTCAAATACCGTGTTAGGACACTCATCAGTTGTAGGGTGTCTTTTTAATTGCCCAGGCTGATCTGACTTTTTGCCTTTCCACGCTCACTTAAACATTTAAATAAAACTTTTGAGTTGACCATACACTCTTAAGTAAAGACCTGATTTGAAAAAAAAAACTGAGAGATTTTCATTATCACTATCCCAAACACGCAAGATTCTAATCTCTACACTTATAATATATTTAAATCATGCATTAATTTTTTGTTGTTGAACCTATTTATTTTCTTGGAGCCCCGTGGTTCCGCGGAAACGTCTTTTGGACGTGTAAAAGGAAGAGTCTCAGCTTCGTATCAGCAGTTTGTCGGTGCGCCCGCAGGTGGCGCTACACAGCCACGAGAGCATGTTGGCCGGGACGCCGTTAATCACGCCCGGGGTGTGGGACGTCGATAATAGACCGACCGACCGACTTATTTTTCGCCAGGGGGGAGAGACCTTCGATCGCTGGCAAAAGATTCGTCGGTCGCGGATGATTGCTCGGCTGTAAAAACAAGTTGGATCCGCGAAGTTAAAAAATATCCCCGTAACTTTTAATTCTGAAGGCGTAATGAAGAATTCGTTAATGCAAAATTGAGGCGGAACGTATTTTTTTAAAAGAATTTAGCTCATTATTTTGATTCCCACTCTCGACTATATTTATTTATATATTGTGACTTATTTTAAAGTTGATTGTGAATTTGTTTTTAATATATAATTATTAAACTATACAAAAAAGGGTTACAACACCAAGACTATCAGCATTTAGAAGATTTGTAACAATTGTATTTATAAAATATTAAATGATAAAAATATCATAATCTTATTTATTGTTTATAAATTAAGCTGTATTTGGTGAAAGTTTATACTCCAGATTCTTTCGCACATTATAAAACCTTTCGTTGGTGCTCAAAATACGATAATTATAAAAAATAAGAACGATTTATTTTACATGGTTTAACATTGAAAATAGGTCATAAAAATCTACAAAATAACACAAACGATAATGTGTCACGGCTTTTTTCTTTTCCTTATTTATTTATTAGCGTTAATCTAGAAAGATTAACTAGTAATTAGTTAGCTAGCTTTCAATAAAAAAGCCAAAATTCTTGAGTCAAGGAATATTTCTTTAGGACTCCGCAAGCAACTTGCCAAAACACTTGTTTGGAGCATCTTAATGTACGGCTGTGAGACATGGTGCTTATCTGAAAGTGATAAAAACGACTAGAGGCCTTTGAGATGTGGTCGTACAGAAGAATTCTTGGAATTTCCTGGAGAGACCACGTCACGAACAATGAGGTTCTCAGAATAATCAAGGAAGATAGGAAACTAATAAGAACCATCTCAGAGAGGCGAGCCCGATGGATCGGCCACATCATGCGCCACGATGGTCTTATTCACGATATTGTGGAGTGGATGGTTGAGGGTAGAAACTGTAGAGGGTGCCCTAGACGGGAGTATTTGCAGCAAGTATTCGAGGACATGAACTGTAGCGCTTATGCTGAGCTGAAAAGGGTTGCGGAGGACCGAGAGGAATGGAGATCGAGATGCAAGATTCTGTTGCTGCAAACCAATCCACCGGATTGATACTACGAAGAAGAAGAATCTAGAATAAATATATATTCGAAATTCTATATAAATCAAATTTGTATGAAACGGCCGATACAAATTTAAACACTAACCCAAGATTTTTTCAGAATATAGCTCAGCTCCCCGAGTTGTATGAAAACCATCAAGCGGGTCAGCGTCCTTTCAGTAAAATGAGTTAAACGGTTCTAACAAATGTCATACGTAAACTATTGAGGCTTTTGGTAATATTGAAACAGTTATCATTAAAAAATGTGGTACAAAAAATATAATTCAACATAAATGCTTCTGTATACAATGTCCTCATATTTAATGACATTAGTCTATTTATTAGGAGTCAGTGGGCCTCTTAAATACGTAAAACCTATGAATACTTGAGTAAAAAAAAAAAATACTTAGAAATTATATATATTTTCTTAAAAAGAGACAACAAGTAAGCTTGTTGATGAAAACGGGAAATAAATGGTTGCAATATGCTAAAGAGAAGTGTATCTTATTTAAAATAAGCAAGAAATAGCTGTATTTCGAGGTTTTATACAACACATATTAAATAAAGAAAAACATAAAAATTGAGAACGAGGATAGCTTTTTGAAATATGACTAACGATAAATGAAATCAATGGCCCAAGTTGCTCGGGACCATCCCTTGGGGAAGCCATTCTTATTGTATCCAGCACAAATCTGAGCTTTTTAAAACGGGAATATACTTGTTATTATAAGTCTCGTACGCGATGTATATTTTGTGCAATATGTAACTATTAAATCTAATGCGAATATTATGCTTTATGTCGTCGTAATATTTCCAATTTACATATTATTTATTGTCTTTAATATCCGCGTTCCGCTTTTATCATTTAAAACACTTACTCAGCAGTTAAAATACATTTTATGCTGGAAAATGTTTTGTTTAAAGTGTTTCTTGACATATTGTTATTCATGCATTTAAATTTTCAGTATATTGAATATAAATTCAACGACATGTTTTCTTTAGTATGGAAGTTGAATTTATTAAAAGCCATACGAAAACAGAGTTTTGAGGCTACCTTTTGCTTAGTAGACTTATTGGCACATGTAAATATGCTGAACAAATCTACTGAAGTAATATTATATTGGGTAAGAAACAAAAATAAAGAATTAACACTCCGGAACCATTAATGGGGTGTCAACTGAGCTTCTGCTAAATGGTTTCACAAGTTACGGCTTCAGAAAAATAACAGGATGTGGCTAGAAAATTAGAAAGAGGTTGAAGGAAGACTAAGCTAAGCCCTGAAAATATGAATGTTGATAAAGATAATAAATTATATGATGTTCGAAAATTATACATATTCATTTATGTTTATATATTTTACATTTTAACATAATAAAAATAAATAAGAAAATACTAATTTTATCTTGTATATAAACAAAGAATCATTCATCAGTTATTTAATTTAAAGAATTACTTAAAAAAAATGTTTCATTATTTTGAGATGTCAGTTAAATTGAAAATTCCTAGGTTATACGGTAATTCAATAATAAGTAAAGCAAAATAAAGTTCAGAATTGAATTTTATTTTTAAAGAAGAGGAAAAATATACCTTTTATAACTAGTTTATATACAGAGTTTCAATAGTTTTTTTTGCTTTTTGACTTAAGAAATTTTCACTCCGTAAAGAATAGCGTTATCTCCAAGCAAAGAATAAAACAATTACACGCTTTTAAAATTAAGTAATACTGCAGTTCGTGACATTCTTTTAATAATACACCGGAGAGAGTACTTATTAATAAAGTGAGTACTTTGCAGTCTGGGTAAAAATGTTACTTTGGCGCGCAAAAAAAAACACCTCTCTTTCAAAGACTTTTGAAGTTTTCTGCGATACAGTCGAGAAAAATGAAGCTCAGAGAAAGCGTCACCGGCGCAGAAATCCGGGCATTGCGATATTCATTTTTTGCAGGAAAGTTATAAATTAATTAAACTGCTGTTAAAAGTTAATCTTACCCCACAATTACTCAGGTCTGGAGCGACTGAAACGCTGAAGCGGGCGGGGAAGTTATTAGTAAGTTTCAGGAAGGCTCCGCCAGCCACCCGCGATAGACAACTCCCTTCATTTTTAATAAGGCAACCATTGCCGAGGAAGAATGATTGGAATTTTCTTAGAGATCGATGTATTATGAATGAAAATTACCGCACCGCAAGAAAGAATTACCGGCTGTTCAGATATATTATTTTATTTACGCCTTAGTATACAATCTAACAAAAAAAACAAGTAATACGCTTCATACAGGATATGTGTGTGTTATTTTTGTAGTAAAATATATAATCAGGTTTAAAGACTTTGTTACAGAGATTGTTAACAGAAAAAATCTACAAAATATTTAGGAGATGGTTTTTTAGCTAATTCATGAATACTGATAAAGTAATCTTATTACTGAAATGATTAGTATTTATTAATATTATCTACAAAATTAATGCTTTTATAAAAAATGTATTTCTTTTATCACAGATAAACTCTTAACAGTTTAATGTTTCGGGTTAAAAAAAATGTACTTTGAATCAGTGAAAGTTTGATAAGTGAATTTTCCTTAAAAAAATCAAATAAAATAATAAAAATCAACAACTTCATACATTGTATTATTATTTTTTAATTTATTATTTCTTTTTTGAAATTTCTGCATGAACACACATTCATCATTTATCAGGTGTTATTGAATGAAAAGTAAAACGCATATATAAAAGTTATTTTCAAATTATTAATATTTATACCACATACAAAAATAACATTATATTGTAAACAATAATTTATCTTGGAATAAAGAAATCCCTTAATACGCTCTGGAAATTTTCACCTATGATTTTTATTTATATTATACTAGAATCTCTAAATATCTAGATGCAACAATAACAAATTTTAATGTCGTAATAAGCATCAATTTTTTCACTAATTGATATACATATTATGACTATGCGTCTTAACGGCAATATCTAAATTTAATGTAAAAGGCTTAATACTAAATCATCGAAAATGAAGTATTATCAATTACATTAGCCAAGATATTTGAGGTTTCACGTATATAGTATTAATAGCTCAGGTTAATGGTGGGTTCGTTATTTCAAGAATTAAGCGTAGAGGATTTATTTATGGTAAGTTAATTAATTAGCATCCTAAATAGTTAACGTGTTAAGGGTCAATTTAATCACTTTATCGTGTCGGCGATCTTGTTTAGCGATGAATTTTGGCTCGAAACCAAAGCGCAAGGAAGTAAGGTGGTCAGTTCCAACATGAAACATCCCAGGAGTATAAATTCCAAGCACAAGACGGGGTGACAGCTCAGTAATGTCGTAGAACGTGAAACTTTAGCTAGGCAAGTAACTTCTAATAGTCGATATAATCAACAGCAACACGTCTACCTAATAATTTACGATACATGACTGCCGGGGGATTTATATGGCTGAGAATATTGCCAGTGATTCGAACAGCCGTGGGTTCAATTCCCAGCGTGATTAATAAAGATATTTATTTATTATATCTACGAGATCACGATCATGTTAAAATGTCTGAATATATATTTTAAATATGTGTGAAAATCTTCTGGATCTCCGATTGATTCAATTGAAATAAGTATTAGAGTATTTAATAGACAAACGGACCTTAACATTTACTCTCCCAATCTGTTCACTTCGCTTTTTTAACACTTTTTTACGGGCATTGCTCTTCTCTTTTTACCCAAACCTTTTAATAATCAACATCGATAACAATCATCAAAGGCTGTCTTTTCAATCACAAAACATACACAACTACAAGAATAAACTTTACTATTGATCTCCCTTGTTTTCACGAGTACATTTAAAAATTAACATATTTTATAGTGGCTATCTGCTCACAATGAGTCCCATTTGATGTACAACAAAATATGAAAGTCAACTCTTTTAGTTGTTTATGTAGAAAATACAATTTAATTGATTATTTTTTAGGACCTGTCCTACCAAATAATCGACTAAATTTTCAAAAAAATTAGGATACACGGAAATAAATCATTAATAAACACGAGTGTATATTTCATACTTTATTTGAAATTCTATAACTTCATTTATAAATTATGATTAAAAAATAAACAAAGCAATTAAAACATATATAAATAAATAAAAAATACCATCTTATATTACTAATTGATATGTTTTTCATCAATTATTCTGAGTAACAGAAACGATGGGTTTGAGAATATTAGCCACAGACATTGTAGCCTATTTCAGTGCACCCAAGGCATTTAGTCTCAAAATTCAAACATACTTGTGTTAGTAAACAAGTTATCGCTCAGAAAAATGCAACTTGGCTATTAATATATCAAATTTGATAATAATATTTTTAAAAAATACATATTTATACCAAAATCTAGTGAATGTTTTTTTTTCTAATTAAAAATGTTTCTATAAAAGTTAAAATTACATCTATCATTTATAAAGACACTTTTTTAATGATGGTATATTAAAACTCAAAGTTTTATAATCTCACTTTTAAAATAGACACAAAATCAAGCCCACGATATACTGAAAAAATCAAGATTTATCGGTAATGGACAATGCTTAGGTAATATAAGTCGGAAAAAGTTTTGTTTCAGTCATGTATTTAAATGTGATTGATCTCTCAAAGTTTTATAATTTATTTATTTTAACTCGATCAAAGTTTAATACTAACAATACCGCGGTGCTTTGAAAGTATATTTTGAGAGTGTCTTTTGAGTATTTTTAGGTTTTCGTTTGAATTATAAACGAGATTGTACGTATTTAGATTCATCTACATCATTACGGAAATTCAAGGGAAGTGTTTTCGAAAAATGTATTCCGATTTCAAGCACATTTTTTTTTAATACGAAACGTGTCAACTTTATACATACATAAAAATTTGAAAAAAAATACGTTCAACTTTATTAAACGAGCCAAAATAATGTTGTTTTATAATATAAGAATATCAAATATTTTTTGGTGATTTAAAACCGCATGATTGTAGAGGAAACTATTTTTAAAGAAATCAAATAATTAGAGCCCAATAATATAATTTATATTTTTAATTACGAAAATTACATTAATAATTTCGTTTTTCAATAATCTCAAAAGTAATAAATTATGAAGTACATTTTATATTGTATTTTTTCATCAGCGTTATACGACAGTTTTAAAGTCTTAATCGAATGAAATCTGGTTTATTTTTACGTGCAAACTTATTGTAATATTTATAAATTAAATAAAATAATGCTACATGATCAATGCTTTGTATAGATAAATTAAATTTATTGTTTAAATAGTTCCCAAATCAACGAATCTTAACGAAATTTAATTTTGTAAATATTAGATCAAGGCTCATATTATACAATATCATTATCCCATTATTATCAAGAGACTTGTATGTTAGAATCCTTATTATTTCACACATATGTAACACATATGTTTGAGTAAATCAAAACAGGCATTCAACAGATTAAAGCATTGTATTGATTGTTGTCACTGTCCAACATCCATGCATTAATCTCGTGTACAATGGCAATGCTAATAGACTAAGCATTAAACATTTATATGAGCTAACCATGGTGTTTTAAGAGGAGACACCTATTCATCTTTTTCCATTGGATATGCCACATAAAATATTACGTTATTAGTAATTAATGACTAAGCAAAACTAATTTCAATCAAAAGTAAAACAAAACATGTCTTCTATTTTTGTTTTCGCTGAAATCAAAACCGAGCTTAAATATTATGTTTTTGACCAAACTTGAAGCTTCAAATTTGATTGGTCACTAAGTGTGATATATTTTTCTCTCAAATATGTTTAATGGTTCTATCTAGATTTTATCGTTTTCTTTCACATTTTTATGCTGGTATTCTTCTGCATTCGTTTTCCAGATCGCTGTAAAGGAATAACTTCCTGCTCTTTGGTCCTAAGCGGCGAGGCGTGTGAGGAATAGCCACCGTGCTGAAAACACTGAAAACACTGAAAACACTGAAAATACTGAAAATACCGAAAACACTCCGATAGCGTGTGGAGGATACTTTACATGTGAGATATGTAGAATGCACTGTACATCTAAAAACAGACGTGGAGCATTCTTTAGGAAACCAGTGCTTGGAAATGATGCTAAGAGTCAGCTTGATGCAATTCAATTTACAGTAAATGTAGTTGCTTTTGTATGAAAGTACTATAAAAATATTAGGCACGTACATTAATAGCCAAAAAGTTTATTTTAAAACTGTATTCTGATAAAATCTTTTTATGTAGAAGTGTAATAAAATAAATAATTTTAATAACATATTACAAAAAAAGTGTAAAAATACTCGTAGCTAATAAATAAAAGTATGTACAGCATATTCTTAGCATGGATCACAATTTTATCCAAAATTATCATCGTTTTAGAAATAAATTCAAATTACAATCAATATTACAAGAAAGGAGAAAAACATAAATTTTAAAATTAATGCATACATACTGAAGCACATTTATTAAATAACCGAAATAAGTGTAAGAATACACGAAACTATGTACTTAAAAAAAAAACATATCGCTTCTAAAGCATGAAAATATGGTGGCGACAAATAAAATCACTACTTCAATGTCGTATTTGCTGCAATAATCTGGTAAGTACGAGTAAATTAAAGAATAAATGGTTTTGATATTAGGTTAGTACAAAAGTTTTGCCCGTTTTTTACATGTACAATTAAACATTTTTTTTTTTAGATTTGTATTATTAGTTTAATCAATTATGTACTTTCCGTCAGTTTTTATAACCTTCTCCTATCTTTCTATCAACTTATTAATACCATTAGTGTAAAATTCCGTAGATTTTGATGCGATAAATGTAGTAGGGGATGTTTTTACCTGCTCTATTGTATCAAAACTCTTATATTTTTTTTTTAGAGTGATTGGAATAAATGAAAATCGGAATTAGCAGATTTCGAGAATACGGAAGATGCTTGATAACATCCCAATTCAACTCATTTAGCTTGTGTTGGGTCATCATCACGACAACGCGCAACCACATGTGGCATGATGACCCAACACAAGCTAAATGAGTTGAATTCGGATGTTATCAAGCATCTACCGTATTGTCCAGATCTTACTCTTTCCAATTTTTTATTTATTCCGATCACTGCAAACAAAAAATAATGATAAAAATTTTGATAGAATATTGCAGGTAAAAACATCCCTTACTACATTTTTCGCATCAAAATCCACGAATTTTACACTAATGGTATTTATAAGTTGATATAAAGATGGGAGAAGGTTATTAAAACTGTCGGAAATTACATAATTGATTAAACTAATAATATAAATCTAAAAAAAAATGTTTAATTGTATTTGTATAAAACGTTCAAAACTTTTGCACCAACCTATTATAAACAAAAATGTATAACATTGTTATTACGTTTTATTTCATTGGTATTCAGAAGATGTTTTTCTAAGTTAGTAATAATCCTCATAACTACTACTTTATAATATTCTTGATTATCAAAATGTACGTTTATTTCACACCCCCAATAAGTTTTAAAGTGTAAATTGAATAGCTTATACAGCGTATTATCAATTATTTTCCGAGTGCTGAGAATGCCACCATAGTCGTAGACGCTTGTACTAAGCAGCCATCCCGGCTAAGGGAGCTTCCGAAGCTTCTCTCTACGTGACTTGCCGGCGGAGGTTTTTCGCTCTTTGGACTTATCTCCGCAATAAGCCGCGAGAGTTAAAGGTGCGGGAGATAATGGCCTCGTGTTTGGCGGAGGCTGAATTTAAATTCTTTGGTTTGGTGCCAAATCCCCAGCGCCTGAAGTTTGTGACTCTCGAGAGTGCAGGTTAGAGGGAAGACCTTGGACTCTTGGAGGTTGTAAGAGTGGAGCAACAACTGTAATGAAATCTGGTTGCTTTCATTTTGAAATAAAAATATACATTTTTGTTATGTAAATACACGGAGAAAAAATACTTGTAGTCGCTGATGGAGAATCCACATCTGTGGATTTGTATATTATGTTTTTTTTTATTTATAGGTTGACAAAGTACTTAAGTGTTAAAATGATCCACTTCGTCATTAGAATACATCAATGCTTCTTTTTTTTCGCAAGAATTCACTATGGATTTGTGATGTTGACGGGACGACATTAGAATTTCGATTTATTAGAATAGAGATCTTGAAGAATATTATAACATGTTATTATTACGATAATGTGTATTGCTATATCTGCTGATACCTTATATCTTTTTTTATAAAAATACATAACTTTATAATACTACTTACACTTATGTTCACAAAACGCTGCCATATTTGAAATTTTGAGCAATTTTTCATTTTCTGTCGCTTGTAAAATTACTCAAAACAATCCTCAATGTTACTGAGAAATTGAAACTAGAGTATTGTCTTTAACTTGAAATATCCTTCAAGATTTGAATATTCCGTTTGCGTCCTATCAGTAACTTTTTAATCCCAAGAGGTAAAGATTTACTTTCTTTGACAGCAACCCGCTAATAATTTATGCAATAAGATAGTGCAATATAGCGCAATACGTGATTAATGAATGCGGTTGCAACTCATTGTAATAACATAACTTCATTCAATTTGAAATTCAGCAACGACAAAAAGTTACTGCGTGATAAAACTATAGCTTTTAAAGTCAAAACATACAGGGTAGTATTGACAGATGTAATAGAAAAATCTCATCCTTATGATTCTAAGCATTTAACGTATGGTTGCATGTATAGAGTGCACAGCCCAACATTCGCGCTTCATCTATTTTAATAGGGACTCACTAAATTTCTTCTACCTCCAATTTTGATTATTAGGCCGTTCGGCTTGCATTTAATGGGTAAAGGATGAAATTCTCACCAACCGGTAGTATTCATAGAGTTTACAAATTTACAGAAAATCACTTAAAGTCTTATCTGTGTCAATGATCAAACACATTTTCTAAAGAATTAAAATTATAACTAAGATAAATTAATAACCAGTATTGTTTTTAACTAATTTTTGTGTTTTGGTAACCACGCCAAGTGTGCATGGTTGCCACAAGAAAAACCAAATAACGTTTCTGACAACGTATTGAATTACAAAATGTAATGATTCAGTGGCGTTTTAAGAAATGCAAGTTTAAATCTTAAAGCTGCCTGTTTATATATTTTACAATTTTGGTATTTTTCTTATTTAGAAATAATTAATAGGAAATTATAAAGGTCACATTTTCATTACTGCATACAACTTAGTAAATAATATGTAAAAAATATTAATCTGAAAGAATACATTGATGGAACAAACGAAAAGAAGTACTTCGTCTGCCAAGCGCATTAAAAGATCTTGATGCTCCTTCAGAGACACATACAAGTATTGTTACCGTCCCAAAAAATAAAATGATTAGGTTAATTAAAACTGAAAATAAATATTGAATTCGAAAAACATTTTAACTAAGTAATTTGAATCTAAACAAAGGTGAAAAACAAAGTTATTTAATAATAATAATAATCGTGTCGGAAACAACAGGGTCAGATCCTGTCTGCCCAGAAGTGGGCGACATCGATGGCGTTACTTCTGGCCATCATCAGGTCTTCCTGGGTGCAGCTATTCGGGCACAGCGCACACTCCAGAAGGTGTGACAGGGCCTGCTCCACGCCGCAGTCACATTCAGTCGGTCCGCTGTAAAACTGCCAGGCCCTCATTTGTGTCCTCGTTATTTAATAACAAACAAGAACTTAATATTAACAGAACATTTTTTTTAAATATGTATGTCGTCTGCACAGTTTTATTGCACGGTTGCATTGAATTCAATTCAAAGATAAAAAAAAACGTTTTTGGTTTGAGGATACTTGTTTTTCCGACAGGATTCAAAGAAAACTCAATTAATCAACATTAGTTGATTTAAAAAACAAATCTCGTTACCAAGTAGAAAAATACGTGATCGTGATGGCGAACAGTGGTTTTTATAAACACAAATATGATTATATAATGTAATAAAGCTTGGAGACAAAAATCTCCAAGAAATATGGGCAAATGTCAAAAAGAAAGCTACATAAGCGATAGGATAGCTATAACAACAGAAATGTTTATTTTATTTCTGTATATTTTCTTCTAGTAGTATGTTGTATATAGTTCGTATAATTTTCTTTGATAATGTCTCTATCGTTCTGAAAAAAAAATTTTCAGGAAATGTGAACATATATATTACGCTACAACTCATGGAAACAACACTAGATACGATACGTGTTTTTTTATAACGAGTACTATGCGAATAAATATTAAGCTGAAATTTGAAAATAGCAGTACTCACTAAAATGTCTGGATCACAAAATGGTATTTAATAATGATAAAAGTAAGCAACTGTAGGAAGTTTTTTATTTAATAAACTATTCACTTTTTCTTCACATTTTGCCTGTTCACATAAAAGATGTTATAATATTTTTATAATTGTAGATATATAGCAGAATTTGAAGATTCTAGTTCATTTATTTAATAAAAAAAAAGGATTTTTTATCGATTTCTGAGCTCTAAAATACCTCCGGTTAGTGTGAATTTGATCCCTAGCCATATGCAGCATGGTAAGCGTCATAAAAGTTCACAGATGTGACTTCAGAATTACTATCATCATCTGTCGGTATTCTCATGTGTGTGCTTACATAAAAAAATACATATTGAATTTATCAGATTAAACTCACTGCGACATCTAAGTTAAATTAAAAAAAAATTGAAACATAAATTAATATATTTAAAGAAATTCAAGCATATATTAAAATACACACATATATAAATAAAGCATGGCTGAGGATTATTATATTATACAGCAAAATCTATGTCAAATATATCAAATATAATACTTGTAATTTTAAAGATATATATGTTTTGTGTTGATTATATTAGACATTCAAATAAAGTGTTTGCCCTTTTTAAGCACTTTATATTGGTAGTAACTAAATAAATAGTATATATATAAATACTATTTATTTATCATTTTATTTGACATCCCATATATCAGCAACAATGATGGTCCAGCTCCATGATAGCACTAACAATATTTCTATAAACAAAGGTGTTAGACAAGGAGATGTTATATCTCCAAAACTCTTCACAAACGCCCTAGAAGATATTTTTAAACTGCTATCCTGGACAAAATGTGGAATAAATATTAACGGAGAGTACATTTCTCACCTCCGATTTGCAGATGACATAGTGCTAATAGCTGAATCACCTAACAAGCTCCAAGACATGCTCTACGACCTCAATGAAGCGTCGAACAAAATTGGTCTGAAAATGAACATGGATAAAACAAAAGCCATGATTAATAGTCATATATCACAGACCTTCGATCCTATTTCCATTGGAGGAACAGAAATAGAGGTTGTAAACGACTATACCTATCTGGGACAAGTAATACAACTAGGGCGAAATAACTTCTCAAAAGAAATCGACAGGCGCATACAACTGGGATGGGCAGCATTTGGAAAACTTAAGTACATTTTTAAAGCGAAAATTCCGCAATGCCTTAAAACTAAGGCGTTTAACCAATGCATCCTCCCTGTATTAACTTATGGCGCAGAGACGTGGAATCTGACAGCAAGTCTTACCCATAAAATAAAAGTCACCCAGCGTGCTATGGAGAGATCCATGCTCGGAGTGTCGCTAAAAGATAGAATCCGAAACGAGGAAATACGCAGAAGAACTCAAGTAGTGGATGCTACCCAACGAATAGGCACACTCAAGTGGCAATGGGCAGGACATATCTGTCGAAGAGACGACGGTCGATGGGGAAGAAAAGTATTGGAATGGCGCCCAAGAACTGGCAAACGAAGCATTGGCCGACCCCTACAAGATGGACTGACGATATAAGAAGAATAGCGGGAGTGACCTGGATGTGGAAGGCGGAGGATCGAAGAGGATGGAGACTCATGCGGGAGGCCTACGTTCAACAGTGGACGGACACAGGCTGATGATGATGATGTATCAGCAAAAAAATGATTGCTTGGAGATCGAGATGCAAGATTCTGTTGCTGCAAACCAATCCACCGGATTGATACTACGAAGAAGATATATATATATATATATATTTATCGGAAATTACGACTTTTGGCATGAATATCAAGTAAACTAATTAAAGTTTTGCCTGTCAATTTGTTAAAGACATATCAAATGTACCAGTTGAATAAAATATATTTTAATATTTTAATTATAAATAATGTTAAATATAATGTTGTTACCATAAAAGTGTCTTTTATGCATTGAAGCATGATAAATTATAAAAACTTTATTGAAGGAAGTTTATATTTATTTCAAAAGTAAATTCGAGCTTATAAGACAATTTTATATTTGAAAGTTGTTTCTTTAGTGAATTTCTGCAGTGTAAAACTTTTAATTTAATTACAATTTCAATTAAATCTTACCTCACTTAGATTTTCCGAAGCGGCATTTCGAAGTCCCTATAAATAATAACTTTAATCCGCAGTCCCCCCGGATGTGCCGTTGAGTGAAGAACAGTGAACGGTTGTAGTTTTTCACTTTCAAACTTTTCCTTTGCTGAAAAAGGCGATTGAACAATCTCGGTGCACCCAGCAATTGCCGAGAAATTGAAATTTCTAACCGGAAGACTCCGTATAAATAATAACTTTAATAACAGACAGTGTGCGTTTGGGAGTCGCTTTTTTATAGGTACTCTTCCTTTGAACAAGCCGGATGATGTAAATAGTATTTTGGCCCATCAAATATTTATGTAGGTTGCAAAGGTAAAATCAAATATTTAAACCGTTTGGTCCACCCCATACGCAGAGCTGAGATACTTCTGAGTCAGGTTGAGTGGGGTGGGAGCTTAAGCGGTTATTAGGATGACCACTTTTTCACTTTCATTGAAAAATAATATTGTATCCTGAAAACGAATATTTCATTTTTTAATTCTATGAAATTATTTTCCTAAGAAACAAATACCGCAAGATTATATATCTTGGGATAAAATTAATTTTAAATTACTTATATTTAACAACCATATCCTAAGTAAAGTGATCCTACTGCCATAACTTTGTAATGCAGTCTTTCTAATTACTAAATCGTCCGTTATTTTCCGTGAAATATTGAAAAGTCACTGCAAAAATACTTTAAAAGTGATGTATTCATACTTAAATACACAGTGAAACTGAATTGTTTTAACCGTAATTTTTATTTAATTGAATTATTAAAATAAAATTATTATTATAATATAATTTTTGCACATTTTAAAGAAAAATCGATAATTCTTTCTTAAAGAATGAAGGGCGCAATCATCATATCAAAATAAAAAAAAAAAACATATTTTTATTATTATAGCACATGTTTTCATATTGTTATTAGAGATTTCACCATGAGTTATCAATCAAAAAAATTAAAAATAAACGAATTTCATTTTTCATTTTAATAAATTTATAGTTGAGCATCTTTTGTGCATTTTAATAGGAACGAAACCATTATTTATGTGCATTTGCAGATAAACACTTTGTCGTTTTCATAACGTATATATATACGTTATGAAATGATAAATATAATTCAGTTTTTTTTTATTACTTTATATTTCTCGGCTTTAAGACATAAAAAGTGCATTTACTTATTACGATATACTGAAATGGTGATAAATATGTACAAAAAAGATACAACTCAGTGTTCGTGAAAGGTTTTGATAACGCTTTATATTCTTACTACAAATAATATAGTATACAAAAAAAAAATAGGCAACGAAGCTTCTCTTTAGACCTACTGCTCATACTTAGTGGCAAATAAACGTTGTAATAATTATTCTACAAATAAATACCACAACTCAAATAAAAAACCATAATCTTATTTCAATGTTTTATTTAAAAATAGTTTTCGTATAAAATCGTCAAAAAACTTTAACTTTCAAATTACTAACAAACTAATGATATCGCTTTGAGGGTATTTTTAAGCCTACGGATTCTTGTTTTGAAGTAACGTTAGATACTTTATATTTACTGTCAAATTTGAAGTTGCCGGAACATCAAATGCAGAGGAAATGAATGATTCTGAATGAAATGAATGATTCTGAAAATGTCTACAACTTTTAATTAATTTGATTGCTCCAAATTCGCTCGTTACACCTTATTTGAAGTAACAAAGAAATAAATGGTTACAGATACAATTGTTGGCAGTGTAATATACATAACCGTTTGATCAATATTTACGCTATTTAAGTAGCATGGTCATCTCAGTAGTCGTCCATGATTGAAGATGACCCGGTCAACTGCGGTCTATGGTAAGCAGTCAGTTATTTACGAGTTGCCGATCATTATGAGTGTCGAGCTGAAATCACCGCAACCTTACTTGGAAAACGCGTGCAAATAACTCAAAATATATTATTAATAAATCAAATTATAATATATATTTATAACATTGATTTCATTCACGTAAGATATTACCATTGGAAGTATTACATAAAAATCTCTCTTACAAGTTTATTAAATATCTCTTTAAATATGCAATGGTTGCGAATGAAAATATTATTATTGAAAACCCCTGTTTCTTTTTTATAAAGTGTACATATTATTAGCATTTTTTTATAATTAAAATAAATACAATTTTAAAAATGATCATTTCTAAATATATTTATTTTTGTAATTTAGTTTGCTATGATGTAAGCACAAAAAATATAGAACATCTTTAAATAAACATTTATTCAATTCCTAGTAACCCTCAACCAATAAATGTACTCGTAAATCCTTTCATGTAGCGTCCAGTCATAGCTATTTTGAGTCTGAAGGGCTTACAATCATGCTTAATCTTATACTATTATAAACATTTTTTATTATTCATGTCTAACTCTTTATAAGTACAACGAATAATACATTTATAACACCGATAAAGAAAAAAAAATGTTTTGGTTAATAGCCTTATTTGAAGATAATAAAAGTCAAGTATAGATTATTTTCTTACGATTATGTTTTAAATTTAAGAAGATTACATCAAATTAAGATTAATCTGTTTATTTTTGGATGATTAAATATTTTTATTTAATTAATACGGAAATAATCTGAGAATGAAGCTCTTAGACTAACAAACAGTATCCGATTACAATATATCGGCTTGGGTTTCAAATACTTTACACACAAAATCTCACACGCCTTACGTTTCATATCTTCCTTAAGCTCTAACATTCTACGTATACTTACATCAACTTACACGATACTTTAAAAATGTATATTAATTTATTGATTTTACGAAGCAGAATATTTTGTATCGTTCGCATGAGTTAGAGACATCAATTGTAAAACGAGATTAATTTATTTTCGTGTTGTACATTATTAATATTAACTATATATATTATTTAAGTCATAGCTCGAGTATATGGCTGCCATAAATTACTGACACACAGTGCAGTTAACTAACATTACACTAGTCCTTTCTCAAGTCATTTTTACACTCATACCTTTTCATGGAAATAAACGACACATTCTAAGGCAAAATCACAGGTTTCAGGGGTATTAAAGAAGGTAGTATCAGAAACATATATCTGAGCGTTTGTAAAACAGCATTTAAGGATATAAGTTTGTGGGTATGACCGAAAGCGTGGACTATACATTCCCATAGGATGACTAAGCCCAACCAGTAACATCATCGATGAACACTTATGTGATATGTTTGTTGGAACTGAGAATGCGGAAAAGCTATGCCAAAACTCACAATTGGCTAGAAAAAAATACTGCTACGGGAGATAAATTTAATAATTTGTGCTTCTTAAGAACTGAATTCGACAATGTAAGCATTATTATCGTTTTGCCGCTTAGCGTCCGAATATGAATCCTTTAAAACATAAATAAATTGTTATTAAAGTATTCATAAAATATTTTTTTTTTTATATTAAAAGGTTTTTTTTGTTGTTGATATAAACGAGGCTTCATTTAGAGCACTTGTTTATTTTTTATTGTTAAAACACACAAGTCGCTTTGCTTGTCATCTTCCAATGTCTTATAAAGAAACTGGTTTTATTTGTTCGTTTCATGTGACAGATTCAGAACAAAATAAAATACATCGTATAACAGCCGATAATATCTCAGATCAAACGCATTCGTAACTTTTCAATAACTTATCGTTTATCATGCGAGGAGCTTTAAGCTCAAAGCTAGCATCTTAGACTTGTACGTAATAACCTGCATACAAGTAATAAGTCACAGTTTCTTGAATCGCGGCTGCCGTATGGAAGTTTCAGCCTGAAGGCGGAAACGAATACAGCTGGGGATATCTCAATAGAGCCTGAAATGTCAGCAGGGAAGCTTTCAATTCGCTGCAACCAGTCAAGCGTCAGAACATTTCTCCTGAAAAGCTTGGCTGAGTTTACAACATTTTCAATATTAGTAACGCAAAAGCGACGAGGTTCGATTATTGTAAACAACTTTCATCTTCATTAGTTAAATTACGTTTTTTTTCATTTTATCATCATCATCATAAGCCTGTGTCCGTTCATTGCTTAAAGTAGGCCTTCCGTATGAGTCTTCTTTCTTGAAAATCTTTCTCGCCCTCCACATTTAGGCTGTTCCCGCTATTCTTCTGATATCTTCAGTTTATGCCAAAGTTTCCTTTGACAATTCTTGGACGCCACTTCTTTCTCTGACCAACACTTTTCTTCCCCATTGACCGTAGTCTGTTCGACAGATATTCCGCCCATTGCTACTTAAGTGTGCCTATTTTTTGGGTAGCCTCTACTACCTGAATTCTTACGCCGATATCATTGATTAATATTCAATTTTGACATCACATTTTCTGAAGACTGCACATCAGATATCCTTTCGTTGGTTGACAAAAACTAATATTTACAAGACTATGCGTTTACAAACTGGTCATAAAAAAAGATAAATGGTGAGGTTTCTGAGCGTATTTATATTTATTAAATTTAATTAGAACAGCGTGAGTCACAGTGTAATAAGTTAGAGCCTTCGACATCGCACCCTTTTAGGGTCAGTTAATTTTATGAACTGCCCGGCATCGTTTGTGCCTTAGAATCAAATATTGTATCTTTCATGGCGTTATAAAATATTTTTCAGGGTGAAATCGTTATAAAAATTACTTTAAAAATTGATTTAAATAAAAGCTGCTTCAAATTAATACATTTTTTTATGTGTTATTTTTAAAGAACGTAGAAATCAAGATTATTTTTTTTTAAATGTAACTTACTACACGACGCTTATGCCATGCACTTATGGATTATTTTTGGATTTCGTTAAACAAGCTTTATAACTGAAAATATTTTGCTGCAAGAGCGCATTTTTTAACTGTCAATGGTCACTTAAGTTTTCTTCACTAAGTAATCAAAATGTTAACTGGCATCAAAAAAGGGATTTATTATTAAACTTATGACGTTGTTTTCTATTACTTATGAGCGTAATTTAAAGTGCTCAAATGTTAATTAAATGTTCATTGAACTTTATTATTTGCTCTTACATTAATATACTGGTTTATTTATTTAAGAAAATAATAATTTAATAGTATTAACTATGCAATTATATTTCTTTACAAATGAAGAACAAAAACGAACAAAACCTCCAGTGAGTGGATAACTGGGGTATTGATATCTGTATTTATTTGTGAATATGATTCAAATTAAATAAGAAATATATACACAATGAGATACAAGCACATTTTATATACAATTGAAAAATTTATAAACTGTACAGAATTACAATAATTTACTTACTTTTGTAAAAGAGCAAGAACCTACCTAAAAAAATCATCAATCTCTGTAGATTATATGATTTGCTTAGGTTGTTTTTCTCAAAAAAGCATTTTTCTCGTGTCTCCTACACCTGCCTTGGTAAAAAAAAACACAGATAAAATGACAACATATACGTCTTTGTCATTTAATACATAACAAAAAATTCCCAAGGGAATATGTGCCGTGTCAAAACTGGAGAGATTTGTCACAAACTCTAGTTTCGACATAATTCAAGTTAAAAAAATAGCTTATTGGTATAAACAGTCATTTTAGAAGGCGAAACTTTTAAAATATTCGAATAAAAGTTTGTTTCAGGTTTACTGGCAAATTTGTTATATTTATTATGATTTGTCTAACCTTCGCAACACCAAAGGTAAGATATGAGAGACATAAATCATATTTATAGGCTGAATAAATGTGCTTTTGAAGGTTATTGAACTTACATAACGGCGATAATATGTCAGATGTTTTACGTTTTCAGCCGCCTTTCAGTAATAATGTAAACACATCACGTATTTAATCACGAAAAATTCAAAACATCATATGATTTTCGTATAAATTATGCAAGTACATGTTGACATATAACAAGCAAATATTTAATTATGACAGCTTTTGTGGGTTATTTTTAAAAAAGCATTCAGTAGATACATATAGGAGATACTATAAAACGTTCATCTAGGCGGCAGAACACTATTTGCAAATAGGATATGTGACTTATTTCTTTTCTCTGATCTCTTCTTCGTGTCAGCGACGTCAAATTATTTTTTCCCAATATCTGGCAACATCGATAGCTCGTGTGTTGCCCAGCATTAGGTTCTGAGATGTGCAACTTGTTGGGCACATGGAGCAGCATCGTAGGTGTGAGGCGGTCTGCAGGTCTCCACAGTCGCACAATAGTGTCTCTCCCTGCCGAAGCATTCCCCACCGCTCGAGGTTGTCCTTTGTTCTACCAACTTCGGTTCTTAATCTGTTTAGGGATTTCCAGGTCGGCCAGTCAAGGCTCTTGCCAGTTGGGAGGCCTTCCTTTGGAGTAATGAAATCCTCTGGTGCGATTTGTTGCCAGAGTTGGAGTCTCTCATTTTCAGGGCCGGATGTGAGAGGTTGTGTGGATTTCAGAAAGCTGCTTCGAGACTTCAATCTTGGTGTTGGGGGTATCTGATTATACAAGCAGTGGGACGGTTGGTTGATTGCCTTACGCATTTCTTCGGCGCATATGACTTTGCGTCTTATGTTCGGTGGTGCGATTTTCTCTGATGTAATTTTAGTATTGTACAAAGACATTTAAATTAAACAATGTAGCAAATACAAATAATATAAGAGTATTCTAAGATAATTGCACACAATGATTATTTTTTATATATGAGAGACTTGTCAACTCGTAAAGGTTACAGTGATTACACCTGCGTATAACTCAGACATCTATTTTTAATATCAACTGATGTCTTGGTTTTGATTAAAATGCAATGATTAATATCTTTCAAATCATATTAAATTATCAAAATGAAGTAGAACTGTTTAATAGTACATTTTAATCGTTGAGGTATCATTAGTGTTGTTTTGTTGCATTTTTTTCAATATTAAACAAAATTTTACTTAAAAATTATGTGTACTTTACATAAACGTCTTTCACAACGTTGAATTAACGTTCATTAAAAATGGCAGTATAATGGATTGCTTAACTTTATGTTCGATTCTTTTCTTGTCAATATAGTTAAATGCTGTTCGTGGGTGTTGAAAAGTCAACTTCATTAGTATACAGCCTGGCTGACACGCGGTATTAATAAAAACACGCGAACAATTTCATGGGACTTGTATTAGACACTCCAAGTTTCCCGAAACAATTATTGTAAAGCATATCCATATAATTACAAACATTTTAAAACAGATTCAGAAAAAGCACTTAATAAAATATAATAAGTGTAATAATATATAATCTTCTTCGTAGTATCAATCCGGTGGATTGGTTTGCAGCAACAGAATCTTGCATCTCGATCTCCATTCCTCTCGGTCCTCCGAAACCCTTTTCAGCTCAGCATAAGAGCTACAATAAATAATATATGATACTAAAGTAGTAGATAGTATAAAACATGGGAATTCTTGTGAGAAAGGTTTATTAACAATATATAAAGCAATTGCTATAAATAAAAATCAAAATCAAGTAACCATCTTGTGTGACGTACTGTACGTATGAGCATGTTTAATAAGTTTTGATAATTTTTCATCGTTTTTTGTACATTTCATTTGTTTCATCATGTGGAGAAGCGCAACTGAGGGGAATACTTGGATTGCCCCGAAAGAGGACGTAGCTCCTGGACATGACCAAGGGTAGAATATATGGAGGTCCCTCAACAGATTTCGGACCGGAGTATGCAAGACGAGGACACAAATGAAAGCCTGGCAGTTTTACAGTGGACCAACTGAATGTGACTGTGGCGTGGAGCAGACCCTGTCACACCTTCTGCAGTGTGCGCTGTGCCCGAATAGCTGCACCCAGGAAGACCTGATGATGGCCAGAAGAAACGCCATCGACGTCGCCCACTTCTGGGCAGACAGGATCTGCCCCTGTTGTTTCCGACACGATTATATTTATTAGCACTGATCGATTTTATTGCAGATATGTGTAATGAAAAAAGTAAAATCTCGATAAAATAATATATTTATACACAATTATTTGGTTAATATTGGCCATTTTGTAGTAACTAAACAATCAAAATAACTAGGCAACAATTCCGAATACGAGTCAAGATTCATTCTGGGTTCCATCTAACAGTCCACTTATAACAGCTTGTCCCAAAGATTTCTAAAAATTTTGACGCTTGAACACTTTTTTAAAATAGCCCAATTAAAGCTTAAGCATCAAGTCGTCCATGATTTGAGAGCGTCAAGTATATCATCCGATTGCGACGAAAAAAAACGATTAAAAAAATCACCAATAATATGAATCAGACAACAAAGTTTCTTTCTCTCCTTGGTCTTCGTGTTCCTGGTTCGGAGATTGTCAGGAACCATGTTCTTAAGAAGACCTTCAGATGCAGAGATCTCTTGAAACAAATATTTCTAATGTACGTAATAGAACTGCGTGCTGCTTAAAAAAGTTTCAGTCACTGTGTTCACTACTGTTGTAGCTCAACCTATCAAATATTTAGGGCAAACATGTGAAGCATAACAAATTAAAATATATATCGCTTATTTAGTTAAGAACTCTGCGATTTCGCTACATTTTCTTGAACACAATTAAACAATAAATGTGCTATAAATAATTTTAACAATCATTATATACCTACTTGACACGTCACATTAGATATGCCAAGAAAAATAAAAGTTTTATGGGAATTTTTTATTGTGAGGAAATAAATATGCTTGATATTGTGTCATTGGCGGTACATTGAACGATAGTATTCAGTTGATATTGTCGTACATCTCTTGACACTATGTCGCGTAGCCTCACAATGCGCACGTTCCAGTCCCTTCCCTAGCGGCGCTTTGAGCCTCTGCTAAAGTCAAAAGAAATGGGGAGTGGAAATCCTGTAAATACGCTGGCCTACGCCTGAAAGCAGCAATACAGCCTCCCTTCAGCGGAACCAACAATGAAATATAATATGTATTTTTAGATTTGATGGAAATTTTGACAATACCCGTAAGTACCTATCGACGTGCCCATCCACCTTTTTAATACATTAGGGGAGCATTTTTTGTCATCATTGAATATTTTTTTGTGCGAGGCTTTTTCTATTGATTTTTATTTCGCAGATAATGCTTCATTCATTTAATCCCTAGCGACACATTGATCAATATGTTATTTAATTGCTGTGATAATTTATCAGAAATTTGACAGTCATACAGCATACGTACGAAAACCTTAATAAATTTATTTTGAGCCTTTTTAACTATTTCATTATTGTAAGAAATCCTCCATTTGAAAAAAAACAAGTTATATTTTTCTGCAATAGTAAAGGTGCTAACTATAGTAACTCAATGTCATAAATATACTTTATTCAAGTCTTAGTCCAATTTGCAGTAACCATATGTTCTGACCGAGGGTAATAGAGCACACTGGTTTTAATTAGTTACACTATATTGTACGCCCTTCAATAAAAAATCAATGTTATTCATTTTTTAATCATGAAAAGAGATTAAATGATTATATGAATATATTTAACAACCCAATTTACGTGGTATTTACAAAATAGCCTTTTCCGTCTCCACCAATCGCACAACATGTTATAAATTAATTAATATTCTTATATGTTCATATTTAATTTTCTGTATTATTTATGTTTATTCGCTCCTCTGTTTTTTTTTCCGCGCGATTAAAAAACCCAGATCATTTTTATACATACGCATTATAGTGAGACATTTTAAAAATGATTTTAATGTATTCTGTTTTCTTATGATCTAATCATTCCATTGTTCTCTAGTTATAACGATATATTTTGTTCCGTTATTAAAGACAATAACATGTTTCAGTTTAATATTGTATTAAGGTTTTAGAGACTCTTTCATCTTACAAGTTATCTGGTTACATCACTAATACAAAAATTAATATTATTTATTTATGTCTTCTTTATTGAGCCATATGACATAAATGAGTGCTCCAGAAAAAATACGGTTCCATACAAATAAGTAATTTAGGGTTGTGATAGTTTCATTGTGAGGAAATCTAGATAACAATAAAACAACACGTGAAAATTGAGAGTAACCGCAAGGGTCAAAGGCTCGGTGAAACGGGTCGTTTCCGGCTTATTCACAGTTGAAATACAATATATATCTTAAGTCATTTATAAAACAACTGTATTATATAAAAAAAATATAAACATTGCGCGTTCAATATCATAATCATCATCGTCAGCCTGTGTCCGTCCACTGTTGAACGTAGGCCTCCCGCATGAGTCTCCATCCTCTTCGATCCTCCGCCTTCCGCTTCCAGGTCACTCCCGCTATTCTTCGGTAGAAGATATGCGGGAGTGACCTGTATGCGTTCATCCACAATATGCGTTCTTCTTATGAAAATATTCATTTTGCATTTTTTTTAGTTCATCTAGCAGGTATTCGGCCAACAGCATGTTTGCCGATTCTTGAGCGCCATTTCAACATAATTCTTCATCTTTAGACTATTATCTCTTTAGCAAATATCCCACCCACTATCTTATGATTGTTTTAAATTGAGTCTAGTTGATGATTAATTGTTGTTTATTTTTATGTAGGCAAATACACGAGACCATTTTTAGATTGTATAATCTTGCGATAATATGCGATTTTTTTATTAATATTCTACGAGTTTTTTTAGAGTACGATTTGAGTCCCAAAAAGTTATTAATAATTAATTAAACTTATTTAAGCTTTGTTAATTTGACAACTACGAGTATGTTTTTTCATTTTTAATGATTTGAAAAAATATAAGTCTTACTTGTATGAAAAAACATTTTTATTACTAATAAAGACGAAAATTGATCGTTAATTATATTGAATGTTAAAAATACTCAATGTTAGTAGGAGTATCTTCAAAAAGTCAGCTTATTTTTATTATGGTTGATATTTTAATATAATTTAATTCAAACAAGCTAAGAGTGTACGATAAAACAATGTCGGCTCGTTGACTGCACGCATTATCCCGAAGATATCATTGATAAAAGATAATCAGAACAAATCATAAATTAAAAAAGACCTTCAAATGAAATGGCAGGGACTAATTAATAATGTTCAGCTTATTAAAAGACAATACTCGATGAAACTGCATAACCATCATTTTTTATACACTTTGATTAAAAAATTAACATTAACTTCGGTCAATTGCTTATGATAGACTAGTTCTGGTCTGAAATATGTACAATTCTTTCAAAGTTAATGTGAAATAAAATATAATATATGTAAATTGTTAATTTTTGTAGTTATAAAAATATAACTAGTAGGCAACACAGAATATTGCAAAATCGACTAGGCTATCTATGAAGTGTACTCTTTCGGTAGGAAATGAAATATTTTGCTTCACATCGACTCGTGTACCCGTGCTGAAGGGACGCTATAATAATTCCCGGCGCGTGCGAGATTGCCCTACGTGCGGCGTGCCCGCTCCAAGGGATGAAAGCATAAGGCGGTCGGCGCCTTTGAAACCAAACACTTCGACGTTCCGACCCACGCCAGCTGGCGGACATGCGTGGCGGGACACAACTTCCGGCAGCGCGTGACTGCAGTGCGGAAATACTCGAAAATTTGCAAATTTACAATTTCACCGCACGAAACAAAGCCTTTTTTACCCGAAATCGTTCTAATGATCGTTATCTATGGCCGGAGCTTTCAGATTTTTTTTTTAATTTTTGTTCAACAACTAATTTTATTAAAAAATGCTACAATATGACAGCTTTTTTGGGGAATAAAAATTGATGGTATTAATTTGAGCGCAGCTGATAATTTAAATTTATTAACAAATAAGTTTTGTGTTCTATGTTTATTTATTTGGTGGAGTCTACAAAAATGCAAGCTTATCATTTGATTTTATTGGAAATTTAGATTAACAAATTAGTCAATGAATGCATCAACTACAGCTGCCGTATATTCAGATCACATACCTCCTGCTCCAGAGATAGTTGTGAATCATAAATGTTCCTAATAGTAACCTTACCTTTGAATTGAAACTATTTTGTTCGCAAGTAAACACGTATTTTTTATATATTTGCAGCTCAATCATGGTCAAAGATTTTTTTTACTTTACATTTTTTATATGAGTTTAATATATTTTTACAGAAAATAAAAGATTATTGACAATATTTTGTATCATATTTTTAAAGATGATTCTTTTTTGTGGTTTTTTTTTTCACTTTTTTAAATACATAAATACAAACTTGTATGTTAGATATTATTCAGGAAAAATTAAATCTTTTTCAAATGTATGAAGTGAAAGATATTTAACTGTATAAACGAAAAATTTCTACGAGTAATAAATTAAAATATCAGTAAAATACTCCCACTTGTTAATAATCAATATCTTACTTAACATTATCGTTTTGATTAATAGCTCTTCCAATAAAACCTAACGAACAATTTCAGAGAAAACATCCCGTGGGACAAAAAATCGGAGATAAACCAGGTCAGGCGGAAATAGATGATGAATGCTGGCTCGGTTTCCTTGCGGGAACAATGTTCAAAGGGTAAAAATGTAATAAGTTCCACAGAATGACCCTTACTTTAGTTTTCGTTAAAAAAAACGCTGCCGAAAGTTTTTAAACCACATAAAAATATATCATATTATTTTAGCGTTTTACGGCTAATACCCATTTATGTGGCGCTTAACGCCATATAAATACCAGAGACATCATAACTTCACAAGGCTTTTTTTCTATTTCATTGTACGTAAGCATATACCATTTATCCGATTTTTTAATACATTTTTTTATACATGTTGGACTAATAGTTTTTAAAAGAATAAGCCACCATAGATTCCATGTGGTAGCATGCGATGGTGGCTTATTTATTCTAGTAAATTAATTTAGTTAATCTTAATTTTATCAGATGTTTATACACACTATTATTATTTTACTGCATATACGAAAACCTATATCAAAGTTGAAATTTTTTTCAATTATATAAAAACTATTTAACATACTACATTATGTGTATTTTGAGCTCATATTTGTTTATAATGTCACATAATTTTTCACGTTCATTATGATTCAGAAAGTGAGTAAAAATTAATGTATCGTATGTTTGCTAATCTTGACATCTCACAAAAAGTCAATGCAGCCTTATAATGGGTTTGAAACATATTACTACGTTGAGTTCTGCAGATACGATGATAAAACCTTGGTACAAGGCAGCATTTCATACTTCAGTCGGTCAAGAGACAATTGTAGACCTGTATAGGATATGTATTTCGGATGCTACACGAAAGAAAATATCTGTCTTTTCTTCAAGTCCCGTGCACTCACTGTCCCAAAAAGCCGAAGAGAACTATAAACAGAATGTATGCACTGAAACTTGGTGAAGCGAAGTTGACATGTGATGAGGCGAGAAACATGACGGCTGACAAATCTTAATTGCTGCAGTTTGTGATGACCATTTGCAGTTATGTTACAAGGGAGCGGATATGAGACTGATGATGGTGTTAAACATACTCGTACATAAAATAAATACTTAGATTTGTAAGCACGTTTATTTCAATACAATTAACGTAGTATTAATTTAAGTTCTGCAACAAAACTTTCTTAAGTTCAACCAAATCAACGGTTTTAAAAATGCTTTATCACAAAAGTGCAGCATCTGACAGAGTGGAATGAAGCCAAGTAATAGTTTCGACTCGCCCAGTATGCGGTTGGATTTGCACAAGGAGAGTTATGAAAGTTTTTAATTGCCGCCAGGATGTAATAAATAAGTTGATACGGTTGGTCGACCAGTTGGGGTTCCGGCGAAAGCTCGCGGTGAACTTTTATTAAGCCAAAAGCGCAGTCATCTGGTCACGGACTTCCGGAGCTTTCACGTTCCACAGCTCATTTGACAGATTTAAACAACTCCGGCAATTATGTTACGTGAATTTTAAACGGAGTCGTGATTCGTTTCATTTAACAATTACTTTATCAGCGGAAGTTTGTGACTCTGCTTTACGCGGGACAGATTTCATAAGAATTAACGCACTTTTATCTGCACGATTTAACCCAAAATTACTCTACGCACTATGCTAAAACAGTTAGTTCAAATTAATGTAATAAAGTAAAATTTAAAAAACATATACTTCTAGTTGAAATATAAACGTAATATGTTTTCAATTTCTCTTAAATTTATGCAATTTTTCTAAAAAATAAGTTTATTATTTTTACTTTGTTATACATTATTTATTGTTAAGATTTATAACTTTTACTTATTAAACGTTATCGATAGTTTTTCAAATAAAATTTTAATGACACTTAAATGATGTCGTTTGAAAGAAGTTGTAGAAGTTTGAACAATGATACATTCACTAAAACATCCCATTCAAGTCCATTTTACTCTCCGAGGATTGTTTTTGGTGTGTTTATTGTCTGACTTTTTTCTTTAAAAATTTTTACATAGCGTTGAAAAAATTATACTTGGATATTTTTTCATTCAAACAACAGTACATATTTATTTACGAAAAATTTGGAGCGTAAATTAATTTAAAAATATATTTACAGATATTAAACTTGCGACCACTCCTTCAAGCATTTTCAGAGCAATATTTAATCTTATAAATTATTATCTTTTACAGTATCACCATTTTTTCGTTTGTGTACAATATACCACAAAAAAATTAAACTTTTAGTATCAAACAAATTGTTTATAAGAGTAATAAATAATTTATGTTATATTAAAATTTTAAATGTGGACATTAAGCAATTATAAAAAAACATCTTCATAATAATACAGTCAGTTGATGCTAATAATGGTTTCGCCATAGAGTTTTCCCGAACGATTAAATTTTAATTGAGGCCATTAGGGGACGCCGACTCGTTATTCCCTTTTGGAGCCCCCGAAGGAAATACTGTAATGACACCAGCGCTTCTTCAATCGCGTCTCCCGGGGACCAAGAGCCTGGAGGAGGTAGGAGACTAGTTCACCAGTTTCCTCTCGGAAGAAAATTAAGATGAGAAGACTGATGGCGTAACAGTTATAACATCTTTCCGACACAAATAATTGAAAATTATACCAACAAAACATATCAGTATCATCAAGTCATTTAATCAAACATATATAGCAATGAAATAATTAAAATCTCAGACATATTTTTAGAAAACGTTTATTTTATAACAAAGGTTTCATAATCATCGGATTAAGCATGCGTTTTTTTTTAAATTCAGTTTTATTTCCATTCAGCGTTTTACCAGTGTTTTGTATCTGTACTTTGAAGTTTTTCGTTTATGAATCTGAAATATTTACGAAGGAGAGCATAATACAAAACAATCTTTTCATAGAATGACTCTTTTAATCTAAGAAGACTATCGATTTGAACATGTATTTTGTGGAGATTTTGAATGCTATTGGAGGTGTTCGGATGTAGAATGTGTAGAGAAATGCTACTCATCACTTAATAACCAGTGTATAGTTGTCCTTAAAAAAAGCAATACTAAACATTTTCTTTTCTCACCGTTAAGTTCTCTTCTACGTAGTATCAATCCGGTGGATTGGTTTCCAGCAACAGAATCTTGCGTCTCGATCTCCATTCCTCTTGGTCCTCCGCAACCCACTTCAGCTCAGCATAAGAGCTACAATTCATGTCCTCGAACACTTGCTGCAATTACTCTTGTCTAGGCCGTTACGTAAAGCCATTTAAAAAGGTTGTGTATTTGCATTTTATGCCAGGGGGAATTGCTCAATTACTCTCCATATCATATTTTTAGACTTCAAAATACCTGCCTAAAATACATTTCTTAAATGAAGCATGAGATGACCTTTTTTCATGTTGATCCTCAATGTGATTCACAACGTAGTACGAGTAAGTAGCCCACAAGGTTGCTGTTGGAAGTAGATCAAGATGAGAAGACTAATGGTGCTGCAAGAGTTATTACACTTCTGGCCCGCAGAAGCGACCGGCTAATGTCTACGATGGTGTATTTATTCTCGTGAACGTGGATGGTTTGTATGTCACTCGATAATGCCGATAATGCCGATAATGCCACAGCTTTGCAGATGATATACAAGCAACTCGAGTGGGGCATTATGAACTAAGAAATTCTTGATTTAAAATGCAGTTTTTTGCGAAAAAATCATAGAGATCATCAGTAGACCTCTACTGATGTTTTGTTTCTAACATATCTATGTAATTGTTGTCTGTTATTATTTTTAAAAATACGCTGTAAGTTAGACACTGCGTGTGAGAATTATGTGTAGTTTGGCAGTTAGGATTAAGGTAATGATTTTTTTTTAAATGCCTACTATGTAAAAAAAAATTTAGAAAAACATTCCCTAACCTGCCTGTGGCATTCAATAGGGATACATACGAGTATGTGGTGGTGGGTTCAATTGAGAATTTCAAGAGAATAGCAATGCACATAACATAATATTAATATTAAAATGACATCGCAAATTGAATATATTGAACATTAGAATGCAAAATTACTGCTGCTTATTTATTTGAATTGATCGAATCCAACAGATAATTAGGGGTTTCGGTTTAAAAGTGGCTGTATTGAAGAGACGGGTGAATGTGGTTCTATGAAGAGGAAGCTTAATCCAAACTTTGGATAGTAAAAAACTATAGAAATTTATTCAAAAGACCTATATCTAGAAGTGGATAATTAATGAATATTCATCATGTAAAAATAATTATAATTACTGGAAGCCTCTGCAGAGATAAAATTTACGTATTCAACCAATTCACACGTCTATTGGATTACACTGATGAGTTTTTTTAACAATACCAGAAATTCGTTTAATGTTCTGTATGGGGCTGGTTACTACAAAAACAATTTAGACTATCAACAATGTTTTATTTTAATAGCCTAGAAATCAGTTATAAATTTGAAAGTCAAACGGCTTGGAACAAACTACGATATCTCAATTTTGTCAAAACGGAAATAATTAAAAAAATAGTTTTTACGTACAAATTATTAGTTTTTTAAATATATGAATATAAATATTATGATATGAAATCGGGTAAGACGTTGAAGCGTCTTATTTGGAGCAATCGTGTACAATCCAAACTGCATCCGTGCTGACCCCGTATCGGCTTCTAGGTATCGTGCGCAATACCTGAACATTAGAGGCTAAATATACGCTACTGTTAGTCAGTCACCGGGGGAGGCAACCTGCCCAGGAGTTGAGGAGTCGGGGCGAAGTTATCTGACACGAAAATATGAAGCCCGTGGGAATGTTAGTTAGTGAGTTAAGAGACGGGCACGCCACTGGCGGCCTTAGGAAGTGAAATGCAAATGTCTTCAGGAAACTTTTATTTCAGCCTATTTTTGACTGAAATTATTATCGCTGTACACGACATTGATTGCCATGAAGTCATCTTATTTATTTGATTAATTCATGAAGTCATCTTATTAATTTGATTGGCATTTAAATTTCCGCCTATGAATTTATTTTAATATTTATTTTGACATATTTGTAGTCAACTTAATTACAAAAAATGTAAAGTTTGTGAATGATTTATATATTTTCTTAAATATATGTCAACATTATATTAATATTCATAATATTGGATCAATGTTGTAACTTTAAAGCGGTCGCCACATAAGAATACGCAATAGCAATTTTATTGTAAAGTATATAAAGATATCAAAATGTGCTCTTTGAGCATTAAGTATGAAGCTTAAAATCAAACACCAATTGACAACGCCTTTATATCATCATAACTGATACTAGGAAGAAAATAAATCGATGAAATTTCCAGCGCACTATGAGTGAAGTAAGGTTCACGGCAAGAGTACAATATTTGCTGAAAGTTTTGCCATCGATTCCTGAAAACTTAAGGTCTGTTTCTTTTGCCGACAGAAGACTTCAGCGAAACGGCATTACATGCCACGCGTAGGGTGTCTACAATTGAGAGAGCAAAAGAGTTTATTT
Source organism: Glossosoma conforme (assembly GCA_022606575.1). Lineage (NCBI taxonomy): Eukaryota > Metazoa > Arthropoda > Insecta > Trichoptera > Glossosomatidae > Glossosoma > Glossosoma conforme. The sequence goes on along the minus strand of JAGTXR010000102.1, from coordinate 1,723,432 downwards.
GCCAACATGCCATCAGCACTTATTAAGTTTAGTTGTCTACAGAAGTATTTGGGGAATCCCTAACGGAAAAAATGTACAATACCTGAATTTTTTTATTACGTTGTCTAAATGATTCAGTCGTATTATACTATTTACTAATTTTAAGAATTTTTTAGTTTAAATAGAAACGTGTGCAATACAACACATATAATCGACAAAAAAACCAAAGGCTTAACAAAAACATACTTGTTTTCGTATGTGTATTATCCCAGAGTTTTAGCTTTTATAAGATAATAAAATGTATATGATCACCACACATTGTCTCTACAAAGTTTTGTCAGCTGCAATTTTTCACGCCTTTTCACAAGAAATCTCTCCAACTACATGCCCATTTTTCGTATATTTGGTTCCTATTGACGAAATTCCGGGACATTGGCGGGACTGAAAATGTAGTATACGAGGCATATTAGGTTGTTTGTAAAAAACATTTTAAGGAAATATGATGATTAGCCAGATGCTTCTGGACCATATTTAAGTGACGAGCAGTAACCCGTCTAATAATAAAATAATACATCCTCAATATTCTGTAGACATTGAAACACCACATCGTACTTAAAATATTTACAATTTTTATTTACATTTATCTTCAATATATACTTAAGTCGCATAAAATTATGACTGACTTTTTTATAATCTCGTAACATAAAAATCTAAACGCAAATTATATTTATCAAAAAACTTACAGTCACATTGTTTGACAAAAAGAAAAAAAAACAGGAGATAGAGCTTGGACGTGTGAACACCGCAGTGGCCATACATCCAGTACACGCGATCGGTCCCTGAAATTCAGTCTACCACGGTTGGTAGAAGAGGTATGCAAACATCTTTCTTTCTCAAGCCTCGGTAGCAACTCCTGGCTGATAATGCGGTCGCCAGGTGCATAAGGTCTCATTTGCGCGAGCCGCACGTGAAGTGCATTTTAAATGCACTCTTGTGTTAAGCGATTCGGCGAAGGAAATTTCGAAAAAATGCTTTCAGCTGCCCTCAGGAAACTTTCCTTCTAACTACGGTGTTGGCTCGCGCGATACTGCAACAGTACCTTCACAAGACTAGGAGAGTGTAACTCGGTAAATTATTTCGCATTTAGTAATATTTTCGCTGCACGCAGCAGAAAGCTGGAAAAGTTTCACATAAATAAAAGGCGAAATGAAATTTAATGCACTGCATTGTTTCATTATTTTTCAAAACTTGGCCTGCACGTACATTCACAACTTAATATATTTTGAAAGAAACAGTCAAACTGCAAAATTTATTTTGTGAATTACTAACATTGACTTACTATTTCGTAGTATTTCTATATTGTACCTTGTTTAAGCACGATTGTGACCTTTATTAAAACAATGTACGAAGTATTTATCCATAACATATAGGTAACTAAAAGACCTGAACGAGTATATCCGAAGAAAAACTCAAGTAGTGGAGGCTACCCATCGAATAGGCACGTTTAAGTGGCAATGAGTAGGGCATATCTATCAAAGAGACGACGGTCGATGGGGAAGAAAAGTGTTGGAGTGGTGCCCAGTAGCTGGCAATTGAAGCGTAAGCCATCTCCCTGATGGACTGACGACATCAGAAGAATAGCGGGAGTGGCCTGCATGCGCAAGGCAGAGGATCGAAGACGATGGAGACTCATGCAGAAGTGCTACGTTAAGCAGTGGACGGTCACAGGCTTATAATAACGTATGTCATATTTCACAAGAAATGTAATTTATTTCTTAGGCATTCATGAACTGATGTTGTTGGAAAATATAAAATACATTCATAAGATGTATTTAATCAAACTTTATTATTAAGTATTTATTAAATTTGTATTTAGTCACTCAGCGTTGCACGTACTGCACTTAACTGTTAGCAGAATAATATATGAGTATAACTGAAGATATTGCAGTTGTAAGTGAAGTAAATACTGTAAACATCGTTTTAAGAAAATTGGTTATCTCCCTAGAGGCTGCCTATACCGAGAGGAAAGACTGTAATAGGAGAAGATGGTAGTAATGTAAGGGCCGCTGTAGCGAGTTGGGTTAATGGAGTTGTCGTTATAGGAGACATGACTGTTATACGAGAAAATATGGTTATATTTTATATTTGTTATGAAATAAATGTATTCGTTGGAACTTACAATCTGGAGCTAACATACAACAAAGAAATCTGTTGAAATTGACTTATCATAAGTACACTTAACATATGAAATAAGTTTCGCTTTAAAAACATTAATTTATAAATATTTATTTACCTTGTTTTCATTAATTTGTTTAGGCACTAAATACACCCACAAACAACGACGCGATTTAAAAAAATACAAATGGAGTAATTTCTTTAAAAAAGTAAAAATGTTTTAATTGGTGTGTTGCATAAACAAGTTTTAATGCATAAAACACTATTCAATATTATTATTTCTACGCTTGTTATTTTTTATATGTAAAATTTAATGAACATGTCTAATTTACACTAAAAGTATTACAAATAATGACGATCATGATTTGTACTAAGTGAAGCAAGAAGATTTTTAAGTAGCAACTTTTCGTGAACTAAATACTTATTTAGACAATCATGCAAACAGTTACATACTATAGTAGCTATTTTCAAACAATAAACTAATGAAGACGTTTAGTGCAATAGAGTTGTATTCATATTTTTTAAAAACAATTATTCAGTTTGTATTCAGTTAAAACATTAATATTTCAAATATATTATACCTAATATATTCAAAGATAATAATAAAAAATAAATTATTTTAATATCATCGTATTCGCCTGCTGTTATAGCTCAATGGTCAATGCGTTTGTTTTGCAAGCCATCGATAGTGAGTTCGAGCCCCGACAGAGATTAAAAAATATGATTTTTAATCAATTTCTGAGCTCTACAATATCCCAGGTTGGTGTAAATTTGATCCCTCACCCGTAAAATTCCAGTCATAGCCTATTAGTTATAAATGGCGGTAGACAATAGTCGTCCCGTGAAGACCACCCATTCATTATAAATTCCTGTAATAATAAGGATTATGCGTGAATCTCGGGCTGTAGTCTATGACGTTGGCGGTTCAATACTTCACTTGCAGCGCTTAGCCATATGCACTATGGTCATAAGCGTCATAAAATTCCACAGATGAGACTTCAAAATTACTATCACCATCTGTCGGTATTCTCCTGTATGTGTTTACATTAAAAATATATTTAAAAAAATTTAAAGTATAAAAATTCAGATTTGAGTGTACAAGAGGTTTATAGTAAATAGTATTATGGCAGCTGACTTATCAGAGACAATTTTGAGAAAATCAACCTTAATATCATACTTTAATTATAAATTTTAATCAAGAAATGATGTGAATTCTGCATAATTTATATTCAATTATATATTAAACCTATAAATTTCATTAGAGTGTTTTTTGAGAATGGGTTTATTATAATAATAATTATTTTTAAGCAATCTATATTTTAGTTAAAGGCGAGTATATTTGCATTTTCACGAACTGCCAATTTAAAAAAAGCTAAGTGATTAACCCAACGCTCACTTATTAAATACGATAGTATAATAAGCAAAACGGGTTTCTTACACACTCGTAAAAGTATTAGCGTAATTAATAATCACACGATATCAAAAATGTAAGAATAAGTTAATTCATTATTAAAACGTATAAATCAGCGATTAGAATATTTACTTTCGGAAAAAGAGTACCTACATGGAAAAATCTTTTTCCTATAAATTTTCAAGACGCAAGAAATTTATGAAATAAAAATCTTTCGCAAATTAAAAACCTACCTACGCAAGCGGTATAACTTTTCTTTTGTAGAATACTTATTAACGTTGGATTAAAAAATAACAATGGATTCTCTCTAACAAGACGGTGATTATTTCTCGGTCGGTATTCCTGTAATGAAACCAAAGTGATTTCATAATTTATAATTTATTACATCATTACACACCATAAACGGATAAGTAAACTTAGATATCTATTAGTGAGACCAGCCTATTCTATTGATTAGAAAAATATTCCGTTAAGATTTTAAATATTTTCAGCAAATGTGTTACCAGGAATTATAAATACATTTGTTTTTATGCTAAAATAATAAAATTTAGGCAACCGACATGTCTACAGTTTTTCCTGCTTCCATTTCTGCCATTAGATTCTTTTTTTTTCATGATTATCCTTAAACAATTTATATTTAAACAATTCAAGGTTAAGGTTAATTAAATTAAATCAATTGGCAATAAATGATATCCATCTGAAGTAGATTAAATAAATTAACCTTATATTTATCAACTATGTCAATATGAACGTGGTCAGTTATAAAATTAAAATGGCAGTGATATATATAATATTGCCTGTAATTAATGTAAAATGAATGAATAATTATCACATAAAACAACAAACCTTAACATAACGTAACCTATTGTTAATTACCATTCATACATTATTTACTGCAATTTTTTTTTACTGCCAATTTATTATTCTTACTGACCATTTCATTAATAATTACTTCTTATAACTTTTTTATTTATTACTAACATTACAAAAAATAGCTAGTTGCTTTTTATATTATTATTCGTGTATGATCGCAATTGCATTTAGATCTTGTGTGAACTTAAAAATAAATAAACAAATTAATACGGTAAGAGTAAAAGAAAATTGTTTTATTAAAAACATATATTTTTTTAAATAAAAATCGTGATTGAAATGTTTTGACGATCATCAAATTTAAAGCTTTCTTGAACAAAAAGCTTTCAAACTAAGATATTCAAAGTTGTTTAGTCTTAGTCTTTGCGAAAGCTTACCTTTGATGTACACCTTTCGAAACTTACAAAGCAAAAGTTGCAAAGTAATCGATAAGTTTTGCAGAGACTAATAGCGTTGGAATAGCTTACCCTGCTTCTGTTTTATATTTATTATACTATCTAGATGTGCTGAATTAAGATCGAAAATAAGAATTATAGACTTTTGTGTCAAATTTTTATTGATGATTATTCTGCAGTGATATCAATTTGAACATAAATCGAGCTTAATTTAAAGAATATATTTTAATATTTATAAATCATTGATGATTCAAACCAAATTCAATATTTGATACACACAAAAATAAAATCGGGTTCGAATCTCACCTTCTAACATTCAGTTCTTACGATATATAAATGACCATTTTTAAAGTATAAAAATTTAAACATAGTGACATTAAACAACATTTTTAAGCCATTTAAATTAGTTGCAGTGTTATAATGAGTTACTAAAAAATTTGTTTTGTATAAGAAATCGAAATTTCAATATTTAAATGCAAATTTTGATTGAACTCCAGTGAATAGTTTTCAACGAGGACATTGTAACTATTCATTGGGTTTACCATTGAATAATATGCATAGTGGCTGAAAAATGATAGTTTGTCAATTAATGATTCCGTTTTAAATCCTTTCTTATTTCAACCTCACGTAAGTATTCCAAAATCCGTGAAAATTTTAAAATATTAATTAAATAATACTATGATTTTATATAAATATAAAAATTAAAAATATTTCGTTCTGATTCACATTTATTTTTAATGATTACATGTTTCGGCCTACCTGGAGACCATTTTCAATAAATAATTCTATGGAAAATTTATTTCACCAAGCAAACTCGTACTTGTGAAAGCAAAACTTCATGAAAAGAAAATTATACACAAAACTCCTCATACAAAAAGATACTCAACAACATATTGACGTGGGTATCATCTTACAATATTTAGTCTTTTTTTTTATTATTCAATATTCTTAGAATCTAAAATAAATAAAAAACAAAGGTAAGTACGAGTATGATAAAATAAGTTTTGAAAAAGGTTTATATTAATAGATACAAAATAATTGCAAGCTCTCAAAGGCAAGACCGCATGTATTCATGTGTGCTCAACGTCAAAAATATTCAAACAAAAATGGTACATAATAATCAATGTATGTTAAATAGATCTTCAAATGAATGGAAAATTAAACAAAAATAATAGGAATTTGTACTTAAAAAAGTTTAAGGTTCTTTATTATACAAAACAAATATGATTTATTCAGATTACTTATATTTCCTTTTTCGTTAAACATTTACTCGAGACTTTTCATGAAGCATTCATTGTAGTTATTCGAATAAATGTGATAATTAAATTATTTGTTTGAATGGAGTCCGATGAAATGTTTACAGCCGAGGGAAGAAGTTCTTTTGAGAAAAGACGGTAAATAGGGAAAAGGCCCGGCAGCGAAAAAGATAATATTTAGCATCAATGTTGGGCGTATTCAGGGCACGTTCAGGAGCCTCGAGAAATTTTCAAGAGATTGATGACTGTATGGAATTTAATCGCTGTTCTCATCCGAGTCAAAATTATTAAGCCTTAGTTTTTGAAAAAGCCGAAAAGCTACGTCGGAAACACTTAAATATAATTTTATGCAAGTAGTTTGTAAACGAAATGCTCTTATATTAAGAAAGTGGTACTTATACAAAATTACAATATTTCTTTAACATAAAACATTGACTTATGTATTGATTTTGTGACGGACTTTATAAAACTGAAAGGTAATTAGTGCTTTTTGTATTTATTTTCATAAAATCGTTTCCTGGTTGAAACACATGAAAGTCATTAATCACAACCTCAAATTAAAACAAACTCACATAGCTTCCATTGTACTGCACACTCTGATATACCTGTAATATATTTTGTAGTAGAAAGCCTTTCAAGACAATATTGATATATCTTCAAGATGATCCTAAAAGTGACCTGAAAATTAGTTGAAAATTTTAGAGGTAGACATGGGTATAGTTGAGTAGTGCACTGTGAATTTTATTGTGGGTAATTAGTAGACAAATAAGAAAATAAGATAACAATTACAAATATATACCATATATTTTTATCAATAGTAATGAAAACCAAACATTTATAATATATAATGAAAAAATATTGGATTGACGTAGGGATAAGGAATAATATCAGAACATTATTCACAGGGAAACATTTATTTATTGTTTATTACGTCTCTTCATTTTCGTATTTTCCGGGATGAAAAAACAGTACACATTCGGAATATGAAAGAATAACAGAATCCTAAATTTAATCAAAAGTTTAAATTGGTGTATCATCTAAGCCGGGGCAACTTTTACGAAATCATGAATCACTTTGGAAACTTGGTGTATTGTCGGAAGTGCGAACAAAATGTGAAATATAACTGGGATATTTTTAAATATGCAAATGGTGAGTACGCAACACGTGGAAGTCGCATCAAGCCTGAGGGTGGAAACTGTGGAAGAGGTGGAGATCTAGGGGGAGGGATGTCTGATGATAAATGGGTATCCTTCTTTTCATAAGGCGCAAGAGTGCTCTGAACTTTGGACGTATATTTAAAACTTCCAGCTCAATAATATTATTATGACGCTGCAGATATACCAAGGGGAATAGTTTCAAAAAACTATGATTTCATTTTTTACATATTTTTTATCTCCTGTTGAAGAAATATGCCTCTCAGGAAGTTTGGTAATCAGAGAAATTGGGTTGAAGTCCATAAAAGCTTAGCTAAACTTATGATTAATGTAATTATTTTAATCCCCGTCAATATATATATATTTTTATATATATATATATATATATATATATATATATATATATATATATATATATATGTATATATATTTCTTTATATATATATATATTTTTAATTAAGTGTACTATGAATGCATGAAATCCGTAAATGACAAAAGTACTGATATTGTGATTTTTGGGTTTAGCCGTGTGTGGCGAATTTCTTTTTACCAATATTTCGACCGCCATTGCATGACAGTTTATTGACAGTTTATTTTTATTTTCCTTAAATGAAATTACAAAACAGGTAACATTTCAATGCGTCATTAAAGTAGATACAACCATAAGTGTGGCGATGTAAATTTATTGACACATTTAGTGTCAATGACCTCACACTCAGAACTAGCGTCAGGAGACTCAAGATAAAATAGCTTGACTTGTAACAACAAAAACCCTGTCATAAGTATATCATGATTGTCACACAAATAACAAGGCATTATTGTCACAAAATAAAACGTCCAATATTTTGCATCTATCAACGCCAGCACTGAATCTGAAGTAATATTACACCAAATATGTCAATATCTTCACTTAAGCTGGTTTCAACCACTGTTCACTGCGATTCTTTCGTCTTACGCGTATCCAGGGTTGAACGATGGTCTTTTCAGGCCACACTTCAGGCTCCATGAGAGACTCCAGCGAAGTCGCGATGACCCCGACTTTGAAAGAAGTTGACAGCGTCCGTCTGCTGATAATCCTCCTGGTGGTCATCCAAGAAGGATTGAATGCAGCGGTCGCTGCCAAGAAGCTCTGCAAGTCATCATTTGTTCTATCCGGGTGAAGACCCTTGGCGTGAAGATACGCCATTTTCACTCCGGCAACCTTCTTTGAAGGAGCTGCAGAACCGCGGATCACCCGATGTGCTGAGCGCCTTTCCCCATCAAAAGAGGCGCGACTCATATCCGAGTGGTAAACTTCCCCGGAAAGACTAGTCGTGGGAGAGAGAGAGCATCCACGGAGAGAGCATTCCTTGCCTTCAGTTCCTCAAACCACGAGCTGGAGAACCTTCTTGGGAGCCCTACTCAGAACAGCAGGGGCTCCTTGCATAGCATTCGTCGCTCGACACTCAAACCGAGCGGACGTCTTGTCATCCTACCTACAAGATGGCCCGTAGTTGCGATTGTGACATCGCGCAAATACATCGTTAGACGATCACCGTTTCCTGCTGGAGCGGCTCTTAAAGGCTGTTGATGACTTAGTTGTGAGTTGGTGTTTGGTGCAAGGAGATTCCGGCTACCTTCACGGAAATTGCTTCCAGTCCTCGCCAAGTTTCACCATCATTCAACTGTGACAGCAGAGACTCCGACCTGCCGTCGGTCAAGCCGTTACTTCAAAAGAGGCTTCCGAAGAAGGGGAATTTCAGGGGTCTTCCTCAGGATTGATGATTTAGTTGTGAGTTGGTGTTTGGTAAAAAGAAATTCGCCACACATGGCTACACCCAAAAGCCAAAATTTCAAATCTGGCCGTGAAAACCAATGAACTTATTTGACAAAAGTACAATAAAAAATATATATATTTAAATTGGTAAAATGGTTTTGCTTTGTTTCTCATTTTCTCTAAAATCAAGCATTTTAAGTTATTTCAAGAATAACCACACAAACAATATTAAATAAAATATTTAAAATTTAAAGTCATTATTTTTTTATTGAATTTCATTATCATCATGAACCTTAGTATTGATAGAATTTACTTGGATTGTACAAGTGGTGTTTACAACTCTTCCGATAATCAAAACATCGTTTTGAAAAGTGGCAGAAAATTAATTGTGTATACTATATCAATGTAAAAATTATCATCAACCAACATTCATATAATTAAAATAACCAGAATTATAATAAGAATCATTCGATTGAACTTTTAATTAATAAATGTAATTTGGCGTACATTTACCGTACGAGAGAACATATTAATTAATAAAATCTGAAATAAACGTAGATCCAATTCACAATAAGATTCATTGTGAAATTTAATGATAAAGTATGAATGTAATTCTTAAAATACGAGTATATTTGAATACAAAATTTAAAGAACCACAATTATTTATAACTTCATATAATATAAGTTCAGTCTTTCCCACAAGGCTAAATTTTTAAATCTTAAAACGACTGCATGCCATAGCTTTAACTTTACCTTTTGCGAGACTGTGTAAATTAAAATTACTGTTATCAAAATAATATATGAGACTTTCATTTGTTACCACGTAATGATTGATACAATTACTCCTTTGAAATGCAAAATTTTTATAATAATCCACTGAAAAAATAAGTACTATCGCTCAGGTGATATTTTTACAGTTTAATAGAAGATTTTTCAGCCCATTGAATGTGAATTTCTCTGTCCAGTCTGCAAGTGACAAATTCGCGCACTGCGCCATTTTCCTGTCTTATGTTGGCGAACTGACTCGTATATCTGTCAAAACCACCAGTCGCTATATGAATAAAATGGTTGTCTTGGTTGAAAAAATTTCGCATCAAAAAATATTGAGGTGGAATTGATTGTATACAATTCAATAAAAGTCTTTTTTGTTATATTTAACACAGGAAAAAATAAATTTCCTATGTTAAGATTTCCTAGATTTATATATATAGATAATAATGTTATTCAAATCAAAATAAACTTTTGTTACAAATAACAAACATTTACATTACAAAATCATATTTTGTAGTATATAAAGTTAAGTTATGTAGTATTTAAATAAAATCCTTAATAAAAAGTATTTGAATATTATAGATTCTAAAAACCTACACATTGTAAGTTCTTGACTAAAAAGAACTCCATTATTATGAAATTAATCTCTCATTGTTTGAAACAATCAATGATTCTTTAAGTAAACCTAATTATTGGGAAGAAGTGACAAGAATGGGTCATCTTTTGATTTGGAAAAATCAGTCTTAAAAAAAAACTTTATGAGTTATACATAAGAGTAATTTTTTGTTATATTTTAACAGCATTGATTTGACTAAAACATCAAACAAATATTATAAATTAATTGATTCGTTTGTAAAATTTAATACGTAATATATTTTTAATCATGTCGTTATGATAATGACAAAAATAAATTTAAAAACAAAATATTTATTAATAATCCGCAAGTGTTGAACAAAGAAACGGTATATATTCATTTAAAAAAAAGTAAGTTTTAAGCGAATGTCCTGTAAAAGAGGGTATTCCTATCAACTTTTCAAAGCAACCGTTCATAGCAGCTCTTTCCAAGATTTTGAATTAAGATTTGGTGGAATATTAAATTATAATTGTCATACTTTAATTTGTATCTTGGAGTTACAATTGGTGCAATGTACATTAAATGTAAGGCAAGTATTACATAAAATAAACAAAGCTCACTTGAATTCTGAGACAAAAGATCGTGAAAATATATGTATTTTGGTTGACCTTGAGACAATATCAAAAAGGTAAAATTGTTCATCAGTAACACAGGTAAAATGACTGATTGTAAAGTTCGCGTCAGACCTACAAGATATTGTTTTTCATCCATTCAATCTAAAGTTCGGCTTGAGACCCGAATGTTACTTACTAAAATAAATAGATTTTCGGAAATTAATAATTATAAATACTGTGAATAAATGTTGACTGATTGAGTAATAAAAATAAAAATATACATACTTTAAATATATACTATAGTGACATCTATCATAGGATGATAACAATGACATAAATACAAGTTCCAACGCGAGTCAGCACAGGCACAGAAATAGCCAAGGTGGCTAAGCGGTATGAATACCTGGGCAAAGGTTGGTTCCAAGGTCCGCGGTTTGCATCCCGCTTCTGCCGATAATTTTCTGAATGAATTGACGCGTTTCTAACGAATTTGATGTAAAGTATATGTATATTTAATTACTAAATATTATATTGTTTTCTATTTGAATATGTTTATTATTCACTTGGCGCGTGGTTGGCAGCTGTAATTTGGTTTGTTCCTCTGCTAAACAAATTAATTATTCGTGCAAGGCTGCACTGGGCATTCCATAGATGAACGAATCTGCATGCAAATCCAACGCGGAATAAAAACAGACAGTCACTTTTTTAAATTAGTTTTTTTTTTGACCAAATTCGGTTATTCCATCGTGTGTTTCAAATCACTTTGAAACATTTTTATTTTGTTTCAAAGGCACACACTCTGTAGCACATACTATAAATGTAAATATATATTTAAAATATATTATTTGAGATGTTATTTTTTGTATATATTAATATGCACTGTCTAGTTGGATGGTAAGATTAAACTAAAAGCAAATTCGAACTTCTGTCATCTGCCTGGATATTAATCGCGTCACTTAATGCTTTGCCAAATAGACTTATTGTATTACTAATGTTAAGTCATCAGATATAACAGATGGCAGCAAATGATAAATTTATAGTGAATAATTGGTAAATCGTATGCAAGTATACTATGGAGGACCGGTTTTCGTTTGATCATCGAAGTTTAACAACATTTGACGAGGAAAATTTGATGGTGAAAGCTTACATAGTGAGCTACATAGTTTATACTAAAGTTATTTGGACCTCAGGAGCATTGGGTTAGTCATTTGATTTCTTTAAATGACTTTTAAAAACAGATAAAACATATCTCAGATACAACATTTGCGTTGTCGTCGAACCCTTGATGTTTCGTCATCAAAAGTGGTCCTCTGTGTGCAGAAATGACTTGATTATAAAAACAAAGATAATGGCAAATTAAAAACTTGCCAGATGGAAATTTTCCGTGGTCAAAATTAATGTGTTGAGCTTGAAAAAATAAAATTAATTAAGATAACAAATTCAAAATAAAATGTAGTTTCTTGCCTTTATTGTGAATGATAGATGAGGGATTGGACATTGATTTAAAGTGTAAAGACCGTTAAATGAATGTTATATTTTGACATATTATAGTTATTGTATAACTCATTATAGTTTTCATTGTATAACTAACATGTATTTAACAATAAGAAGTTTTATCAACACAGAACAATGGAGTGAGCAAGAATTATGTTTTTTTTATTTGATATAAAAACACAAAAGTAAATATTAAGGCTACATATTTGAAAATTATTTCATGAATCTTCCATTACGTTTTTCTTCCTTTTAATAGCCTATTTTTTGTGCCAAGACGGAACGGAAGATCCCATCATTATTCTGAAAGAACATAAAGCTTACTGCAGATTAATTAAAGTGCGGGTGATTTAACATATTTTAATACAAAAGCGAGACAAATGGAGGAAGATTTTTTGTACGTTAGACTGGAAAAAATTTACAATAAAAACAATATGTGCATTTTACTCAAGTACTCCTAAGATAAAATTATTATTAATGTAAAGCATATTTATATTTCCTGAAATTGTAATCACTTTGAAAACCTGCTTGATTATCATTTGTCATTTGTTCAAATTATCTGTCTATGTTCGCTCCATCAACTGGAGCATATGGACATCATGAGCCGCCATCAAGGTCTGTCAGCCACCTTGGTCGTCGTTTCATCTCATGTCAGCTGCGCTTCCCATAGCTCTGCCAAGCACATTCCCAACGGCCTTCCAGGATGACGAGAGTAATTTTCTAGCATGGTTTTTACTCGAATATAACTTCAATACATCCACCATATTGGGATCTTGCCTTATATATATAAGTCGTTGAGAACTATATATGAATTTAGGTAGAATTTCTTGTAGCTGTCTTGGAACATTAGCGACTTTTGGTGACAATATGTTCCCGATATGCGAACTGATATGCGTAGACAAAGAAGGCTGTGTAAGCGGACTGTTAATTCTTTATTGTAATAAATATCACGTCCATTTTTAAAATGGATCAATAGTCAAGGTGTTATTTTTATGGAACCATGTTTATTTACTAAATGTTTTAATAAACAGGCTATGACTGACAATTCACAGACGAAGAATCAATTTCATATCATTCTGGCGTATTTAAAGGGATACAAAATCGTTTTAAAAACGTTATGAAATTAATATTCATCGGAAATCGTACGCACAACCTCGAGTTTGCCATACTCGCCAACAAATCTTTAACTGCAAAAATTTATTATGCCGATGTTTAAATGAAAATGAGCAAAGAATATAAGTAAAATAACACATTACAGAAAATGTACTGTTTATTCTTTGTATTGTCCAGTAAAATACATAGTAAATACGATATGAGAAGAGGAGTTGAAAACAGCTTATTCAAATAATCCAGAAATATTTCTGCTGAGCTCTTTCCAGCGACTAAATTTTATTTCGGATCGTATCGCGATATCAATAAAACAACGCTTTGATTTACATTATTATTCTATTTCGTGTATTGCATTTTTCATGAGCTACCGAGCGAGGTCGGCAGATTTGTTTTACTTAGTTTTTCGATGCAAATGCTTCTTTACACCTACATTATTCGGTTTCTCGAATGCAACATACTGGCGTCAAATTTATTATATTGCATAAAATATAAGTTTCTTGGAAAGCAGAATCGCTTGACGGAAAAAAACGCTTTTTACTTAAGCATTTCAAATAATGATGTTATATATTATGCTCTCGAGTTGTTATTCCTCGGTTATATGTCAATTATTTCTTATGCTTTATTGAGTATTAATCATCTGCGTTCTGGAATGCCAACTTCCATTCCAAAACTCAGTGCATCTCAAAATTTCCAAATCAACCATTTTGGCACTAGCGCCTATCGATAAACTTGTATTTTCCCCATATAAAACGAATATTCTTTTCTAACATGAACAGAATTTTGTACCCGATTTGAAAGAGTACCATGCGAAAATATCTTAATCCAAATGATATGATTAATCTCAAAAGTATTATATCAAATATATTTGTTAAGAGTACAAACTTGTTGTTGAAATTTTTGATTGATAAAAGTTGAGTTTTAATATTACTATTTGTACATTAAAAAAAATCGTAAGTTTTCCTTAATATTATTTTTAGTGAGATTTTTGGTTGTATCGTTAGTCATTTTTAAGTTATGAGAATAGATTTTAGTTACAGCCGAGATATGTTGACGAAAATAAATTAATACTTATCAAAAAACTTGAATTTACACGTGAAAGCTCTTGCGTATGTTGCATAATATAACATCGTCTGTACGGTAGGAGCCTCGTCACAATTGTGGGAATATATAATTACTAGCAGTGTTATTATCCATCGGTAGCCGAGCATAATTCATGCAGAATTACATTCATATCTGCTCTACAGTAAGCCGAATTTCATTTATAATAGAGCACTTAGGGCCACAAGTGTGTAGAGTTGCAAAATTTACACTCGCATCTCCAACAACGCCCCACAATATGTCGTAAAGATCCATATCACTAACGGTGAAAGTGTCGTTAAAACAATATAATCACTTGAAACGATTCCTCTGTGCGTTTTGCAGCTTTTCTTAAGAGCTTTCTTCAATTACCCGAGTCTAACGATTCTCTGCCTAACAACGTAAGAGAAATTGAAGTTGTTATGAATCACGTTCAATTTAAAACACAGTGTATTTTAAATGATCTGTTTTACCGTTTGTATTATATTTACTTTTTTTTATAATTATTGTGAATTCATGATTTTTGTAAAAAATAATAATTTTCAAAAATTAAAATAATATTTTTATAAATGTAATATTAATAATTTGGTATAATTACATTATTAATAAGACACAACGTTTTTCATTTCACAACCCCTCTTCAATATTGTATAATTTATGCCACAAAGTTAAAGATATAAAATTTAATCCATTGAAATACAGTTTAAAAAACTTGTTTAAAACTATAATATTATGTTTTTTTCAGTTTATTAAGCAATAAAATAAATCATATGAATCTGTAAATAAATGAAACCTTAATATTTTGATGGTTACATTTTCAAAGCTTAAATATTACAAGTTACATAGTATTTTAATATAAAGCAATAGTTTATTTTTATATTCGTAGAACTTATACTGACATTATTAATATATATTATATAATAGTAAAAATTTACATTGTAAAATAGTAAATTTCATAAGGATGAAAAAAAAATGTTTTATAATTTAATAAAAGTAATCATGTGTTTGTATAAAAGCTGATTATCAATTTTACAAGTTTTTTACGAAATAAGATATTTATCATTCCATATACATATTTTCAGAACTTTTATGAAGTTTCGGCTGTAATCATAATTCTTTAATAGAAGCTCCTCACAAAGGAAATGAAATAAATTAAAAATACGCCAACAAAGAATAAAACACTTTTAATTTCTCCTTCCACAAGTGATCATAATACACGTCAGCCGCAGGCGGGAACTTCTTGGGGACAGGGAGGCAGGAGATGGTAGGAACAAAGTGCTTTCCCTTACGTTCCGGCTCACACATTAGGGAGGCTTGGCGGGCGCCGCGACGCCAACGACGGCCCGGATATGTCCCAACTCGCAGAGCTTCCGGTTTCTAACAATTGTCGGAAACTTCATTGTTTTTTGAGAAGCCTTTGGACGCCCCTCTCGCCCATTAACTCCGCGTCCACCCGCCGGATAATTTTTATGAAATAGTTTTTATGTGTTCTGTTTTTCAGCTTTCAGGACTTCCGCTTGTTTGCGAGAGCAGCTACGTGGCAACTTTTTGATAATTTTATTAAATGAGCAGTGGAAAAATAAAATATTTTGATCGTACGAAAAATGCTTCTTACAACTTTTTAATTTTTAAATATTAAATAATCATCAAATCGTTTTATAATCATATATGTCAATTAATGAATATGATTCCACGATAATAATTATATTTGAAAACATCACAATTTTTAATTAGTGCAATTAACGAAGTTAATCTTTATTTCACAAATATAATTGCAAGTTAATTTTAATAAATTAAAATAGAACCAATCAAAAGCATTTTGTTTTAATTCACTTCATTAAATTTAAATCTTAATACGCGTTTTAGAAAAAAAAACATTATATTTTCAATAAGTTATTTTTTATTGAAAATGAACTAAAAAATTATAATTATGTAGTTTAGTCAATAACTGGCATTTAATAACCTTAACATTATATGTATCTTGAAAAAAACATTAAAATATGAGGATGCATTATTTTTGTTACTCAATTTGCGAAAGATGCAAGTTTGATGATAAATATAAAAAAAAATAAATTTTTACTCAATCTTCATAACCTAGTTTGTGTTAAATTAAATCATTGTATCGAACAATAAGTAATTGAAAAAACTTCATATTTTTTACGAAAGAGATCAATGCATTATATTTACTTCGAAAAGAGATGCCTTTAAGGTGGCGAATAATACTACGTATCGGCATAAATCATTCCCGGTGACAAGCTCCCGCAGTCAACACAGACAAGTCGCCCGGTTGACTCTTTACCTCTTTACCCATCTGTCCGGCAAAAAGCCCGGGAAAATATTTGTGTTTTCGCGCCGGATTTCCTGTGAATATTGAGCGCTTGGGAAGGCTAAGCGCACAGCCAGAGTGATTGATCAATGGATTTCTCAGCCGCTGTCGATTTAGGCGCCGCGGCGTACTTTAACTTTGTGTATTTAGCTTTAAATCTTTTATTATTTTTGTATTGCTTCAAGGTGATGTTTTTTTCCACCGTAAGGAATGATTGGAACGTGTTATTTTATCACTCCTCTCTATTGTTATTTTAGCGTTATCGTAGTACATTGTTATTACAACTGGTGAGACTTAAATCTTCTTATTTTACTTCTAGATTTTAGATAAGAATCTCATAAATATTATTTGAAGAGTGGATTTAATTTATCATATTTTTTTACGTTTCTTAAATTTTTATATTTCAGTTCTTACTTTGCGAAACGATTGTTGAAATTATTTTCCGTTCAACTCTAATTATATTTTAATTAATATAAAATATTTAATTGCTTTTTTATATATTAAAAATTAAATTATTTGCAAGATGCGACTATTATTGACAATATATTTTCAGTTGTTATTTTATTTGAAATTAAATAATATTTTTTACTAAGTTCCGACACGAAATATCAGATAATAACTTTCTTTTTGTATAATTATAAGTTTGATATACTTGTTCAATATAAATAAATGGAATTATTCATATCTAGATTTGTATGACAGGTAGCATATTCCAGTGGCTAAATTGTTTGTTTATCACTTAAACGCTGTTGGTTCAAATCCCAAGCAAAGTTGATTTTACACAAAATATTTACTCCAATCTAAGCTCTAAGCATGCTACCGGTAAAGTTGATCAACCTTTTAATGTATATAATAACCAAAACCACATTTATCCAAGCGTTGGGAGCGTCAGACTGATCATCTGATCTCCTTAAAAAAAAACTAATAAATGAACATCCAAATATTTCTCTGGTACTAAAGCCACGCAGTCTATGCAAGTTCGCAGGCTATTGCCCTGGAGGAACTATCTATGTTCCCATGTGGACCTTCGGATGCAGGTGTTTTGGGACAAGGCATAGACAACCTGAGCTTACAGACCTGTTAAACAACAATTTATGGTGTTCATATCCACATATGGAGCGGATGTGGTAAAAAAGGATATGTATTCATATAAATTATAAGCTTTAAAAACTTTTGACTATTTTTAATTAAAAATACACGTTTGTATATTTGAAATGAAATCGTATTTACAAATTCATTCAATACCATTGAAAAAAATCATTATTTAATTAATAACGTGTTATAAATGTACTTTAAACTAAATAAATGACAATAATTAAATAACTCCCTACTTACATTTCATAATTCAAATAAAAAATGACACTTTCTAATTAATTACAGATATTTAAAAATAAAAATAAAAGTGTTTCCAGTCTTGTATTAATAAAACATCTTGACTGCGAAACATATACATGAAGCTTTTGTTTAAGATGTGTGATGTTATCAAAGAAGGGGTGAACAAAAATAGCTTCTAAAGTGCCTCTCCGTATTACACATGCTCAGTTTTTTCTTATCAAGAATCATTCTTGACATCTGACATCTATCCCGGGTGACGCGGGATTGACGCTCCCCACTACAGGAGATGGGATGATGCGCACATCGCACTATCCACTTGCCAAAACTTTCAAGGCTTAATGCTCTCCCGAATAAGCACTACTTGCTCTTTGCGCCTCAACATATGACCTAGATTTGTATACCTACAAAAGCGATTCTCAATATTACTTACTTAAGTTACCTAATTTTTGAAAAAATATTATTTTATTAACACATCGAAATCAACAACCGGTAAAGGTATAAATCTTTATATTCATCAAACATCAACATCATTTTTTGCGCTTTTTTACATCGATTAAACATATTTAAAGAAAGTTTGAATATGAGGTTTCATATGTAGTTAATCAATAATATTAAAAGCACTCGATCGTTGATCACGAAATTAATTAAGTATGTATTATCGAAAATATATTATGTTATAAAACATTTGCATATTTGTTACAAAGTTTTATTTTAATTAATTTTATTTATATAAATATTCTTAGTAATTAAATATACACATACAATTAAACATAAAATTATATACGCATCAATTAATTCAGGAAACATATCGACAGACGTGGGACTCGAACCACAAGCCTTGCAACCTTTGCTCCGTTCTACACACCACGCAGTCCACTCGACTATTTCTCTGCCCGAATAGATACGCGAAAGATGATTTATTTATACCATTGTTACCATCGTATAACGATAGATGTCTCTATATAGTATATATTCA
This sequence comes from Glossosoma conforme, assembly GCA_022606575.1. NCBI lineage: Eukaryota > Metazoa > Arthropoda > Insecta > Trichoptera > Glossosomatidae > Glossosoma > Glossosoma conforme. The sequence continues at coordinate 1,704,162 of JAGTXR010000102.1, read as the reverse complement.
GATTCGCGTATCTATTCAGGCAGAGAAATAATTGAGTGGACTGCGTGGTGTGTAGAACGGAGCAAAGGTTGCAAGGTTCGTGGTTCAAATCCCACGTCTGCCGATACTTTTTCTGAATTAATTGATGTGTATAAAATTTGATGTATAATTGTATGTGTATATTTAATTACAAATATTTAATAATGAGATATAGTCAACGCAATATAAAAGAAGATTACAGTATTAAAAAAATATTATAATAAAAATTTTAAATTCACAAATATTCTTATTACTGACAATATATTCATTTTATGTAACATATGAGAACAATATTTTGAAAGTCTAACATATATATTACAATTTTTTTTGTGTATGTAATCGTAAGCCGTGCTTTTTCTGCTGGATAAGTTAAACAATGAGTGTCAAAAAGTGAATTGTTTTTATGGGAAATGCGTGGTGTTCAAGTATATCAGAGTACAATTAATCTGCTTTTTAATAAGATAATATTTCGTAAATAATGAAATAATAATGAAAAATATTTTTTAGGAAACTAACTGTCATTTTCTACAATTATTCAAATATTGTGAATAAATTCAGGGTTATATTTTATCTCCATTGTATTTATAATTTTAAGAAAGTATCACAAAAAAGAATACATATATGACCTATTAGTACATGAGCAATGCTTCAATGTGAGAACATCATAATAATAAAACTACATTTATACATAATAATAAAAAAATATATAATACAGTTAACTGAACATTAGCCCATGTAGCCGTATTAAGGGTTATAAAAACAAATGCTTCCCTATTGTAATGAAAGTAATTTTTGAGGGAGGAACAAAGTAGCCTTCCATAAAACAAAGGGTCAGAGTGGATCAAAAATGTAGGTGCCGCAAATAGTGGTTCTGTCGTTGAAAGCTAATCATATAATGTACTCGGTGGAGCTGCGGGAGGCAGAGCAGACATGGAATGAGACAATGACGGTTAACAGAGCTTCGTAGCGGCAGTTTGTGGCAACCATATGCTCAATTTAGGGGAGTTAATATGAAATTAAATTTAAAAATATTCTATAGTTATTTCCATTATCATTTTTTATAAATACAACGCAAAAAAACCTAAGCGAAACAGAGTATGACGAGCAGTGGCGTGGTGTAATGGGATATTATCACTACTTTCGCGTACGTGGGTGTCGCGGTAGCTGCTTTCCCAGTCACATAGTTTTACGTCGCCCCGTTTGGTGAGAATAAACAAGTTTGCGGTGCTAATCCTAGCAGCCCTATACATTACGCTTTGCATTCTCTATAGATTCATCCCCGGCCTTACGAAGCTCGCACATTCATCGTTTGACGGCTACCAGCCCGCAATCGTAAATCTTCTTTATGTGCCATTTTACAAATAATAAATATTTGTTTACGCTCCATATTTATGGGAATCCGAGCTAACATTGTGGCTCGAATGCCGGAATAACGCATAACGATATAACGCGAATAGTCACTCCATATAAACATTTCGTATTGATCGATAAAGTGCTTTTGAATTGATCGCAACATCAGATTATATTGAGACTTTGTTGATGTATTCCTTACAAGAAAATCAATCAACCAAACAACTAGACCATTGTTCTTGGAATTTCTTTGATGTAAATCATATACGAGATTTGATATATTGATTACCTTCTTTACCTTGTAAATAAAATTTGATTCTAACCATAATATGAATGCTAAGATTTGATATTAAACCAAATCGTTAATCTAACATTGTATTTTGGAATTTATAATTAATATAATTTATTACTTAAATATACATATACTAAACAAAAAATTCTTTTTTCAACGCGTCAATCCAAGCACAAAAATAACGGCAGAAGCGGGATGCGAACCGCGGACTTTGGAAACCAACAATGCCCAGGTATTCATACCGCTCGGCGAATCGCGCCATTGCTATGCCTAGACCGACCCGCGATGAAACTAGTATTTATATCATTGTTATTATCGTACGACAGATGTCGCCATAGTATATATTCAAAGTATGTATATTTTTATTATTATTCTATCAGTATTCATTTATTCACAAGCTTAATATTATTACTTTCCGGCAGTCTATTTATTTAAGTAAGTACCACTCGGGTCTCGAACCAAACTATAGACTGAATGGATGTGAAACGACTACTTATAGTTCCGACTCGGACTTTATAACCAATCATTTACCTGTGTTACTGATGGATAATTTTTACCTTCTTGATATTGTCTCAAGGAGACATTATTAATTAATTTTTTAATTTTTATTAGAATATTATTATATTATTTCGATATTCTAATCTACTTTTATAGATCATTGACTATATTACAATATTATTATTACTTAAATATACATATACTAAACATAAAATTCTTTTTTCAACGCGTCAATCCAAGCACAAAAATAACGGCAGAAGCGGGATGCGAACCGCGGACTTTGGAAACCAACAATGCCCAGGTATTCATACCGCTCGGCGAATCGCGCCATTGCTATGCCTAGACCGACCCGCGATGAAACTAGTATTTATATCATTGTTATTATCGTACGACAGATGTCGCCATAGTATATATTCAAAGTATGTATATTTTTATTATTATTCTATCAGTATTCATTTATTCACAAGCTTAATATTATTACTTTCCGGCAGTCTATTTATTTTAGTAAGTACCACTCGGGTCTCGAACCAAACTATAGACTGAATGGATGTGAAACGACTACTTATAGTTCCGACTCGGACTTTATAACCAATAATTTACCTGTGTTACTGATGGATATACCTGTGTTACTGATGATAAAATTCTTTTTTCAACGCGTCAATCCAAGCACAAAAATAACGGCAGAAGCGGGATGCGAACCGCGGACTTTGGATACCAACAATGCCCAGGTATTCATACCGCTCGGCGAATCGCGCCATTGCTATGCCTAGACCGACCCGCGATGAAACTAGTATTTATATCATTGTTAATATCGTACGACAGATGTCGCCATAGTATATATTCAAAGTATGTATATTTTTATTATTATTCTATCAGTATTCATTTATTCACAAGCTTAATATTATTACTTATTATTAAGCTTGTGAATAAATGAATACTGATAAAATAATAATAAAAATATACATACTTTGAATATATACTATGGCGACATCTGTCGTACGATAATAACAATGATATAAATACTAGTTTCATCGCGGGTCGGTCTAGGCATAGCAATGGCGCGATTCGCCGAGCGGTATGAATACCTGGGCATTGTTGGTTTCCAAAGTCCGCGGTTCGCATCCCGCTTCTGCCGTTATTTTTGTGCTTGGATTGACGCGTTGAAAAAAGAATTTTATGTTTAGTATTTGTATATTTAAGTAATAATAATATTGTAATATAGTCAATGATCTATAAAAGTAGATTAGAATATTGAAATAATAAAATAATATTCTAATAAAAATTAAAAAATTAATTAATAATGTCTCCTTGAGACAATATCAAGAAGGTAAAAATTATCCATCAGTAACACAGGTAAATGATTGGTTATAAAGTCCGAGTCGGAACTATAAGTAGTCGTTTCACATCCATTCAGTCTATAGTTTGGTTCGAGACCAGAGTGGTACTTACTAAAATAAATAGACTGCCGGAAAGTAATAATATTAAGCTTGTGAATAAATGAATACTGATAGAATAATAATAAAAATATACATACTTTGAATATATACTATGGCGACATCTGTCGTACGATAATAACAATGATATAAATACTAGTTTCATCGCGGGTCGGTCTAGGCATAGCAATGGCGCGATTCGCCGAGCGGTATGAATACCTGGGCATTGTTGGTTTCCAAAGTCCGCGGTTCGCATCCCGCTTCTGCCGTTATTTTTGTGCTTGGATTGACGCGTTGAAAAAAGAATTTTATGTTTAGTATATGTATATTTAAGTAATAATAATATTGTAATATAGTCAATGATCTATAAAAGTAGATTAGAATATTGAAATAATAAAATAATATTCTAATAAAAATTAAAAAATTAATTAATATAATTTAGTTTTGTAACTAAATATTCAATAAATTTAAGTACTCAATACAATTTTTTTGTAATATAGTACCCTGAAAGTTAGCAAAATATTCGATACAGTAATTTTTGACCTTTCTACACTTAGATGAGCGTATTATGTATTATTATTAGAAGCAACGTCAGTGCCCTTAAGTCATATCAACATTCGACATTGGTGTTTTCCACTTCACGTTTCCAGGTTCTAAGACATTAGAATGAGCAATTAGTTCTTGATATTAGCTTGACGTGCATGCTAAATTATTATACTTATTATTAAATATTTTTCAATACATGATATAAAATCATGCATGCTACTTATATACCGAAAAAGTTACGTCAATAGGCAATATCAATGTCTCTAATGACCACGGCAATTATTTTCTCAAATCATTTAAATAAGGGAAGGTACGAATGACTGTTAAAAGACCTCTTTTTCGCTAAGAAAATAACCACTGGTTCACATATTAACATATACTATCGTATTTAGTACCTTAATGAGTTGCTTAAATTCGGGGATAAACGATTATTTCATTAATATAATATTCGATATGGGTACTGTTTTAATATTGCATATTCAGTTATAGGAAATCTGATAAGCAAAGTGCGTGATCAAAATAATAATCACTAAGACTCTTTGAATAAATCAACACCACATAGCCTTAACGTAACTACGTAGTCAACAATATTAACGAAAATGTTTCACACTTTCGAATATCCATTTCATTCGGTTTTCAATTTGCTACTGGTTAATAATAATAATTTATTTTAACCGAATTTTGTTACAAATACGTGGAAAATTTTATATAGTGTATTGTGTTACTTATAATTTATAATATATATTTTTAATTCAATTCAATATAAAATATTCAAAATAATTTTAGATCAATAACATACTTAAATATTTTTACGTCATATTAAAAATTATTATTTTATGTTGCAAATAGCATGTATTTTTTGGTCAGTATTTAATTCAGTTAAAAGGCAGTTATTATTTAGCAAACATTCAGTAAAAGGTACCTACAAATGTGAGTAAGAAATAATTATTTAGCAGTGGTCAAATATCAATCGGCAGTAGAAAAATAATAAATTGGCATAAAATAATTTATTAATGGTAATTAATAATAGTGATATCCTCCTCTTCCATTTAGGACATCGGTTTAACTGGATGAAGGATGCAGGATCAGGTTTACAATATAAACACTTGTTTCACATATTATTTGTTTATTGTCACAAACGTCGCCCGCCACAGCGAACGCACAGGACGCGCGCACTGTGACGGGCGCGAGTCAAACTTCAACTGCCAGCCCACGGCGCGATCTCACATCTCCACGGTACCAACTGCCAATATGACAGTCCTACCAACCAACAATAGGCCAACTGTCATAACAAACAAAATGGCGCATGCAAGCGCCGTGCAACATTATATAATTAAAATAAACATTCGATGTAGATGTCAGGCAAGCGGACAAAAATAATAGACAAAAGATCGCTTGTCGAGGCTTTACGGCATCGGCCTCAAGGAGCTATATCAAGCTGATATCAATAGGTTATGTTGGGTTTTCATTTTAAGGGTTAATTATTCATTAATTTCACATTAATTTTGATCAATATTGAATATATTACTGTCATTTTAATTTTATAACTGACCACATTTATACTGACAAATTTGGATACTGCCAATTTATTCAGTCGACTGCCAATTAGTTTTATTTGCTGCCAATTGATTCAACTTACTGTCAAAACCTTGAATTAGTTACTGTACAAAAAAATTCAGGCAGTTGGAAAATATTGAAGAACTGTAAAAGCTCGTGAAACAGCGTTCTAAAGCTAGTAAATAAACAGTGCTTTATGTGTTCAACATTGCTAAACAGGATACAAAATATTTATTTATTAAATATTCAAATTGGACTTTGCTTAAATCACAGTTCACGAAATTAAACATAAAAAACTAATTTCGTTTATCTTCAATTTTGATAAAGTACAAACGCGCTGCTAAAGTTGCCGGAGCTCAGATTTAAGGAGGACAAGTTTTTCTGTTCGAGTTAATTAAATACTTCTTGATTTCGTAATTAAACGGCGTGCCGCCTTTATCGACCGATAACATCCTAACTGCCCCGGAAGCTGAATCAGCTAAAAACGCAGAATAAAGTTATTTCTTCTCAGAGGTCGACGAGGTGAGGACTTCTAGCCATGATAATTATTTTTATAATTGAAGTCGAATCAAGATACCACTGCGAAAGGGTTAAAAAATGAGTGGATACGCGGTCAGTGTTTTTAATTGTACATATTGACGTCATCAGGGTACAGCCCTTGCTTACTGGTACCGAAAACCTCGATGTACAATCTTTCTTCTCTTATTTCTGTTCGCTGGTGATACATCTATTTGTTCCTATATTGGCATCTTAGACTAGTTACATAGATCGCCACTTGGGGCGCTTGGCGACAATCTCAGCGCCAACGAGCGCTATCAGTCGTGTACTGACCATGAAAAAGATCGTATCGCTGTTCGCCCGGCCTGTTGAATGCTGTGTCTAGGTCCGGGCTTAAGTATGTAAAGTTTGTCGAATTGCGTGTGTGCTTCCGAAAAAGTCTGTGTTATTAATCTGCTCCTAATCCTGCCATCACGCGACTGAATAACAACCTTTTGAAAGAGCGTTTAAGCCGCTCCTTGGAACTAAATGATCTAGCCTTCTGTATCACATATATTAAGATCACATTAAGATATTATTTCGTATCCATCATACGCTGTACAATAATATTGTGACAAATTTCTTCCACATACTTCGGTAACCATTTTGCACAATCCCATGCTAAACCTCTGCCTTCCAAAGTTCCACAAGCACATTATATATGCAAAATTGGATCAAAATGTTCTTCCAGAATGAGGAAAGATTCTGAATATGATCTTTTGCGGCATTTGATGAAATTGTCCCTGCCAGGTGCACCAGATCTCTTAACAGACATAATAATAAAATAGTATAATATTATATATAAACAATATTTTTTCATTGCACTTCAAAATAAGGACATTGAATTTATACCCTGAATGTTAATATTTAATATTTGAATAAACAGTGCATCATCAAAAGTTACAAGTCAAAGATCGCAGAAATAAAACGTTTTCTGAATAATTATAAGATTTGAAAACCTTTTGCATGAAAAGTACATGTTGTGGTTACATATGTCAGTGAATTTATGAAATATTGCTTGGCGCGCTGTTATAATCACCGGTCGTGTAAACTTGACGTCGGCTCGTAACTTTCAGAGTTTAAGTATTTCATTACAGCCTGGCAGTGTTTTATCTAGGACGAAGAAGGAGCGGTCATAAAAAGATCGGAAAAAGGATATCTCCGCCCGGGCCGCGGGGAGCCACCCCGGCAAGTGACATATTAAATTATTTAACGTTTTGCCGCTCCTATAAAATGCTTATTTGCATTTTTAATATTGCATGCAGATTCTTCAAACAGACCCCCGCACATTTAAATTGTGTTTTGACACCTAATAGATTGCCGAAATTATTCACCCGAAATATTTTTATTGCCTTTTATAACGGTGTTATTACTAAGGAGTTATTGCTAAGGTATTGCACATCTTTTTTAAAACGTAAATAAATTAAATATTTATTTTTTTAAATTCCAAAGGTTCTCAGTTAAATTGAAAGCAATAAAGTTAGTTCTATTTGATATGCTTATCTGGTCTATTATTGTGGTATATATATACGGTGTTATTAACGCTATGAAAAGTGCGAATAATTTAAATTATCCAAATAAATCCGCCTAGGATTTATTGCATGCCAACCTTGAACCATCAATTAATTATCATTAAAATGTTTACGAGTACACGACGTTCTAAAACGCCCGTTACACTGACATTGCACATAAAAAAAACGCTAATAATTAAAAACTGAAAAATAATTTACGAAATTATACAATATTACTGACAGATCCTATGAAATATAACTGTTTTTAGTGCCTTAATTCTCAAAAATAATATTCGATATAATATTTCGATAATTTAATATAACTTGTATCGAAATAAGAAACAATACAATTCGATTAAAACCAATTTTTTCTTAAACTCTGAACGAATGATTTATTTTTAGGAGTAGTTTTGGCAAATCGTCGTAAATTTAGAGTAGTATAACGATTTCTTATAAGAATTAAGATTATATAATATTATATATAGCATAAAAAAGAGATATGTACTCTGATTCATATCAGCATCCTGTTGTATCCATAGCATCATTTTAAAATTACTTTGAAAATTAATGATTCCATCTACTGATACATCTATGATTGTGTACATCGATAATGTAAGCTATTAAGTTTCGTTGCTGTCGCAAAGTTAGTAACTGCTCTATAGTAATTGTTTCACTGCCAGTTATGATACTGAAACAATGGAACTGATACATAATTAGATCATCAAAAGTGGATGAAAACTAGCCTCCCACACAAGTTTGGTCTACAAATAATAGCGTTATGAAACATCCACTGTCTGGTTTCCGAGCATTATTTTAAAGGTCATACCCAGTACGTCCCAACATCTCGTAAAACCTCCTTCACCGCAAACGAATTTCCATTACAGATACTGTTATGTGATGGCGAAATTTTAGAATTTAATATTGCCCAACACATTTAACAATATTAAAACCCCAAACTATTAGAACATGGACAGACTTTATTTTTGTACGAACGATTTTTTTTAAACAAAAATTTAATGATTTTGCAAACGTTATTTTTATCTATAGTAATAATACGTTAAAAATATTTTTTGTTAATTTACAAACAAATTAAGTAGTATCAAAATATTCTTCAATTTTGAAAGTTATATAATAAACGCCATATATAAAAATACACAATAATCATGTTATATGTCGTCGTGATGTGTAATGAATAAGACTTTGCTTTTTAAGTTTACGGTTCAAAACATCACATTTCCTTATTTTTTCAGATTAATTGATGAACAAAATGTTATATTGAATGGTTTTTAATATATATGCAAATAAATTGTTTAGTCTTTGAAAAATTTAAGCTTGCTTATAAGGTCTACATCTTTATTGTGCAATTACTATTATGACAAATACCTAATGAACTCAGTTACAATGAAAAAATTATGTGATATTTATAACTGTTAAATTCTCAAAAATATATTTTTATCTAGATTTCAGAAACAATTTATGATAATTTATTAGGTAGAAATTTCTTCGTTATTTTTACAAAAATTAATAAAAATCATGGATATTATTTTTGGGTAGAGATCAGAAGCAAATTGTTTGTGAAAGCATCAAGATATTCATCCAATAAGAAAGTTCATTGAAAATGTGTGAAAATTATTATGAAAGATTTTCGGGTGCTGGTGGACTTAGAGTTTTTAGGCATGTGGTTTGTGATAACTATATACTCCAGCTAGAGAGCAGATATAAAAGAATACAAATTACTTTTAATGTGTTTGACTAGTTCTTTCAATAATTACACTTCTCTTTCATTTACAATTAATTAGTGGACCATTTTTTCGCCATACAATGTGGCTGACCAAACGTTAATTAAAGTGCTGGAAACCACTCTTTCAATAAAGCACAGTGAGTTCTGAAATAGAAATGTACGCATTTTAAAATCAGACTGAGCTTGCATTTTAGTCAGACAACCATTAAAATAAAATATGTGAAAAGTATAAGCCAAAATACAATGGTTTCAAAAACATAAGAATTAATTTGATAATAAGATAATCATAAATATTGTTGGTTGAAAAATTACCATATTTTTATTTTCTTTGGTTTTTCATTTATACCATACAAAGAAAATACTTTTTTTAGATTTCTTGGATAGATAATTCTTGGCGGAATTTTATAATATCAAATAGAAATATATATTTTTGATTTATTATCCTACAGTTACTTTGGTACCTCCTTCTTACTTAACTGTCTCTTACTCGTACCTACACTTACTTTGTTTAATTGACTCGACAATAATTACTTAACGTAGCCAAAAAATGTCGTTGCCCAATAAAATAATTATGAAATAATTTCTGAAAAATCCATTATTTTTATTTGAAATGACAAAATGTCTATATGTGCTCAATTCAATATGTTTTTTTCCTCATATGACGTTCAATACAAAACATAGATATAAAATTATATGGCATAAGCTGTCGTACTGCCTGAAATATCAAAATTAAATTTGGCATAAAATCGTTTGGTTTATTTACTGATTAAGAGACCTTGTGACTTTGTTTCTAAGAAAATGATTTACAATATATTTGCATTTCATTTCAGTCAATTTCAAAATCAAAAATGTTCGTTTATACAGCTATTCATTATGCCTTTCTGCGACTACAACAGTAAGTACATATCTTAATTGGGTATATTGTTTTTATTATTATTTCTTCACACTTTTTTTTTAGTTTATTTGTATTTTTGAGGCAATGCATGATTAGCTAGACGCTTCTAATGCCTGAAATCCCCCCCCCCCTTAGTGGTGGCTAAATTCAACTAACAACACACGACTCAATATTGCTTTACTTTACTCAGACTAGAATATATGATTCAACAAGATCTTTCCGTTAATAAAATCCTGTTTTAATATAACTTATGTGGATTGGCTTTAATTTTAAGCTTAGATATCAGACTAGGAACCTCTAGTATGATATTTAAGAGTATTAAAGTCTGGGCCCTTTACGACAACACTTCATATATAAATATTAACGAAATAATAACAAGTTGTGGTTTTGAAGAACCATATTTTTGAGATCATTGCACTTCTAAATCCATCAAAATCCGTCCTTCGGGCCTAACACTAAAAATGTCTGTTCAGTTCACATGCCTTATAAAATTTAATGGTCCATAAAGCAAGTATCGTAAAATATTACGGGACAACCTTCTGAAAATTACATCCCAGACTTCGTTTTAAACTAAGTTTAAATGTCATTAGTGCTGAACATTATAACTCATTGTTTGGTGTTAAAAGTTTACAACAGTTAATCGCGTTTGATAATAATTCAAAACAGTGACGTCATAACATCACTAAAATGAAAGTAGTAAATAAAGATAATTAAATTGAATTATGTTTTTATGTTTATCATTTTCTTTGTTTTAAAAAATATATAAGGCAACACACATACTGGGTCATTAAAGCTGAATGGGAAAGCTGAAACTTGAAACCTTTCTATTGAATAGAAAAAGTTAAAAGTAAAAATCAGTACTACAATTTGAATATAGTTTCTAATCGCATATTGATGTTACTTACATTTTTAATTGCATTAATTACAATGCTTATTGCTTAAAGTAGTGCATTTGCATATTTTTGCTTATCACTGCGTTTGAAATATATTGTACACGAAATAAATAGCTGAGCTGATATCACTTCAATGGTTTTGCTTGACGGAAGCACTGCAACGGCACTTCTTCCTGTTTTCCTTTTACCGTTTTTCTGATATTTTTCAGAATGAATCTTTCACGGTAATAATGCACGCAGTAGTAATGAAGCTTGAAAGCTTCACCACAATCAGATGTGCGGTATGGCAGCGTATAATATTGGTTATGTTATTTTTTTTTAATGTAAACACATGCAGAAGAATACCGACAGACGGTGATAGTAATGCTGAAGTCTCATCTGTGAATTCTATGACACTTACCATGTCACATATGGTTAAGCGCTGCATGTGGAGTGCTAATACGCCAACTTCATAGACTACAGCCCGACATTGACACATCATCCTTATTATTACAGGAGCTTACTATAAATAGGTGGTCTTCACGGGACGACTTTCGTCCACCACCAATTTTAATTAATAGGGTATTACTGGTATTTTACGAGTGAGGGATCAAATTCACACCAACCAGTGGTATTTTAGAGCTCAGATCTCATTTTATTAATAATCCGTCAGGAATCGAACCCATGACTTTTGGCTTGTCACGCAAACTCTTTGACCATTGATCTATACCCACCGGCAATTGTTGATTTATTATTTTACTGCATTTAAGATTAACATCTTACTTAAAAATCTTTAAGATGGCACTTATTTACATAAATGGTTATATCATTTTAAATGTATGTTAGTATCGTTGAAATAATTTTATTTCATTTATGTCATTTATGATATATAAAAAATATAATCGAATTGTTATATATTTTCATTAGAAAAATTTATTTATTTTACAAAATATGTTTACAATGCTTTATATCACGCATTCAATTCAATATTACAGTACGATTCAGGAAAAAATGTTCTTGAACAAGTATGCCTACATTGTATTAAATAAGAACCAAAGAAAATATTCCGACATCTCCTCCACGGCATTTCAATCTCAATGGCAGGGAATGTAAATATGAAATAAAGTACTGAAGCCAATTCGTCAACTGACTCTCATATATCTGTATAAAAATGAGAAGTATCTTTTGTATGTAATGTATCAAAAATGATTGAAATACTACACCGTGAAAAAATATTATTAGATGAAAAAATAATCGACCGAGGCATTTTGATGTCTGTGAAAATTCATACTAATAGAATAATAGAAAACGTGTATAAACGCTAAAAAAAACAATGTCCATTTTTTTTGTGAATGAGTTAAAATGTTTAATTTATTTTTGCTTTACAAAACAGAACATTGTAAAATTCATTATATAGAAAGCTTCCGGAAGCAAGGATAAAATTTTGTTAATTCAATTAACGCCCCGATATTTCAGAGCTCTTGTAAGTATTATTGTTTCTAGTTAGTGTTTTTTTTACTAAGAAATAACGCTTAGATAAACACGACAAGACGAAAGTTAAAGGGCTTTATAAAGGATCTTTATAAATTGCATGCTGCAAAAATTATCGGAAAGTGACATTCATGTACAGTACAGTAATAGTAATCAGTCAGGTGTCTTGTTTTCTACGATGTTGCACAGAGTTGTGTATAAGAAAGATAATAAACTTTAACTCCCAAAAACAAGCCTTTTTGTATATTTTTCGAATACGACAGCAAATTTTGAATTGGGATCCAAATGTACGTTTTAAATCAGATTGATTAAATTCAAATAGGATTGATAAACAATCACACTAGAATATCTAGTTCAATAAAAATAGATGTTGAGTCGGTTTTTTCATCGCTTTTATAATAGACACTGCTGTTATGATTTTTGTTAGTTGATTCTATCGTACTACGTTATGAAATTATGTCGGCTTGCAGTGTATCATGCTTATATTTACAGCACAGCTATTAGAATGCTCTTCAGCTTCAGTGTTTTCGCTGAATTTCTTTAAAAAGTATATAACAGCGTATAACCATCATATAACATTTTATACACAGCATTCAGCTAAATACCAAAAGTTTCACTAAAAGACCAAAACATCTCGGAGGCATTATGTATTTTTTCATTAAAAAAAACGCAAATAAAAGTTACTGTTTTATAAAAAAACTATTCCAATTATTTTATACCATAGCATTTATTTTCTTAACTGACATAATTTTTTGATATAATATAATATTGACCAATTTAAACAGGTCTTTGAGTGTTATACATCAAACATTTGTATACTTAAAACAATGTAACTTTAAAATCATCTTAAGCGCCCCAAAACAATAAAATATAATTTTATTCATGGTTGCAGTTCACTAAAAACTAGTTTCAAAGTTCACCTTATGAGGTTACCTCTTGTGGTTTTATAATGAAGATTTTTTACTCTGAAGACTTCGTCCCAGAACTACTCTAAAAAACTTCTTCAATTCTGCAACTATAATTTTATATGCCAGTCAAGAGGCACAGCGACTTATTCTAACTAAAAAACTTTTATCATTAAAACAAGCACGTTAAAAAATATTGTCACGAGCTGAAAAAAACACAGCATTACAAATAAAACATTCATAGTTTTGTTTGGTCCGAATACTTTTTCATTCCGCATGAAAGTAATTCTATGAAACTTCACATTACATACTCGTGTTGGAAAACTAGGGCCGCGCAATCTAAACCTGAAACTTTTATGCATCGCGTTTTGTATGAAAAAGAAAAATGCTCTCCCATTAGATGCGAAATTTTCAGCGAGTAAATAACCGCAGAGCTCATTTCGCAACGATATAACGTGGATGTAATTATTAATAAAAAGCCTGCGTACAATTTAATAAGAAAACTTGTGTTCTTTGTAAGCATATACTACAATTATAATGAGAATGCCGTGGTTTATTTCAAAGTAAAGCAGAAAAAATGTAATCATATTTAGTAAGTAAACTATGAAATGTTGTTTTGAATATTTATGTTAATCATAAACCATCATTTACTTAAAACAACAAAGAACATCATTTTTATTTTTGAATATTGTTGCTTAAATACTTCAATATTAAAAAATATAAATATTTTATTGTATTCGCATAACTTGCATCTTATGACCAAATGTTCCAGTCCTTTTAAGCGTCAGGTAAGTCATTATATATCATTAAAAATGTTGATTAATATACTCTCAGTTAGACCCTCAGATGCCTCAGTTATTAAAGTTATCGTATATGTATGTTTCAAGGTTCTCGATCTGGAGGCCGTAGAGAATCATATATGTTTCGAAAAGTTTCTTATGTTGTTTATCGTGAAACATGGTATGAACGTTATTGACAAATCACTATCGCGGCAATTTGTAGAAATTATTTGCTGAAGTGTGTGAATTATTTGCTGAAATGTGATAAAAAATATTAATTAATTCAAAACTTCAAAATTTATTTTCTTAAATTAAACTTATTTAATTTGAAATGTATAACAGGAATAAATTGTGTATCTGGTTTATCTGAATTCACATTATTTTTATATTGAAATTTGGTCAACTATACTGTATTCGTTACAATTTGCGACAAATACGTCGCCGATAATTACGAAACGAACCATAAAACAATGTTGACCCAAATCCCGCCGAAACTCTCCCGTTCATAAAAAAAAGCTTCGATACACGTAAACTTCATCGATTACTCGGAGCGGACTTAATTTTCCTTTGCGCAAAGTCTTGCATAATTTAAACATAGTGTCGTCGTTCTGCGCGGATTTTATAGAGAAAACTGTTTCCTGCCTCCAGTCGAGAAAATTACCGTGACTGGCCTTTTATGGAAAAACGAACCGGATTTTTATGTAGGGCATTTAGTGGAGAACTTCAGTGGTGCAACTAAGGGAGGTCTCAGGTGGGGCTCGCCGCTCTTGCCCGCTGCTGCACCCCTGGTTCATTAAGTTTAAAATTACACAGTCTAATAGAACTGTAATTATAAAGTTTCAGAAATACCACGGCGGCTGGTGGCGATGGAAGTTCTTCATCGGTTTCCACTAGGCCTCTCAATCTGAGGGGTTATGCGGGCGTACTCCTGAAGATTATGTGCTGTAAGATAATATCAGTATTCATTACGAATCCATTATCATAAGATAGAAATAAAAATGTTTTTTTGTTTATATATATGACGCAATTATAAACATAATTTTACATTTATTTTAATTTAAAAATAATAAAATAAAAATATTTAGTTGTTCGTGCACATTTATTTTTACTGATTACATGTTTTGTCCTCCCTGGAGACCATCATTATTGTAGATTTAATCTGTTAAAATAAATGTGAATCAAAACTAAATATTTTTAATTTATTATTTTTTTAATTAAAATTAATGTAAAATTATAATTATGCAGTTTCACCAAGTATTGTCAGTTGATAACCTCAATGTTTTTGAAAAAAACAATTATAAACAGTAAGGAACATTAATTCAGTTTTTTCGATAAGGAACATGTATTTTCGATCTAGTTTTTTGTCGATTTTTATGTATATATATGATTCTATGACGATTACCATGTTACATATGAAGTGTTGACCTGCCAACGTCATAGGCTAAAGACCGACATTCGAGGAAATCACTATTAATGGGCGGTGTTCACAGGACGACTTTTATCCACCACCAATAGAAATTGATAATTTATGTAATTTTTCGGGAGAGGGATCAAATTCACACCAATCAGAGATGCTTATTGAACTTCGAAAACGGTTAATAATATTTTTTTAATCTTAGTTGGGGGTCGACCCTTTGAATTTTTTGTTTGGTAAGAAAATGCTTTCACCATTGAGCTATACCCGAGGCAAAATGAAGGAATATATAGAAAAAAAATGATACAGCATGTTTTAGCTTAGTCGTGAAGACATTGAAAACAAGTTTATAAATTTAAGCTGTGAAGGAATAGGTGAGGAAATGGTTTGGGAATATAATATAATTTAAAAATGTGCTATCTGTAATGTAATGGGAAACCATTTTGTGTTGTGTAATCTAGATAGAGGTTAAACGCACCATTATTTGCTAGTTTGATTTAGATATTACAATAGTTATTTACTGTTGTACTCATAATGCTTAAATCCACGTTTATATTTTTTTAAATATTTTAAATTTATTATTTTTTTATTTTTTTTATTAAAACTTAATACAAGAATAAATATACATTTACATAAATATTTTAGATAAATTCAAATATTTATACAGATATTCGTACAAAACGTGAAAAATTTTCCATCTGTATATTTCTGCATTCATTTTTTATTAATAAAAAAATATTTTTTAATAGGCGCTTGAGGGTAATTTATTTTTATTTTATATGTATGTAATCATTATATTTTTAATATTATGTAAATTTAATGACTGTATTATGATACTAATCATCAATAAATAAAGCGCTAACATTTTAAAACTCATTTAATAATTTTTAAAATGCGCCAATTGCTCATTTTAAAATATTAAAAGTCCTTAGGATCTGGATTATTTAGATAATTTCCTCAGTTAAAGAGTACCGTTTTATATTTTAGTGGTTATTTCAGTATAATTACAGTGGCTATTCTCCGGTGGATGGTTTCTGCACTAACATAATCTGCGCGCTCTAGGGGGATCAACTGTACCAAGAGTAATCCATTAGGATCTCATACCACGACGCAGTCTACGTCCTTCACAACTACTGGGCCATTGTACCTGCTTATAGTCAGGACTGACGTCTTCCAGGAAATTTTGTAATCAAGAAGCTTTTCCCTTGAACGAAGGAAACCTCACTAGATATTGTAATAACAGTCACTCAAGCCCATTTACTATTTGTTGGCAACAGAAATTATAATATAATCCAGGCTTTATGTTAGTAAGCGGTGCCGTATTAGATGTATCATATTACAAAAGTAACCTCACAGCAAATCACATATATGTGTCATTTTTCTCAATAAGTAATTGGAGAAAACTAAACGGCTAATGCGGGTATTCGAATAACGAACCTTGCACCAAGACTAGTTGTTCTCCCCACGCTAAAATAAAAAGTATTTAACTGAAAAAGTCAATAAGAAACAATAACATTTTGAGAACATTTATAAGCTTTTCAGTTGAGTGATTAAATATGCAAGACTTCAAAGTTATTTAGTAAAATGATGATGTTTTGTTCACAAGTGTTATCCAAAAGTATATATGGCTATTCCTGTTTCCAGCATAAAGCGATATAGATTTTGAACAACGGAATGAAAGCATAGTTTTATTTTTTTATTTTATTATTTAAATAATGTGACGCTGATTATTGAAGAATGTAAAAATATTTCAAAAGCTCTGTATTAAAAGCTCAATTAATTGCGATACCTTTGAGCGGAGGACGGAGTGTGTTGAACCAAGTTTCTTGCTGGAGGTGTTTCGTAATTAATAAGCATCCATCGGGCAGACTTTCAATCAATTACTTGACAGTTAGAGACTCGGGAATGTAATATAGTTAAAAAGCTCAGCTAGGACCTATGGCGTTCAATCGCAAATGATTGATATACTGCCATTCCTTCACTTTAGTTAGGAAAAATATTATATGATAACTTTTATATTAGTTTATTTTAGATTAAATTTCATCAATAAATAGATAATGCTGTTGTTTTTTGAGTTTTTTTCTCGATGTTTCTAGAATTGTCTATAATTTCATTAGTTAAAAAAATTATTAACATTGTTTATTAATGCTGTTTCTTGAAAGCTTATACTAAGCTTAAAACCTCTTCTTAACAGAGCAATTGGTTAATTTTTGTGCAAAAAAAAAAACAATTCTTGTAGTAAAAATCAGCTTTTATTGTTGAGTAGTATAAATATGATATTATGTTTGATATTTTTGGTAGGCAATATCTATATATATGGGTCGAGGCTATTAAAGAAATTGTCACTTCGATTATAAAAAATTTATAAATATGAATGATATTATTTTATATTCTAAAAAAAAAAAAAAAATGTTATTATGTAAAAATGTAAAAAAATAATAATATAAATTAAACAACACTTAAATCAAAAGATGAATCCCACGCCACACACAAGATCTACCTTTAAGTGGCGTGGAAAGCGAATTTCCAAAAAAAAAAAAAAATGAATGTAATACTATCAAAAAAATCTTAAATGTATCCTATTATATTTGATTAAATAAAAAAATATATATATATAATTGAATATTTATATATCCATGTGTGTATTTTTGTAATTTTAGTGGAAATACTATTTTAGTATAACTATTATCTAGTTTGTTTTACGAATTGCGAAATTGCTTTTAAATGCTACAGTTTATTTTCAAACCACCAATATCTGTTATTGAATTTGTTAGATTACAATTTTCGATTCCGACTGAATCTGAGCGAGAATTCGCTTTCTCTATTTGTGTTTTCTTATTATTTCCATCTCCTTTTCAAGATGAGAAAGCGTCTGTAGAACGTACGTTGATAATATTATTAAGTATCTATTCGTTAATTGAATATAAATGTTAATGTGCGGGGCGATGTAATCCTTCAGAGGTATCCTGAAGCCAAAATTTTCAATTAACTTAAATCTTCACACGAAATTTTGCTTCGACTTAACAATCCACAGAACTTAATTACACAATTTTGTTTTTCATCGAAGAGGGTAAGACTTTGTGTGGTTGGTTTAACACGCCACAGAAAATCAAGGATGCGATAAGGATACAAAAAGTATCTAATCTATTAATTTAATCCTTCCTGAAAACTTTAGTTACGATAACAATTATATGTTATAGTTGGTTTCCATACATATATTATATGTATGGAAACCAACTATGCCCAGGTATTCATACCGCTCGGCGAACAACTCGAGACCCGAGTGGTACTTACTAAAATAAATAGACTGCCGGAAAGTAATAATATTAAGCTTGTGAATAAATGAAGACTGATAGAATAATAATAAAAATATACATACTTTGAATATATACTATAGCGACATCTATCGTACGATGATAACAATGATATAAATACTAGTTTCAACGCAAGTCAGTCTAGGCATAGCAATGGCGCAGTTCGCCGAGCGGTATGAATACCTGGGCATAGTTGGTTTCCAAGGTCCGCGGTTCACATCCCGCTTCTGCCGTTATTTTTGTGCTTGGATTGACGCGTTGAAAAAAGAATTTTATGTATAGTATATGTATATTTAAGAAATGATAACAATTATGCTTAATATATTAAGTGTATGAAATAGCTTGAATTTGGAATTGCACGCATCATCTAAGAATATTTTTTAAGGAACAGCATTTTTTCAGTAATTTGTACGTTTTTCCTTTTTTTTTAATATAGGTTTTTCTTTTGCTACTTGTTTATTATTAACTAAAATATTTGGCGTATTTTGCAATACAGAATAATAAAGTAACAGAGTTATAAAAAAAAACTTAAGAAAAAAAAAATTTTAAATCTTAGTTATGCTATCTGAATTAGTTAAAAAAAAATATGATAATCTGATAAAAATTGTGATGAAAAAGTTACAAAATTTAAAAGTACATGGAAACAAAATGCTTGCTTTTGGTTATAAACAGAAAGGGATTTTAAGGATACCATAGTAATATGATTTAATACTTATTTTTATGAAATAAATTTGAAATAAAACTAATTATTTCTAATTCGTAAATTTTTTAGGTTAAACAAATATAAAATTAAAATTATGCAATTTCACCAAGTATTTTCAATTTATAACCTTAACGTTTTTACTGATAAATTGAATCCACCGGTACTTTTACTAGATACCGTATAAGCCCCTATACAAGTCCATGTAAATGATAGATCTACAAATGCATACAGTCGGAATATATTCATCTCCGCGTTCAAGTTCAAGCGGTATTTTTTTTTAGGCAATGTACAAATTTATAATTTTTTTTTAGCCAAAACTTCTTAATTCACTAAGCTCTACATTTCTCCTATCATATTGACAACGAAATATATACACAGTACACGAAAACATTTTTTAGCAACTTGTGTAAGTGATTATTTTTCTTATGAAAACATAACGTAATATTATAATACTATTTTGTAGGGGCTAATAGTATTTTATTTCCAATGAGCATTATTCAAATTGGATAACGTCTTGAGCGCTTAAATAAAAATGTATGAAATAATCTCTTTCGTTAGCATCTTTAATAATAAAATTGGAAGATATACTTGAACAAAATGAAAGAAATAAAGCACAGTTTTGAAAGCTTAAGTAAATAAAATTATAACAATCTTCCATGATATCAAAGTTACATGATTTAAAAATATTGTATATAACTGTAGATACACTGCAGATTACACTTGCACCTATTCATAAATATTCCAACTCCGAAATCCATTGAGTATTCCTTCTTGAAAGACATGTCAACTCAGAATGAACAGTTTCTCCCGATACTCTAACAACTTGTCTTAGTCATAAAAAAATGTAACTCAACAATTGTCTCAACTCAATAAATATGTAACTCAAAACGAGATTATCAGAAGAAGAACTTCGATAGTAAACGCTACCAAAACGATAGACACACTCAAATGGCAATGGGCAGGACACATCTGCTGAAGAAACGACGGACAATAAGAAAGAAAAGTGTCGTGTGTGGAGTCGCGCCCACAAACTAGAAAATTTAGTAATGTTCAACACCTTAACACGTCAAAGTTGAAGATGATAGAAACTCTACGCGTGAAGCCTATGTCCAACAGTTGGTGAACACAAGCTGATAATGATTAAATATTTGTTTATTAGCATTCATTTAAAAGTGTCTTTATTCCTGGTAAATCACCTGGTGAGGCAATCATCCAGGTAGCCAGTCAATCCCGTCCCTGAGAGATTGCTCTCGCGCGGATCGCGACAGCTAAATTTATCGGAAATTCAATTGCATTTTTAAAGTGAATCCCTTTGCCTACAGAACAGTCCCGATTTTGAAATTGCATCGGTACGCTTTATTAACTGTGCAGTCGAGAACGTTTGATGAACTGGCAGCTGAATCTGCATAAAAATAATCAAAGAGAATACATTGTTACGGTGTTTATTTATCGTCAAAAACATTTTAGAGGATATACAAATAATAATGCTTTGCATGTTGAAATTTATAAAAAATAGGTGTACAATAAATATTTTTAATAAAAAAAATTTAACCGTAAGGTTGCAAGGTCAATTGTTTTTCTTTCAGAATTTTAATCATCTTTTGGTTTACAGTATATAATAAAATATTCTGATAAAAATATTAATTATGCTACTAATAAAATAAGCAATACTTGTATCAATATTTTTTCTATTTGATAAATTGGGTTTTGTTAGATGTTTCACCAAATGTGGCTCAATACAATGTCGTTGATCCATCTATTCTGACCAATACATCGCAATTATTCAATGTAAACTCGATCCAATGCATTTGATAAAAAAAATTCTAATATTTTATTATAAATCTGATCGCGAAAATACGAGCATTATTAAGATATTCACATATTTCTCATCCATAACCGCATCCAAGGTAACGCATATGCCCTCAGAAACAACAGTTGAAAACCAGAGGTCCGCAAACCTTATTTCTGTAAAGTTGAAAGTAAAGTCACTGGTACTTTATGCTAAAACAAGCTAAATGTTACAAAAAAAGGTGAAGTTAGATATAGTTTTTGTATTTTCAAGTAACAACTTGGAGGATCATTTGTTCCGACTAGGAAGCGGATAAGAAAAAAGATGAATGGAATAATTTTATTATTATCTGGCATAGATATTATACTGCAAACGTTTGTATTGCAATGTTTCTTTCGCATGATATCGTCTGATTATCAAATATAAATTTAAAAAAAGCTTATTTTACGTGATAAAACGGCAAAAAATACCCGTTTATTGTCGCGAAGTTCCGAGTTCAATAACCAAGAGATGGAAGCAATCAAAATTGAATCGCGGTTTTTTTATTACTCGCCGTGAAACAATTTACAGAGCAAACCGTCGCTATCTCCGGACATAAAAATCACATTTGTTCCTTCGCACGATGTTTTCTAGATTAACAAGCCGCTACGTAGAGCTTCATCCATGAAACACATACAGGAGACTACCACCAGACGGTGATGGAAAGATCTCATTTGTAAATCCTAGAACGCTTGTTACAAAGGAAAGCAAAGCCGTTTATAAAGTTTATTGTCTAGTATTTTTTTTAAGATAAATATTTATTTAAAAAATCATCTGCCGTACGAATTGTATTTTTTTGCATTACAGGAACTTGCAAAAATGAGTAGGGTAATTTTTTAAGCTTTCTACGTCACTCATTAAAAGACCTGCAATAATTGACGGTATTAACAGATAATAAACAATTAAAATATTTTAAATGGAATGAAAAATCATTTTATATAATGTTTATAAGTTATTAATATTGCAACTGGTTGCATAATTATCACCCAGAAAGACCTGATGATTGCCAGAAGAAACGCCATCGACGTCGCCCACTTCTGGGCAGCCAGGATCTGACCCTGTTGTTTCCGACACGATTATATATATATATATATTATATATATATAATATATATATATATATATATATATATATATATATATATATATATATATATATAATCGTATATCAGTATATTGAATATGCATACTATCGAACCTTTTTTTCTTTAATATTTAATTAACTTATCAACTCTCAAAATGTAAGAAACGAAATTTAAGCAAAATTTATGTTTCTCCAATTTTCACTCTAAGAAGTAATCATATTTTATTGTTATGAAAAACGTCAAAACGTTGCCGGAAGTAGAACCTGAAACCTCTCGCATGATATTCAAGAGCTTTAGAGGTGCCATACCATTTACTACAAAAAAATATAGGAAGAAAGTACCTATTGCCGCGTCGCTGGAATAAAACTGTTAGTTTCTTCTCGTATCGGTTACAAGACTCCTCGCCCCGCAAAGGAATCCTTTAGATCCGATAGCCACGTAAGCCTCCGATATTTATTATTGCGGATGCGAGGCCTCTTCTCCCTGCTTTAGAGGGTGTTTTGCTTCACCTCCTTTTGTCTATAATCTCCTATTACTTCGCCTTCCGGTGGCCGAGCAAGCGAACCGGAAATGCGAAATATTAATTTTTTTGCCCTCAAAACAAACTTTTTGTCGTCGCTTTTCTGGCACAAGAATTGTACTGAAATGTTTTCTTATTTTAAAATGGAAATAAAAATGGCTTAACATTGTCATTCTTTAAATAATGACCACACGATACTTGTGGGTTCTACTACGATTGCTAGTTTCAGAGAAGCATAATGCAGAATATAGAGTGTTGACCCGGTAGAGTGTGATTGGCGCATAATGTCCTGAATTTTTTATGGGGAGAAAAAGAATATGTCTTTTTATAGTGTCAAAAAAGGGGGTAAATTCAACGTTGTTATGTTTAACAAATCCTATTTCGATTATCAAGAAATCTTAAACCACGTTTTATTCAACTATTGCTCACACTTCATTGAAAGCTTTGTTCCTAATCTAAAAATCTATATCTCTGAGATGATAAAATACTTTATATTGATGATGCAATTATTTCTGTTATTTATAGTTTATCTTATTCTACATCCTTCTCCACCGGAAACCAAAAATCTCATTTGTTCTATGTTAATTTAAAATGTACATGAAAATTACAAAAAAAATACATTTCATACAACTTTTATAATTAGTTTTTTTCGACACAGTATTCTCAAGACGAAATGAAGCGCATTGCATAAAAATGTCATTCTCTTTGAGCTGCTTCGCGTTGCTTATTCAAGGGTCTCTCAGTGAAACTGTAGGAAATTTAGATGGGAAAATAACACATCTGGACTTGAATTAAAATCATGAAGGGTACGTACAAACTTAAGCTCACGTTAAAAAAAGAAAGAAGTTCCAACTACAATTTTCAAATTAAAACTAAAAAAATTGTAAGGCAGGTATTTTAAATGATCACAAAGTTGAATTCAATCATATTTTTATAAGAAGCTATAACTTTGTGATTAATATTAAAATAAATTATATTTGTTTATAACCACTTGGTTAACAGTTTATTGTCTACTAGTTCAGTAGCACCTTCTACCATCTTCAGGACAAGACTCACCTAAGCGTTGTCCTGAAGATGGTATAGACCCAATAAACTGTAAACCAAGTGGTTATAAAAAAAAATGTTTTAATTTTTATTCAATCAGTTTCATCTCTCAGCGATCTCTCAAGTTGTTGTTATTCTGCCGTTTGCATCAATAAATGTCTCTATAAGCTACAATTTACTTTACAGAAAAAAATGCATACATTTAAGTTGCCGAATTGAAATTTCGCACACCTGTTTTTGCACTGGGGTTCTATCAACGCAACTTATACATACGTTTCAGGTATTGTATAATATTTTGAATGTGTAAGTAGAATATGCCGAATGAAATTATTTTAAGTCCCTAAAAGTCAACATCACCTTTAAAAAACTTAATATTACATTTAACTTGCTAAAAGGAGAAAACGGATGTGTCAAAACACGGAAACTGGAAGTGTTTTTGAGATGAAATAGACTTTGCCGAGATTCATTTCCGGCGTGCAGCAGTGATTGACAGCAGACGCATACATCTACGCCCTAATAATTTATGAAAACAACCGAAATAAATTATCTTTTGCGCGTTAATGAGCTCTAAGAGATGTAATTAAGCTGATAGGGAGGCTGGAGCCGCGGGCGCCGCTGGTACAGAAGATAAATCGTCGGGCTTTCAAAAGACGCCTCGTGGAAATAAACTTTCACATTTCGTCCTTACTTTCTGCGTAATCTGAGCTAAACTACTGTGGATATATTAAGTTCTCCCGCCGGGAGTGAAATTGCTTCTAATTTTACATAATCTACTCATTTGCTTTGATATTCCAAATACGACAAAAAAGACTGGCATGCCTTAGAGGTAAAGAGCCTGCCTACCAAACTTGTGTGTTTTATCCAGAAAATCTTTCTTTTTAGAAAAATGTATTGTATTTGTTTTCAATCCTCCGAAATACAACTTTGGGTTGTAAAATTTGATGAAACGTATATTCTATAACGAATAATACTTCAAGTGAATATTAATATTAAAATAGTTATATTTTAATGAATGCCAGTTCTTTTACAATCAAGTTCATATATTTTTCTGTCTTCAATAAAGAATATTGTAAGTTGCTGACGTAAATAAACGTGTATCATATTTAAATTATATTATGCTCGCTAACTTTTTGTTGCTACATGATGCTTTATAAGCCTAAATCATAAGCTCAAACGTTGCACAAAAAAATAAAAAGCAGTTTTTTTTATTATAAAAAATCACTTCTGACGACTTATCTATGACCTCCTTAACTAAAAATATTTTTATTTAGTTTTATGTTAAAAGTATACATAAACATTTTGGTTGAAAAGCAAATAGTTACTCAGTTTTCTGAGCGTATTCAATATGTTATCAAATAAAAACTAAAAATACTTGAAATGATGAAAAAATACGAGCATGAAAAAAAATGTTTATTTCGTAAAATACTCTGTTGTATCAGTTGTTTTTCTTATAACACTGCGGTGGTTCAGTGATTTTTTTTTGGCCTGAAAACTGAAATGTTTTGGTTTTGTTTCCGTCAGTCTACCCCTATTTATCATAAGTTTGCTTTTCCAAGTAACGTCGAAGCTTTGAAGTCTTCTCCTTATCACCAAGCAATATCACTTACCCATGTATTAAGAAGCATTCGCATTAAAATTTTGAGTAAATAAATAATTTGGATAAATAAATAAACATTATTTGTTATGGGAACTTCTATTATTTGAATTTTTTATTTTATTTTTTATACTATATTGACGTTTAGTAGGAGGAATGATTTTTTTTTGTAAAATTATCATTTTTTCCAGTTGTGATACTCGTAAATAAGCATCGAGGGGCATAAGACTTCATATGAGTATAAAAGTCTCATCAATTCTTTTCATCGGTACTCTATTATGATGTGAAGTATTACAAAATGAGGACTAAAGAATAGGTTTATTATCAATCATGGGAATTTATTCCCTTACACTTTTTACTTAACCCAGTGGAAAATACAACAATTATTTAGTTCAGTAATAATAAAATTAAATTACATTTTTGTGAATACAAATTTATTGTAACGAGATTTCTCATTACTTTGAAGTAAAATATTAATAAATCTGAATTACTAAATCCAATTTCTTTATTTCTATTATTATTCTATATTTATTGTTTGTAACCAAATTGGTAGAAATATAAATAAATATCTATATAATATTTCAGTTAAAATTTCTACACCAAATTAAATAAATCTAGCATAACTACACAAATTATTTAAAAATAAACATCACCATAAATGGTCTTGTTACAATAATATTTATCTTAAATGTAGCTTTTATTATGCGATAAAACAAAATTGCGTCTGGAATATTAACCAAATTACTAAAAAGCTATAGCCACTTCTTAGCAAATCATATAATTTATGTATAGAATTCTACTCTATGGCAAAACATTATCGACCCAAATAATTAACTTTTCAAGATGCCAAGTCCATTTGTGGTAAACTCGGGTAATACCTTTAATCGAGTGTCTTCAACCAAACCCTTTCCAGCACCTCCTCTCTCATTTCAGGGAGAACCTTGTTGACAGAGAAGGCTCTGATTCAAGAATATTCTCCAAAAAGCGCTAAATTTGCCTCTTTACCCTTTGCGAAGTGAGTTTCAATTCAAGACCCACTTGATAATATTAAACCTGTCTCTTTAACATTAAGACTCTTTCCTCTCAACCAGAGAAGACAAACATACCACCAATGATACTGTTGTTTTTGCTTTACGCGTATGTATGAGCATAATGAAAATAATGTTTTGTTTACAATTATGTAATAGCTTTGATTTGTTTTGAAATAAGTTCAATTATCTGGTAATATTGTACAGCTTTGCAAAGTCAATTAAGTTTTTCTGATATATACGATAATAATATGCTCCAGCAGGAAATTATTTTTTCTGATTTAAAAATATATACATTGAAACATGATCTTGATACTCGTCATTATGAAGAAGTGATGAATATTGTCAGCGGATATTTTCATCGTGCTATGTAGGTTAGTAGCAAAAGATCTTGTGAGTTGAGGTCCTTGGTGTAGTTTTTGCGGTGGTCATACGCTTTATTACCAGATCTTACATGGTATAGAAAGAGCGAGAGAGAAAGTGAAAAAAATTCTAAATAACTTCGCGTTTAGACAAAATTTAATTATAATACTTCCTCACCACAAATATGCCTAAGCCGTCTTCGTCATTTTAATAAATTTATATGTTTCCATTGCACAATTGCAAAATAAATATTTCTGAATCAACAATTGTCAGTCGAAAAAGGGCACGAGTTTCTAAATTCTAACTCTTGAGACATTTTCAAATTTTAGTGTATATTTTTATTATGTAACTCGTGTAAATATGACACCAACTACTGTTTTATCTCACCGCGTTAAGCGAGTCCCCCACAGCCGAAAGCGTTATAAAGATATAGTGCCCAAAATATATTTTACGTCATGTATTACATACCACGCAATCTTCAATCTTTATACCGGACTTTATTCCTCCAGTTTTCTTTCCTTCTTTAAGTGACACTGGATTTTATGGCACATGAAAACGTTATTTTTTAAGTCTTAAAAGAACAATGCATGTTTATAATATGTGTATTAAGTATCTTGTAAAATTGTAATAATTACATATTTATCTCTACATTACATTTTATTAGGTTTCTAAACGCCATCGACGTCGCCCACTTCTGGGCAGACAGGATCTGACCCTGTTGTTTCCGACACGATTATATATATTAGGTTTGTTTTAGAAAGTTAAGTTGGGTATCAACGTACTCTTTTACATCAAATAAAACTTTTTTTTTTTCACTATTTGTTGGTCAGTATATGAAAAGTTCAATTTTTGTAGTTCAACTACAGAAAGAAATAATTTACCACATGTAATGTTAATTTCAATTGAAGAATATTTTTGATTTTATATTTTAATACTTTTATTTCATTCTACCGAAAATATTTTATGTAAAGGTAAGAATTTAATTAGATTCTTAACCATTTAAGGCCATTTAATATACATTATTTATTAGGTTTACCGCAAATTTCAATTTCAACATTATATAGATTACAATTAAAGTACCTTATTTTCATTTAGTTTTATATTTATATATATTTTTTAATAACAGCTACATTTATTGGAATGAATATGATCGCTACAGTTCAAGGCCACTAATTTATGCCAACTACCCTAATTCTCGCCTCGTCCCAAGTCACCCCTGTATCTCAAATTCTAGTCAATACCTTATTTAAATAGTTTGAAATTTTTTTTCCAGTATGATTAGTATACTGAAATATATATTTTTAATATATTTATATTTATCAGTAGAAAAAATCCCAAATCAGTCCCTCATAAATCTCTTTAATCCTTATAAAGTCAAATCATCATACCCTGTTTTCAATAATACATATTCCATATAATAATTCTCTTTAAGCACTTGGGATATACCCGTAAACTTGTATTTTTATTTATTTTTGAATAGTCTTTAAAGAATTGATTATTTTATATATTTTTATGTAATCATATGCAGGAGAGCACAACCATTCGAGAACAGTGCAGTCTATGACACTCAGCCAGGAAGGCTGGACGCTGCATGCGAGAAACGTGTGTTGTGTTCGTGTTTCTGTTTGTGTTTGGTTTGGGGAGACTGTAAGTGTATATTAATCTTGAAGAGATCCAGATTGTAAAAAGAAGGCAACACAGACGCTGGAAGATTATTCTAAAGCTTACCGGTGGCATTTAAGAAGGAACAAAAATATGTTAAACATTGTATATTTATACCATTCACGTTAGGATCAATTTCAAATATAGTATATGTAATGTTTTATTTTACCATGAACCACGTTCCGCATATATTAATCACGGAATCGAAGATTGTAGTTATGCACACAGGTTATTTCTTTGTTTGTTAATTATCTAAAAAAAAATAGCTGAGCGAAGATATTCATTACATAATATTTAATTATATGATTTGACAAAATGCTTAATTTGGGTACTTATGTTTACCACATTTATAATTTCAAAGCATTATAATCGTTAAGTAATGTAAAATCCTGATATTTCGTTTATTTATAATCATTTTACTCAAACAACCGTCTTCTTATACGCTGAACTTTAAATGACTTGACAATAAAACGCTGTTGATTTTGTATTTGAGCGAATGTTAACTCGCAGCGAGGCAGATGTTTTGTTATGACATCTAAATTACGACATTCATTGGGATTAGCCGGAACGGCATGCGCAGAGTTCGCTCAGTCGAAAAGGATAAGCCCGGCACATAATTATCAGGATGTTAATTAACAATGGAGGCGAGGATGCTGGTATAGCGTCGGACAAGTTGGTAGAGTACACTTGCACTTGGGTGTCACGGAGCCGCCTGCAATTTGCTCGAAGTGAGAGTCTCTGTGAGACGTCATCTTAACGAAACATCGTAGATCCCGGGATTCCGAATACAAAACATAATATTCCATAGTACAAATAATCTATAAGTCTACCAATATTGTGAAAAAAATGTAATGACTTTTTAAATCGCTTTCTTTAATTTTTATATATAAATATGTGTAAGAGAATACCGATAAACGGTGATGGAGATATTTTCTGCGTGCATTCTAGGTCGCATGCCTGTTTATGAATGTGATGTGGAATGTTGGAAGTCTATTAGAC
Source organism: Glossosoma conforme (assembly GCA_022606575.1). Classification (NCBI taxonomy): domain Eukaryota; kingdom Metazoa; phylum Arthropoda; class Insecta; order Trichoptera; family Glossosomatidae; genus Glossosoma; species Glossosoma conforme. The sequence continues at coordinate 1,674,184 of JAGTXR010000102.1, read as the reverse complement.
TAAAACATAGTTTTCACGCCTTATCCATTTGTACAAAGATTCACTATTTGATGGTGGTTTTAACGGAACTACTCTATTGCTACCAATTTTAATTATAGGCTATGACTGGAATTATACGAATCTGGAATCAATATTACAATTAAACGAGGTATCCAGAAATCAAAATAATTGAAAATTAAAAAATACATTATCGCTCTCTAGTCAAAACATTTGTTCAACACAAATTTCTACTACACAATTTCATGTCTTTCCTGCGTTATGTTTACCTTCCAGAGCCCTGTCTAATATATTCAATATCCATGCCGCTTTCTCAAGGTGGCGATAGCCTGGAGGCCCTAAAAAGCAGCTGTAATAAAAGTTCTAATTTGGTATCCAGAGAACATATCCACAGATCTTTTTCACCTTCGTCTGTTGTTACAAACATTACAACTGTTAGAAGGAAATCTGCCTAATTTGATACTATTATTTAGACAGCTACAAACTGTTGTCATTTCAAATCAAATATAATTTAATTTGCTATTTTTAAAATTTATTCTAATAAATTTAACAAGCATTTAATTATCAATTTAAATATACTTGTAAGTTAATTCAATCTTATCCTCTTCATGGAAAATACGGTATGTCTTCGGAATACAGGAATTTAATCTTCTGAATTTGCTATCCCTGGTTAATCCTACAGAAAGCTAATTGTAACACTGCAGACTACGCTGAATGCATTCAAACATTGGATAACTTTAACATGACTTATTAATTAACTGAATCGAATATGTATGTCATCCTTCTCAAACATAATTGAATTGATTAAGCCACCTTATCCTTTACCTATCTTGGCAACTATCCAAATGGGGAAAATCAATTAATATGTTGCTGTCTTTTTCCAATATATATTTCATTATTGAAGATATAAGCGCTTAATTATTAGATGATTAAAAGATAATTAAATTACAGCTATTGGAAGAAAGCCAATTTACATGTTTGTTTCAAACAAAAATAAGAAAATATATTTTAATACAAGAATCTTTGAAACAGAAAGAAATATATATTTATTATTGTACAGCTAAAATTATACGGAAAAATAAGCATTTACTTAAAAAAAATAAGGATAAGCATAATGGAGAATAAACGGTTTTTAACTTTCATATGCTTAAAGTTTATTATTTAGCATAATTAATATATTTTTAATCTAAATTTTTAATTTTCTTTTATTTCATTGGCTTCAAAATATTTCATTTTAAAAAACGATTTTTTTACAAAAAAATATACTCGTGAAATAAATTTAATTAATAATATTATTTACCTTATTTAAGCATTGAGTAAATGTCGCTAATAGACATGAAATCACGGTTTCTCATATTTGTATCGCTTTTGTAGTCACCAAATAATAATTGATTACTACTTGTAAATATGTACATATTTATGAGTCTTGATCCTAGACGAAAGTCATCATAAAAAAATCTTTTAGAAATGTGCAGTAATTATTAAATATTTATGATGACATTATTACGATTGAAGCGCTTAGATGTCATAATTAATGTCAAGCGTCCTAAAAACCAATGATGATTTTTCAACTTATTTTCTGATGATATTTTTTGTATATGTTTACTAAAAAACTACCTAAAACACAAATAAATAATGCACTACTTGCATCAGATTCGACCAAAATAATAATAATATACGATTTAATTTTGTATTGCTCCGTGACTCGCCATCACAATAATCTCAGTAAACCCTCAGAGCACAAGGATTACCATCATGTACTCCTGAAATATGAATTTCAGTCATGAATTATTTTTCAGCGCGCGGGTTTCAGATCCGCTACCCGCATTTGCTTGACAAATTAGATTTCATCTCGCCGCCACCGAACAGCTAACTTTTATCATCCTGAAATGTGCAATACAGCCTCCGGCTTGTTTGGAGGCTCCAAAACAGGAATATTCAACCTTTCCACACTGATGAGCTTCACGTCTAAGAGAATTAGGGCACGAGATTGATAACATTATATATATATATGCAATAGTTTATTTACTAAGGTATATAAAATTATATTTAATTTATTTTAGTCCTGTCTATGATTCTTAAAAATTTGTTAAATTATATATTTTACCTATTAAATATTTTAATATGTTATTTAAGTATAGTTTAATTATATAAATTTTAATTATTCTGTATAAATATATTTATCAAGTCCTTTATATTAGGCAAAGCCTAGAAACCTAGAAATTAAGCTAAAACGATTTATCGTCTTACGAGCGATTGCTAGTTTGATCGTAAAGCTAAAATTATCTATTCAAAACCAATTTGTACGACCTGTTACCAATATTATTCACAAATTGCTAGAAATATTCTTGTTGGTGTATAACTTATTTTAAATGAATAGAAACGTCTTATTTGGCTTTTTATTATTTTTAATAAATATGATAAAATTTCCTTTTACTATTCATATAACTTGTCTTGTCTATTACCGTCCGGCAAAATACTTGTGTATATCATCGCTATTGAATAATGTTTACTTCGGGCACACATAAAGTTAATTGTTAGAGTAGCTTAATAAATAAAAAATATTTAGGCTTCAAAACCAACACCGAATTTTCTCTATCTCTATGAGGAAAATGGTCCTCAAGAGCATCGGGTTAGTCATCCGATTTTCTTACAAAATACGATAAATAGAATACCCTTAAATATGCCTCGGGCTATAGCTTCCCCCTCTTCGAGCATTCAGACTCGTGCCTTAGATTAGTTTTTTTTTATTTTCGTAGATTTTCGGGTTCAGTTATATTGTACAACAAGAAATGGACAATGGCAGCTAAAATAACTGAAGGGCCATCAATTTATGGTGACCGTATGCTCCAGATATGAGAAGAAGGTGAGGACTTTGCCAGTTTTTCGCTTGTAAACAAATACTTAAGTGTTGTAATATTTTCAATATTATAACACTTATAAGGGAAGAAGAAAAGGGTGGAGCTTACGGAATGTAATAAAGCCTAGTATTTTTTTAATTTATAACAATTATATAAAAAACCTTAGTTAATTCTTTTTTTAATTATTTAAATAATAAAAAAAAAGTTTTTTAAAGTAAACGTGCGTATTTGACTTGAAGTTTGCTTAAATTAATTTTAAAAATTCAAATATATTTAAAGGTTATTGGATACTATATGCATTTCAAAGACTTATATTAGGCCACAAGGAAAGGCTGCATTTGCTAAGTGAAAGGGCTCCGTGGGCTCCATACTACGCAAAGCTTCGCATGCCACGGGTTTGTCGCTTGCTGCGGAGGAGACCGGAGAAAGCGGATAGAACACAGATACCGGGTAACGGATAACGGATAACGGCTACGCTATCGCACACGGTCCAACCCGAACAATCCCAGCGGGATTAATATTGGCTCACTCAGTGTAATCGAGACCATATTACGTAAGCAATCATCGTAGCGAACGCTTCCCTGTGGGTATCCGATAGAGGCCGGATACACTGGGGACCCCTGCTAGCTGCACTGATTCAATATTCTTTCTTAAGTAAACTTTTTTGAGTACTTCGCCTATTTAGAAGAATACGTTTTTTATCAACCATTAATGCACCTGTCTTATGTAACTTCTCACAATACAAATTAAAGTATTTTTTAAATCAAAATTACATTATCTTTAAGGTGCCATACTGACAATACTTCGTGAAACTTCATTGTTATTTATTTTAATTCATTCAAAATAAAAATATATTTCGTGTTAAGAAACCATGTCGATTATAATTTTAGAATTAATTTTAATTAAAAAAAGAATAAATTTTTATTATTATGCAGTTTCACCAAGTATTAGCAGTTGATAACCTTAATGTTAAATCATACCAAGGCAAATGATATAAAATAATTTGGTCTTATTTTTATTACGAAATAATATGCCTATAATAATGGTGCAAATTTTCTGCGAATTTAATAAATACTTGAAATTAATTTCATTGCTTTTTACAAAATAAACACATTTAATAATTTATGGGATAAAAATAAATATTATTTTTTACTTAAACCGGAAATCCGGTATAAAAAATAATATGCTTGAAACTCCTGGATAATTTATTTGGTCATAATGAAATCACAGTATCCACCAATGAACGAGTTCACTACATACACAAATTGATTAATTCAGCCTTTCACGGATACCTCTCTTCTACAATTTCACGTTTTTTAATATGGCAACGTTTGAAATGTTTCAGAACTTTCAGATCTCTTTGACGCTGAAAATTGATTTGCAGTTTTTATACTTTTTATTAGTCTCGTTTCGTAATTACCAGTCAGTTGACAGCGCTGTAAAATTTCGCAAAGGAATTACAGTTCTTCTAAAAAATACTCTCTCTGAAAACTAGAACACTACACAAGTACTCTATCAACTTCAATTGATAATGACACAATTGAATATGACAGATATAATAAATTATATCTGTCATATTTTTATATAAATATGAACGATAACTTAAATGGATTAAATTGTAGTAAGATACTATTATTGCTTTCAACATGTCAAATTCGTAAAAAAAAATTTCAGACAGTTCGCATCTCAGTGTGGGTAAGTATTTATTTGCAACCAATCTTACTGAAAAAATAAAAAATCACTATACTCTTATTTGACAAAAATCATTGTTTTTTTGTCATCCAGTGAGAGAAAAAATAAATATTTATTCGCCATTACGATTTTATGTGATGTTTTGGCAAGTTTTTACGTGATATTTGTGTATATCTACAAAATATTTATCACCGGAAGTGAAATAAAACAAACATTAATTAAATATCCGCCAATAATTTATTCACAATACTGACGACTTCAAATCCGTATTGTCAAAAATTTCCGAAAAATTTTATTGCCGAAATTTCATAAATCAATCAATATGACAAAGGCCGTTTGACAAAAGTTTCGAATATCCATAAAATGGGCGAAACGGATCTGCACCTCGAAAGCTCGGCCCAAAAGTTTTACCGGGCGTAATTTATCTTCATCGGATGATAGAAATTGTGGAGAGAGGCCGTCTGTCAGTCATAGATCCACTGAGCGGACTAAGCCCTGGGAATGGACAGCACCAAACGCTGAACAGAGATTATCCGGTAGGCTGGGTGGGATGTGACACTCGTGTCATAGTAATTTTGTTTCCATAATTTACGTAGATATGACGTGCGGTAAATTGACAGTGAGATTCGTAGATTCGCTCTATTTACGAGGCGCTTGAGCTTTATAAAATCTAAATTGGTTATTCAATAATCATCGTACATGTTTAAGTATCAATTTAACGTACTTATTTTTATTTATATTATGTTTTTACAGTTTGCAAGAAAATCTTACAACTATTAATATATTCAAATACTATTATTTTTTGGTATCAGGACTGTCAATATATTGTATATAAAAAGGTTTTTTTTTTTTTTCATTTATTGTAAATCATCATAGTGAAAGTGTCATTATTTATTATTTTATAGTTGTGATTTTAAATTCGATTACCACATAATCATCACAAGCTGCTGCCACTCAGTCAGAAATCACTGTTAATTACTCATCTCTGCATCTGAAGGTCTGAGAACATAGTATTTATGATTCCCGATAAAACTCCAGGAGGCAGAAGCCCGAGAGTTGAAAGAGGCGACACTATAATATCTGAGGTGGTAAAAAACTGGCAATCATCCATCCCATGTCTACGCCTAATGTTGTTTTATCTTAATAATCCTACAATAACCGCACTTAAGATGTGCTATTGATATTAAATAATTTTCCATGTAAAAAATGTTTTATCGACTAGACTTAATTGTATGCACGCATAATCTGGATTGAAAAATTAAATTTAACGAGCATTCAGACGTGAATCTACACGTGAATTATGTAAACGAACCCGTCTACGTGCAAGAAGCGTGTGACGACGTGTTATTGATGATGGAATCGTGTGGCAAATTCCAAGAAGAAAAATATCGACCGGGAACACTCAGCCAACAGTTGCTTGATCCGAAGCGAGCTTTGGGGGCCACCGAGCTTTCGGAAGCTCCCCGGGCCCAGCTCGAGGGAGAACGATCCGTTACGAAAGTTGTGAGCCTCCGTGTTTTGATGACATTTCCCTCTGGGTGATAACATTGGACTTTTGAAATTGTCTCAAGTTTGACGGTGGATTTCGACACGGCACGATATTGTTATGATATCATTATAATTCGAATTAGTTAAAGAAAATCATAATTAAAATACCATTATTTTATAATAATTAACTACAAAATTCATCTCCACATAATTTATCAGTTGAGAGCAAATGATTTATCTTTTAAAGTATTTTTGACCTCATGCAGTTTTCATGAAAGGCCAAACCGTCGTATTTCAGCTAGTAAATGAACAGTGTGATCCGTGTTAATGGTAGGAAGTAAATATCTATTTGATATATATTTTTTGTATTAATGTATTTACTTCAGTTGATGTGTTATAATCCTTGTGATATAATAATTTTCCATAAAAATATTTCAATTTATAATTTAATATATTATATACAAAGGAAATGAGTCTATTTTGTATAATAATAATAACATTAGTATATCAATGCTTGGAGTAACCCTAAAATATGCAAAATAGTTTGTATACCATGAAAGTAAGATTACCTGGGATGGCAGAACAAAAAGAAAACAAACATCAAGCAAGGCTAGCGTTCAATAAAAAAAAGAAAATTCTTGAGTGAAAAAATATTAATTTAAAAAGCTCCGCAAGCAACTTTCCAAAATATTTGTTCCGAACATCTTGATGTACGTCTGTAAGACATGGTGCTTATCGAAAGTAATAAAAAAAACTAGATGCCTTTGAGATGTGGTCATACAAAAGAATTCTTGGAATTTCCTGGAGAGACCACGTCACGAACAATGAGTCTCTCAGCATAATCAAGGAAGATAGGCACTTAGTAAGAACCATCTCAGAGAGGCAAGCTCGATGAATCGGTCACATCATGCGCCATGATGGTCTTCTTCATGACATTGTGGAAGGGATGGTTGAAGGTAGAAACTACAAAGGGCGCCATAGACGTGAGTATTTGCAGCAAGTGTTCGAGGACATGAGTTGTAGCTCTTATGCTGAGCTAAAGAGGATTGCAGAGTATCGAAAAGAGTGGAGATCGAGATGCAAGATTTCGTTGCTGCAAACCAATCCACCAGATTGATACTACGAAGAAGAATAACTATGAAAAGCCTTTTTTTAAAGTAAAATTATTAATTTATGAGTTTAAAACGAGCAACGCAAGCAAGATAAAACAATGCTTTTTTAATGGTTTATTTGTACAATTTATTAAATAATTTCATTAAATCGTCTTCCTGGAAAAATATTAATTTGACAAGAGTAAAAATCTTTTCTTAAACAACTAACTAAACTCAGTATTATTATGATGGAGTTACTCGCATTATTCAGTAAAACATATAATTTCGGACTGTTTGAAGCACATTTCAAACGAAAAACGTTTAATAAAGGCTCTTAAACAATTAATCATTCCTCTTGTGAAACTTTCAAAAATAATTTCTGTTTAAATTTGCATATTTTTTCAGTTAATATAAAATAAGAATTGAGAAGAAATACACTTTTTTTCATTATTCATGTTTAAATTATGCAACGAAAATACTGATATTAAGCAGTTCATTATATTTTTACTCCACTGAACGCATTATTTTTAAGTAATGATTCTTTAATTCTTATTTATTGCGGTAATTTAATGTAACAGAATAAAGAATATATTTTAAGCCAACAAAATATTCTGATGAATATCATATTTTATAAATGGACATTTTTATCAATTCTTGTGAGTCAGAATATTAAATTGAATCGAAATAATTACAAAATTCGTCATTCAAATTAGATTACAACAATTGAAATTCGTAACGATTTTTTTAAGGACGCTTGATTATTTTCATTATTTTACAAATATAAAAAGGCCAATATTTCAATTTAGCAATCAATGGAAATTAATACTTTAATATTGTGTCATACTCATTAACATATAATGATAAATTTAAATCGTTTTGTTTTACTGAGCAACCATTCATCATTTAATTAAAATAAAATAAAATAATATTTTCTACAATTTTTTTTAAATTAAACTTTTGATCCAGCAATTTAGTTTTCCTTCTACATGCCACATGAAAGTATAAATTGACAATTTAAAATAATTTACATTTAATCGTCACATATTGTATAAAATATAAACTATGCAATGTCACCTCATAAGCGTTGTTTGCACCACACCACTTAAAGATAAGATCTTGTGTGTGGCGTGGGATTCATCTATTTCATTTTACAGTTTTATATAATTATACAGAATTTTACATATACACATTTATACATTTACATGATTTTGATATAATACTAACATTATATAAATAAAAATTTAAGACACTATATATAGAATTAAATCTAAAGTATATATAAATTAATAATACATTTTTAGTACATTTCATTATTTCAATTTGTTATGCAGTGACGTCGGTTCTGTTCGTTAAACTTTTAAAGTACAGTTTAACCTTTTCAATCAATATTTTAATATCACTGATCGCTTTTATTTCCCGAGGAAGATTGTTAAAATTAACTATTCCGTTATATTTGTAAACATTTTTTGCATGTTGTGAGTTAAATTTTGGTATTAATAAGTTGTACATATACCTAGCAGAATGACAAGTGTACCAGTTTTCAATTCTCCTTTCTTTAATAGTCTGTAATAAAGTGTATTTTTGGTATAGTGTATCAACCGTTGGCACTTTGAATTTATTGTATAGGCTTTCTGTTGGGTAGGTGGGAGGCCTTTTCAATATCACTTTGATGATAAGTTTTTGTAAAGTTCTAATGGGGTTGGTAGTATTTAGGTATTTTCCTCCCCAACCAACAATGCTATATTGCAGTTGAGATTGGACAATGGAGTAGTATACCATTTTTAGATCTGCTTTAGTTAAGATGTTTCTGAGTCTAATGAATATATAGATGCATTTGCGTATACGTTTTACTAATTCAGCTGTGTGTGATTTCCATTCTAAGTTACTGTCAATAAATATACCCAGGTATTTTATTTTATCAGTAGCTTTGATCAAAAAGCAGGTTTTTTCGCAGTTGGTATTATTACATCCAGGGTAATGAATAAATAATTTAGGTATGGGATCCATGTTACTTCCGTAATTCTTCTGATGTCGTCAGTCCATCGTGCAGGAGTCGGTTCACCCTCCATTTGCCACTCCAACACTTCTTTTTCCTTCGACCGTCGTGTCTTCGATATATATATCCTGATCATTACCACTTGAGTATGCATATTCGTTTAATAGCCTCCAGTCCTTAAGTTCTTCTTCGGATATATATTTTATAATATATATTTTAGAGACACTTCGAGTATAGATCTCTCCATGACGCGCTGGGAAACCTTTATTTTAAATGTAAGACCTGCTGTTATAGATTTCACGTCTCTACGCAATAAGCTAATACTTTCTATTAAAATTCATTGATTCAACGTCTCATCAAATCATTATTCAATATTTTTAAATATATCAAGTAACTAAATTGTAAGTAATTATCAAATCGAGTGAAAAAGAGTACATTTTATTCACCCATCAAATTTAATGTTGCACGTTTGAAAGCAATCTTAGAAAAATATGTTTTTGTCAACTGGAATATAATTATTTTACACAAGTAAAGCGTTCTAGCTATTAAGGTGGACCGTTTAAGTATTCATTACACGCAATTTTACAGAGAAATGCTGTACGTATTTTGCATTGTTTTGTTTGCGAAAACGCGAAAAGCCATAATTAGGTGTCACATCTGAACTCAACTCTCTCTGCCTCTTCACGAGCAGATATTTGCATAACGAGAGAGACGTTTTCGAGCTCGGACGCTATTAGATAATTCCTCGTCCACCAAACCACAGTTCCGCGGAATTCACTAGAGCATTTCAATGAAATAATTCAACGTGGAGGAACATACGAGTACATATTAATCTAATCAATGACTTATTTAGTCATAAGCCTGTTATATCTGTAGATACTTTGTTTGACCGTGTTCGAATTGGGAATTTATTTAAACGTGTTTTAGAAAAAAGTTGAGCTATGAAAGCAAATGTTTAATACTAGGGTAAGGTAGGTTAACTTGTTAAGGAAAGGCGCGATGGAGAAGTGGACAGTGCAGTCTTCCTTACTATAGTCGGTCAAAAGATGAAGGTGGATCTGACTGGATATTGACTTTAGGTACCGTAGGAAAACGTTTAATTACATGAGTGCCTTTTCATCAGTCCTCGCTGTTGTGAAAGACTGTGGGAATCTATGCATGAAATATACTCGGCGGAGCTCCACGAGGCATATCTGACATTGGGTGAAACGAGGATCATGTTGGCTGACAGAACCTTAAAGCGACAGTTCAAAATTCAGTTGTAAATGATAAACATTTAGTTATGTAATATTAATTGATGATCAACAAAAATGTCGCATTATAAGTGCGGACCTTGTTAAACCACCGAAATTTAACAATTTAAGACACGTACGAAAAATGTACGCGTTTTTTTATGATGATAACCACGTTTCATTGGTTGGGTAGATTTTTGAATACGAGTATGCTCGCATTATGTAAGCGTATACAAGAACAACATATCTCAAGATATTTTATAAATGAAATGCTATATTTCGTCGGGTATGTTTGCCTTAAATATTGTATGTAACAAACGATTCAAGAAGAGCCCTGTTATTACTTAGAAGTCGACGTTGTTTGAGGGTAAATACAATATTTCATTTGTTGTAGCGCAGTTAGCGTTGACCTTTGTAAACAACACAGATTTTCCATTATAATTTTAGGTCTCAAGCTCGCTATATGTTATTAATGAAACATCTAGTTCCTTCCTCCAATTAGCATAGCGGACGCACCTTATTTGTGATGTATTATATATTAGTTACGATATCAATACATTTATAATAGTAAGCATGCTGACAAATATTGGTAAATGTTGAATGTTTGGATAAATTTTAAATAGATTTATGAATAAAATGAATAATCAATACTTCAATCACTCATTGTCTTTAGTGAATTCAAATTCTCGTCAATTTGAATTCAAGAAGAATGAACGCAAAACGAAGATCACAAAATCAAAACTTATTTTACTGCATGTTATTCCTGCATTTCCTTAACTAAAATTTTACCTTTACTCAGTTAAAACAGTCATTAAACTACCACCATACTTACCGGTTAGGATTTTTTAAATCTTATGCAAATTCAATGCAGCCGTATTATACGAATTTAAGCTTACAAAACTAGTGCAGGTACTTGCGAAGAATTAAGAGAATTGAGCAGTTTGATTTCTTATAAATGACGATGTAGAAAATAGTCCTTAATCCCATGGTCAATCTAGAGACAAAAGGATAGGATTAAGCCGATCCTTAAGACCAAATTGTCCAGGCCTCAAGGGTGTCGGGCTAATCATCCGGTCTATTTACAAAATCCATTTTACCAATTATTCAAAAATATGCCTCGGATACTAACTATTACAGTGCTGACTCTTCAAGTTCTCAGATTTCTGCATTGGAGGTCTTCAGGAACCATAATATGTTTCCAGGTATATAGGTAGATATCAGTTGTAGAGGTGTCTGCATACAAGCTATAAATAATTGCAACTGACACAACTGAGTGACAGCAATTTATGGTGATCATTAGTTTTAAATATGGAACGGATATGTGAAGAAAAAAATATACTCCAGCTTGGTAGTTAGTGTAGAATGATGGGTTAGTTACATGTCTCATGTGCTTCTGGAATTTTTAGGGTAAAGACACAAAAACCTTCCTATCGTTAGGTTAATTTTCCCTTGTGATGTTTATTTACCGTGGAGCGTCTTTTATGTAACGGAATACGGTGGTTTATACATTCCTATGCCGAGGTCTTTGCGTGTCTTAGTCCTGGTGGAAGGTCCGAGTGGGGTCCTATTGATGAGTCGAGGACACTTCCTGGGACGTAAGGGCGGGGTTTCTGGTTGATGAATGACACGCGATACGAGTGTTAGAGTCTTGAACACGTGGCGTTTTCTAAAGGACCCACATTACGAGACAAACTCTGTCCTAATATGTAAACACATACACTATAAATTTACAAAAGAAAAAACTTTACATTCAAAATTGTGTTCTGTTAATACAGATAATTATATCATGGCTGCACTTAAATGGGACAATTTGTTAATAAAAACAATGATCACTCAAAAATATATTTAAAAATGCCCGATTGAAATATAATAATTTTATATGTCATACATCGGAAAGGGTTAAGTATTTTGAGAATAATTGTGTTTTTTTTTGTATTTTGCTTGGTGAAATTTATTCTGAAAAAATATAAATACTTTTCTACTGCCTTTTACACATTTTTTAACCTGAAAAATAACGTAAGCATTATAAATCGAGGGATAGAAAAAGGCATTAAATCCACAATGCGATACAATGGACAATTTAATGCGTCTATTACTGCTATAATTTGAGATGAGCACGAAATTTTTGATCAGCGTGCTGTAAATCAGGTTTAACAAACCTTTTCTAGAAAAAGAGACTCATATTTGCGATCATATATCTGAAAACTATCTGAATGATTTGCATATAATATTCATATTTGGTGTTATGGATGGTAAAAGGTTGCGCTAATGAAGACTTTTAAGGTGGAATGAATCAATGGCTAGTGTAACTGAACTTTAAAAAAAAAAACTCTCACACTTGGTATCATTAAAAATGGTGAAATATCATTTTTGAAAATCTAATAAATTTAATTTTTAGCCATCTTAATTATTTAAAGAATTGTATACCTGTGACAAAAAGTATTGCGTTCGTATTACTTTATTTTGTTGCTTCAAACCAATCCCAAAAATCTATGCTGCGAAGGATTCTTACAGAGAATCGTATTTTTATATATTTTAATGCATAAAAAATGAATGGGAAAGAAAATTGTCTTATAACTAACAAGCTTCACAGATTGTTATTAATATATGTTTTAATGAACTTTTGGGTGGAAATTTAATTTCTTACATTTCTTGTTTGGCACGCGTGCCTAAGAAACATAAGCTTAACTCTGAATTGTAGGGTCCTGAAAAATATAGAAAGAGTTGACTGATGAGTAGGTACGAGATAAATAAAACGAATTTTCTGTTTCCGCGGCTTCGCTGCTTACACAAAAGACGAAAAACCTTGTTTTGTATGAAATTTTTCAAACAATGGCATGATGTTTCTTTTTAAAATGATTAATAATATCTCTTAGACCAGCAGGCTATATTTCCGTGAACGTTGCCTTCCATGCGATGTTACTTCCATATTGTGGTGTAATTAATTAATATTAAGCCCTAATGTGATTTTGTAAGTCCGAATGTAAAATGAATACTTTAAAGTATATGGTAAAGTATCATTACAAAAAAATCAAATATACTCGTTAATAACCGTAATGCATCCCCAAAAAAATATTTGCAAAAATAGGAAACCATTTATGATGATCTAAGGGCATTTCTTTTTCAACTTGACTCTAAAATTGTCGATAGTAAAGTTCACTCTGAAGCATCCGGTCTAAATAATATAACGAGGAAATTGTGACAGTAAAAATAAGTAATTATGATATCCTATCTTTTATTGAATTATATTTCGTTAATTCAATTTCATTAAAAATATATAAAAGTAAATTGAAAATGTTTTTGATAAATGAACTGTAATATTAAGCATTACTTATTTAGTTGCTTTTATGGAAAATTATAATTTATGTCAAAATTACTGAATCTCCGTAATAAGGGAAATTTTACTTTTCTCGGCGCATTTAAATATTTTATCACGCATCCTTTAATGAACACACATCGATAATAAATCATACATTCCTCGAAAATTGGGAGTCTACGCAGCCCAACTCAAAATAAATGATAAACATATTTTGGTTTAATGCATAAAAATAATTATTTAAAAGGCATTGATTAGTCCTTGAATCAAATAACGATAAGTATATAAATATAAATTATTAATTTCTCCACAATTCAACATAAGTTATTTCACGTACAACATATTTCTAATCACTATTGATCATCACTATGTAACATCACTAAAACCACCACTGCGTACTTACAGTATTTACCAAAGTACCAAAATTGGCGGCGCGCGTGTGAAAGTGTCAGGTGAGCTATTTCCTTTTAAAAGAAGAATTATTTGACATTACAATGTGGCAGAAAGCGGATAAAATGAAATACATACATTTCGAATGATAAATAACGCTTCGGTTCGATGATGGGCTCCGTATATCTTCAATTTCGAAGAGTGTTAACATTTATAATGTTATTATGGGTCACGTCTCGAGGGTTTTTTCCAGCCATTTTACTCAATCTCACTATCGATAAAAATCATGAAATATTATGCCACCACATCTTTGCCGATTCTTTAGCAGCGCAAAAATCAGAGTGAAATGTTTCTGAACATAATAAAAAGTAAGTGACAATACTTTTTTGAGAAAAATAAAATCGAATCATTTTTCTAAAAATAGAACAACTTGTTTATAAACGTTTCCATAAGACTATTTTAAAAACATCTACAAATTTTAATGAATTCTTAGAACTTATTATACGCTTTCCAATTCTGTGAAATTAAAGTCAACGTTTTTTGAGGTCTAAATTTCGTTTTCTTAGTAAAAAAGAAATTTATAAAATGTAGTGCATATGAAAGTTGAGCTTGTTGGGCTTATGTTAATTGTACTTCATTCGAAAAAAAATTATTACGTAATCTATGTGATACTCGTTATAGCATTATATCTGCCGTGTAAACTTCATGTCTGACTCATTATCCTTTACAATGCTCCATCTTCCAAGAGCTATATTTCCGATGTCGTTTATCCATCTAGTAAGTGGTTGGCTGAGACTTCATTTCTCCGTTCTCTTACTTGGTCATAGATTGTTGGACAATGAAGCTATTCCTATCTAAATAAATAATTAGTATATTTCACTTAAATTTAAGAGTAAGTCATAAACCACAATTATTTATCCATTAAATACATAGCCTTTGTGTCCTGTGTTTTTTTACTGGTAATTAAGGTATGTGATAACTAGGCAGTTGTTGTAATTTTTAATGATTGATTTATTTCAAATACACAAGATACGATTATTTAAAATAAATAAATTCCATTACAGTTTAAATGATTTTAAATATAATTATGTGTAGGTTTTTATATTTTCTTAATAAAGTGTATTAACTTAAATTAAGCTAATTATATAATCAATTACAATGCATGCATACTTTACATTATAAAAAATAAATAAAAAGCACCTGCCGCATAATATCAAGGTAAAAGTAAATTATTGTAATTAGTTAAAATACGGATGAAATATGAATTAAGGGAGAAATTAGGCCTAACAAGTTTCAAGGGCTCATGTGTAGCGACGGGGCTTTTAGTTCAAAGGTGCGGAAGGGTTAAAATTAATTTGATAACATAACTTAAAACTCCATTTTCCTTTTATAATGATAGGTCAAAAAGTTAAATATTCGCGTATTATTTTTCAAAGTTGATTAATTTAACGTTAATGGAAGAGATTATTTAGTCAAAATATTAATAAATAATATCCTCGCTTGGAATTTTATATCCGACTGAAACAACTGGCTTGTGAAATATTTCATTACAACGTTTTGAATATGGGTTAATATAATATAAATTGAGGTAATTCGGCATGTCATTTTCAATAAAAACATTAAACTTTCATTAATTTATATAAAAGTTTCGTAGTTTCAAGTTCAATGTTTATTGCTTACTACCATTAAAATACAAAACAATTATAATGTAATTTATAAGAATCAACAGTTGATTTTTTAAATATACATTGTAGATAAGTTAATGGTTTTAAAATATAATAAAAATTAAATTAATTGTTAACTGTATTGCAGAAGGTTAGTAATTACTTTTTTGTATCAAGAGTTTAATATATTTTTATATATTTACAAAAATAACTAAATATTATTTTGCTTACATTATTATTTTTCACAATATTCTTGGAAGGCTTATAGTAAAACATTTACTCAACCAAGTTATTTGAGCCAGAAATTAAGTATTTAAATTTTTGCATTAAATCATTGTTCTCCTTTTTGCCGCAATTCATCATTTCTCCTAACACCTAACAGAGGAGCAGCTCCCGGGAAGAGGCTGGGCGTAATTTCATGGAACATAAATAATAAATTTGATAATACCTCTTCTAAACAGACAGCACACGTCACTGGCAAATCGTATGCCGCTCGTCGAATATTATGTTAGTACAAATCTTAAATCGCACGGAAAAGCATCGTAACTGGAAAGCGTCTATTTAACGCTGGCCCTAAATTATGAATAAATCAACTTTTTCATTTATTCATTCTCAAAGATTTAAGAAGCATTTTAGTTAATCTTCCATCTCCATCAACTTAATCAAACTGTTAATAATATTTTTGCAAAGCAATAATGAAACAATTTTATAAAATGTTTGTGCATCACCTTGATCAAGTCTGATAACCAAACATCAATATTATTATACTAGTTTATTGATATGACCATTTAATTGTTGATATTATTTATCATGCGGGAGGCCTACGTTCAACAGTGGACGGACACAGGCTGATGATGATGATGATTATTTATCTACATATATTTTTATTATTAATGTTTCATCGTGATTTGTTAATATAAAGGACAAATCCGACCTATCCTTGAATACGGCAGTCACCTTTGGATTGGAGCCCCACAATACCTTCTAAACTTAATTGACTCAGTTCAAAGAAGAGCAATTCGTTTGATAAACAATGTCACCCTTACGTCTAATCTACAATCAATGGAACACAGACGTAAGGTTGGTTCTCTTAGTCTTTTCTACCGTTATTACCACGGTCGCTGCTCTTCGGAACTTAAATAACTAATTCCTCCTGCACTCACTCACAGCCGACAAACTCGTCTTACACTTGCCGAACATCCATACACGGTTAATATATGTCGACCAAAAACTGGCAGCTTCCAAAGTTCCTTCCTTAATGCCACCGGTAAGCTATGGAATGCTCTTCCAGCGTCTGTGTTTCCTCCTTCCTACAATCTGGATCTCTTCAAGAAACAGATAAATATACACTTGCAATCTCCCCAACCCACACACAAACACGAACACAACACACGTTTCCCGCATGCAGCGTCCAGCCTCCCTGGCTGAGCGTCATAGAGTGCACTGGTCTTGACCGGTTGTGCTCTCCTGCATGCGTTTACATAAAAAAAAAACATATTTTTTATGGTGATCGTATAATTATCATGACGTTCCCAAATAATTGACTTTTTATTCCTACAATGTGGTTTAACCCGCCATAACGAATAATTTGTTTTCCACATTTCTTCTAATTGCCCTGTAAAGAATCAACATTGTATAAAAAAGTTTTTTATTATTTCTATCAAATATCCAAGAGACGAAATAGGGCATGATGGTCTGATACGTCTTTTTAATATCATTTTGAATATAAGATACAAAAACAATTAGCAAATCGGTAGTGCATATAATTAACTTGACAATATTTTACCAAGTGGAAGCTATGTTCTTCTGTGTCTTTTTTATACACACATATAAATATGTACACATACACGTTATGTGAGTCATTAGTTGTGGTGAATTAATAAAAGTAAGCTTAAATTACAGTTTCAATTTGCGTTTTAACCCTTTTAAAGTCAGTTATACTTTTCAGCTCCAAAAGTTAACTACTTACGTTTAATATTCTCTGGCAAAATTATCCATTGTGTGAGGTTCAAATAAGTAACTCTTGGTTTTAGTTTAAGCTAAATATAAATTTATCTTAAATGAAATCGTTCGGATATCGACTGCGACTCTTTACCGCGGAGAAGTGAACGTTGTTTCTGCGGCAATTCAGGCAGAGTCGTGGCTTTACACTCTATGTGCAAACCGCTAAATTGTAAGCTTACATTGTTTCCTCCTAACCGGAGTAGGCAGCTGTCGGCGCTCCTCGTCTGCGATTAAATTTCATTTGAACAACAATAAGAAGATGAAAGCTCATATATTTAATTAAAAATACGCACCTCAGTTAATAATAAGCGTAAATTTTGTTAATTTTGAAGCATGTTAACAAGAAAATCGGAGACATTTCACACTCTTTACAATTTATAGTTTAAATATTTACTTTGAGATCCATATTTGGTTAAAAAGAAAAAAATATCGAATCGTTTTTTTACATGAATCTAAGCACTGTTTAATCTCTTGTTGGAAGAACGCAATTTCGCATTCAATGAAGACTTTACGAATTTTCAAAGTGTATTTTTTCTAATTCACCTATTTTTGAAAATAATATTTTTGAAACATTTTTTTTAAATTTTGGAAGGCCACTAACATCACCATGCTCTCAGAGGATTATAATTCATCATGAGTGAATTGAATTTTAGATAAACTGACTGAAATAGGTTGTGAAATTCTGCTGACATATTATTCAAATTGGGAAAAATATACAGTACAATAGTCGTATTTATCGTACTTTTTTTATACATAAGACATATTCATCTAACTATAAAATAAAATACAAATATATAAAAAAATGTGTAAGTTCATGAAGCTAATAATACTCAACAAATCAATTGATCGTATTTTTCAGTTGAATACTTTATTTTCCCAAATTCAATTTGCACGTTTGTGAATATACTCATTCGGAAACAAGAAAATAAATCTATTATAGATGATCGACAAGGGTATGACACATTGACCATTATCATTCCCCTTTGTTTGATTCAAAATGAATAGTAATAATATGATCCTTCTTATACGACGTGTATCTGTCAATATTATTATGATTTTCTCAGTAGACCAATGGCATATAATATAAACATATATATAGTATACCTGCGAAAAATGCTTTGGTATTGAAGTAGCAAAAAATTGAATCACAGTTTCTATGGAACAGATATACAAAGCATTTTAGTGAATGAAAAAGTCCGTTCTTATTTCTGTAATAAACTTCAAGCGTCTAAAAGTGTTAAAAGTGGATATCAAAGTGAATGCTTATAAAAAAAAAATGTTACATAGAAAAGTGTTAAACAATGTGTATATAAAAAAATAATCTTATAATTACGTACTTCCAAAAGTTATCAATTAAAATTACAAACAATTTTAGTAGTATATGATAAAAAATTATTCTTTTGTTTTAAAAAAACAAAAGACAATTTCCACTTGAGATGGTGATGATTTTTTAGATAGTTTTTTTGATCTATTATCGATTTTCGAGAATAGAACAATAGACAATTTTTATTTTAAACTTGATAAAGTCCTTAATTTCCATATCCGCTCCATATCAGAAGCACATGGTTACTACATATTCTTTGCATTCAGTTCTGACGGCTACCATGCCTCGTCCCAAGAAATATCTGCGCCCCAGGGCCCACCTGAGAGCATATATGGTTCCCGACCGCTTCCAGGGCAGAAATCGAGGACTTTAAAAGACGGCAGCTATAGCATCCGAGGCATATTTTTGGGTAAATTTTTAATTGGAATATTTCAAAACATCGGATGATTAGCCTGACGCTTCTGAAACCAAGACCGGTTATTCCTTAATAGGAAAAAAAACTTAGCCTGTAGACATTATATTACTAGTAATAGATCGATATACTATTCAGACTTATAATTTTTGTGATATTATCTATTTTCAAGTCTGAGAATATTTACCTTTGCTTATGTGGAAAAATAAATTTCTTATATAAATATTTAATAAGGCGCTGTTACAAAATAAATATAAAAACTTTTCTTTTTTAAAGTCTCTGAATCATAAATTATCCCTTAAAAATATCATTAGCTACCTGCCGGCTCCAGTTATTTATTTTAAAGTGAAAACGCACACCTGGAATCAGCGGGCACTGAAGGTAAATGATTGAATTTTTTTCGGCACAAAAATAATCTAAAAATTTGGAGGCGGTTCGTTGGTGAATCGTACAAAGTTTTTTGCCTCCAAGAAATATGAGGGCTTAGAGGAAAAATACGAAATCACCTCGTATATTCGTTTTATACTCGCCAAAAGTCAGGCTAAGCTTATTCATGGAAACCGATGGAAGGGAACGATAGAAACTCAATATCCGTCTTCATAGTACAACTTCTATCCAGAAGAATGGATGCAGCTAAAGCCACGCGCCATTGACTTCCAGACTGCAGAACCGGGATAAGGCAGTTTTTGACAGAGGATCATTTTCACGTTTGAAATATGACTTAATTAAAACGAGAACTACTTCAAATATCACGATTTTTCTTGTGATAAAACCAAGAAAAAAATATAACCAAGGCAATTTACTCAATCTTCTCAATTCACTACATTTGATAAGCAATATTCTCTCTTACGGAAGATAATTAAGAGAGCAACCACAGTGTCAACTTATTCTTTATTTGAAGTAAATGAACAATAATGTACGCATTTGACACGAATTCGCATTATCATTTCTATAAATAAAAATCACTTATTATGACTGTAATAGCAAGGTTAAAAAAATATCATTATCTTTTTTATAAATTGTGATATGATTTATTTCAAATAATATGAATTTACATACGATTGAATGTTTTTATTTTACTCATTTGTGATACATTACAACAAAAATTATGCAGCATAAAAAAACATGGAAAATATGCGCATTACTAGAGTTATAGATTATGACACATTTAAAAAATATATTAATTAAATTTAACACAATTATATTTTAAAAAATTAGATAACAATAGCAAATAACAAAATTAGTGCTTAATGTTGGACTATGACCGTATATTTACAGAAAGTATTCGCCAGTCTTGAGTGTCGGCTTCGTGACTTTTTTAATTTCCACATTTTAACGTGCAGAATTACAGCATTAGGATCCACGAGGAGATTAGGTCACATAATTACGAAGCTTTTATTAAACGAGGTGGAGCTTACAGGAAAACCCAAATACAGAACTCAAGCAGCAACATTCTACTTTACATTAACTACTTCAACATTATTTTCTATTCGACGATCTAATTGAAAATAATGTTCATGCTTATGTTCAGATCATTTAGCTATTTAATACTACCTTTCGTTCATGCATTTACAATTGATATTTTTCATTTAAAAAAGTTAACTGTCAATTTTAAATTAACTTCAATTTATTTGATAGTGCTAATTTCAACTCTTACCAGTTCTATGTTTTCTCCTTTGTTAAAATAGTTAAATCCTTTTAAATGTCTGTTGTTTGTAACACATTGACATTGGATTATAAGTGGTTTAACACTATTATTATGCACATCATATATCTTATTTTTTGTTATGCTCATCAGCTTAAACGTCATTTTACTTTCATATCTGAGCAACTGTGTTTAAAAATCTTTACTCAGTTTTAATGTGATTACACCAATCTTCTAAAACAGTTGTCATTATTAATTATAAAGATATTATATACAAATCATGTAGTGAGTTCAGTTGACAAATATATTAAGAGTTATTTGAAAAATGTATTTGTTCGTATTTAACTATTAAATGTTAGGTGTGATTTGGTTTGTTGTTTTTTGTGTTGCAAATCTTTGAATGTAAACAATAACTTTTAAATTGTGCACATACCCATGTCAATTGATATTAAAACTTTTTTCATACTTTATCAAAAAAAGTACTTTTTTCTTAATATATATTCACATGATACGTTTTTGATCGACCTCAAAAACATTAATTCGACATAAATATGTGACATTTTCACATTCAATTTTTAAATCGTGAGAAAACGATCACGGATATTAGTTTTTTACTCGCTTTTTTTCTATTCATTATATTCATAATGATTGAATAAAATGAAGTACGACATTTATCGTCATTTGACGAACATGGATGCATGATTTTAAGAAAATTAATATTTTTAAATGCAAATAGGTGAATTGAAACAATTATTAAAACATAATTAAATAACGTTGGATAGAGGTACCGGTAAGAATAGCCATTTATAAAATAAATATTTTTGTAGACTTTCTTTTATACTCTACCCCAGGAGCTACGAATCCATTGAAAAATCATAATGAACGCCGAAATATGCCAGAAACTACAATTGCTTTCGTATTAAGAACTACAGCTCTCACCCTCAAAATCGTTAGAAACCGTATACTACATACTCGTATATTATATAACCTTGTGGACTTTCGGCTGTACAGATAACTTGGGACAAGGCATGGAAATTGGTAGCTGATAGAACTTTGTGCACAATATAGGGGATAAACTAAGGTAAAAAAATATGAACTAATATTTACATAATAGTATTAAAATACTTAACATAATTAATTCATTATAAGAATATCAATCCCCCTTTTCTCTTTGATTTTCATTGCTTTAATGATATTATAAAGCCAAAATTTTAAACTCTCGATTTACGTTAAATTTTGGTGCCCCTATAAATCATTCCAAGCTTTGATTCTGATTCATTTAAACTCACTCCGGCTCTTTTCAATACCTTGGCAAGCCGCCCGTCACACGTTTGATGCATAAATCGATAAAGTCATACTCGCAACTCAAAAGTTTATGACGCCGTACTTCTATGGAATACCTCAATTTGCCTCATCACCCTGGAACTTAGTTCAGGACTTGAAAACTAGACTCTGCAAAAAGACGGCGACACGTATCGTCATATAAAGTTATACTGAAGGGATGGCAAAAGTGTATGAGTCATATATTTCATTACTTTTTATATATATTTAATCCTCATTAAACTATATTCCTGTATCAATAGAAGAATAATACAATATATTAATGTAAAGGATTGAATCCATGTTCCAATCACAGATCATAGAGATGAGTCTAAAACAGTATTCCAAAAAAATATATAACTAAAAACAATTAATTATTTAGCCAACTAAATTGTAAATATTCTTCAAATACTTTATGACTGAACGCGTTTCAACGCGCGAAGGGGATTTTCGGGAGTTGCTTGAATTTCACATTAAAAACTATAATCAACGGAAAATTATGTATTAAAAAAAAAAATCAGAATATTATATTAACATTATTTTAAATTAATTTTATTAACATAATAATAATAACCAATAATATATATATATAATAACAAAATGATAACCTTAATATTATTTTGATAATTTTGTATCTTTCTAGAGATTAAACACATTTTTTAATAGATGGGGTTGATTTTTTATTTTGTATAATATTAAAAAACAATATTTTATTTTACAAAATCTAAGCGTTAAATTAGTTATTTGTGTTAAAAAGAGCACTCCGTTTCATAATATAATTTATTAATATATGCCTAATGTGCTATTAAAGTTGAGCTGCTCAGTATAAAGATACACATATTTTTAATTATTATATAATAATGTTGTATGTTTTTAATATCTTCTTAAAGCAAGATTTATATATAAAAGAATAATCTAAGTGTATGTAAGTTGTGCACTCTGTTGTGAATTATTATTTTTTTAAATCATTGAATTATCATTGGAATATTCTGATAATAATATTCTCGATTGTCAAATGTCTACAAAATCGTGACGGTATCACTTCATAAAAAATATTGTAAGCATATTAATTGAGATTTAGTCTCTCAAAGACTTGGGTCTTGGAGTATTAGATTGTAAATGGGTTGTGGGGCCGAATACATTGTTTAAGGTAAATTCGGTTTCCAAGAAAGTGGAGATTTGGTCCAGTGGACTTAAAGGAGGTCAACCTGCCCTGTATACTTACAAGGCTGTATTTTGAAAGGAAGAACCTTTGTAGTATATAATACTTATTAAACTTTTTATCCTTAGTAAGTTAATAATCAATTCAATGATATAATATTTTTTTAAATTTATTTTTTTGTATACGCATGCATGAGAGCACAGCCGATCAAGACCAGTGCACTCTATAATATATTATTTTCAATTATTAAATAATTGAAGATGGTCTTCCAGGGAGGCTGAAACATGTAATCATTTAAAATAAATGTGAATCAAAACTAAATATTTTTAATTTATTATTTTCTTAATTAAAATTAATTTAAGATTATAACTTAGTTAATAAAATACATATAACTTGAGACAAGGAAAAAATTTATGCTAGTTAGCTGAACTGTACCTGGGCAATTTGGGGCACACTAAGAATCAGAAATTAATATTAAAAATATATATAAATTTTTCCTTGTACACATTATCAATAAAACGGAACAACGACAATTTTAATAACAATTGAGTTCCAATAGAAACAATCCCAAAAGCTTTGTAGGCACCTTTGAAAACAAAGGTCTTTTATTTTAATTAAATACGCTAAAGGAAAAGCGTTTTTGGTTTAGCATTTTGTATAGCATTATGAATGCAAAGCTTGTCAACATGGTCGGGGATATACCGCGAAAGCATGGAAGTATGTAGATCGCAGCCTCTTTCAAAGCAACCTCCCGAAATATAGTCAAAGAGTAAGAAGACTCTTGTAATATTTATACGTCTGCCGGCATCGCGGGTTGTATCGTCCTAAATAAGCTCTCTACTTGCTCGGGACTTTGCAGAGAAAATGAGTTTTTAAATATCGTCCAACTTTCACATTTTTGAATTTTTACGTAGTACTGTTTTACAAACTATCACTAATTTAACATTATAAAAAATAAATATTAAAAACATGCCCAAAAAGTTGCATTACAAAATAGTTTTTTTATCTGCTTTGTAATAAAAAATATGCCACATTCATTTAATAACTGGAGCATGTGGCTATGAATTTAAGCTGTTTCTTCCACACTTTCTGTCCTAAATTAGTTTCGAGAAATCAGAAGATTATATTTAATAGGACGTCATAGTTTGTTATTATAGTAATTAGTCAGTAACAAGTGTTTTTTTTTATGTTAATACATGCATGAAAATTACTATTTACTGAAGAATAATTTAAAATGTGCTCTTATCATTTGAACAAACTTTAGATAAAAAGTTACATACCAAATTGATTTACCGCAAGTTTTATTACGAAATATGTAAAATATGAGTTTTAAGAAGGAACAACAAATTTTTGTGGTTGTAATTAACGATTTAAAATATCACTTATAGTAATTTCAAGTTAATTTCATTTATTTTTATGCAACCACAAAGCATAATTATTTAATACTAGATCAACATTTTGATCCGCGAAAATTTATTACTTTCTTTCAGCAAAGTTCAACGTTGTACGTGTAATTATTTTGTTGGTTTTATGTATTAATTTCAAACAACCTTTAATGCTGCAAAATATACTTTTTAAACGCATTAAGCGATAAAACGAGAAAAGATAGATTTTACTAATGCGATACGAAAAAGGAAGTAATAAACCAAACAAAAAACGCTAAGGATTTCCTCAATTTCAGGCATCTACCCACATTTTATTTACTTCATAATTTATACTCCTGAAAATAATAATAATGGGTCTTAAGCCAAGCTTACGCATACTTTGTTGATTGTGCTTTTCTTGAGATTAACGGATAAATTATATTACTCGTGTATTGACTTGTCCCTTCAATGATAAATTATTTTATAGACATTCATTTTACAACTTATTTTTTTTAATTTTTAAATTCAAACATATATATTGATAATTTTTTTTTTTGTAGCTATCTGAGTATTTTTTTCTTCCTACTGCCAATTTTTACTGAAGTTTTTTTTTTGAATTTTCAATTTCGTACTCTACATTTATTCAAAACGACAAAAATTTATGTTTTCCTACAATTGAAATTTTAATTTTTTCTAGATATTATAGATGAATCATCATTCCGTGCAGGACCATGGTGGCTATAAGAGCTTAGAGGCTACAGTTTGTGACAACCATATGCTCAATTTAGAGAGTTGATATGGAATTATGGGATAAAAACATTAAAAAGAAAACACTATCATTACGTATGACATATTATTAAAATATATTTATATATGAGAACATAATCGCTTTGCAAAAAAAAAACGGTAATTCATGAAATATTCCTCCGTCCTTTAAATGTTAAGGCTTGAGTTAGTTTATGTACCGCCAATTTCAAATATAGTAAAAAAAATCTCAACTGTATAAAACTTCAAAGAATGTCTTAAGATAATATTAATTTTAATCCCAGTATGCTTAACGAAATTATTCACAAAAAAAATTATCTTCATAAATTTTGCGAATAATCATTAAACAGTGTTTTTTAAAAATAAAATATTATTCTTCGAATGCTTTTCCTCATATTTTTGGCATATTCATTTTAGTAGATATATCTTATTTCATATTTGTTAATATATATTCATTAGTAAATATACGATTTTTAATAATCATTATTAACGAGTACTGGGTAGAATATGACAATATTCGCAAGGCTTAATAAATACAAATTATAATTTAATTGTCTTTATTAATATGCATTAATAAAATATAATTCGTGAAACCAAAAGAAAATACTGATTAAATCAATAGTACATAATAGTAACAAAATATTTATTTTTTATATTCTGTTGAAATTACACCCATTACCAATTTGGAAGATAAATAAATTTGTCGTTATATATTCAAACGAAAAATTTATATATTTTCCAATTACATTAATACGCAATAAGTTATTTTAAAAAATTGGATGAAGAATTATTATTTTACCTTCTACAAATATATCAATTATGATATCCACCGATAAATCAAAATATCATTCTAAAATTAAAAAAAAAACGATTTCATTCACAGTATGATGCTGTTTTATAAAATCCAAATTATAAAAAATTCATTACTTATATTTCGTCCTAAAGTATTGCCTCAGCGTGACGCCTATCGGTACGACAACACTCGTTTATTGTTAAAAAATATATGATATCTATAAGAATCTGAAAAATTTATATTTACCAAAATCACACATCTCTCCATCATTGCCAAGTAATATCGCTTTACGATAAATAGTGTAATATTATTTATTCTCTTATCTCTGTTATTAGATATGGATAAATATTTTGTACTAGAATACTAGATTATAGATATCTCTTACTGGAAGCTGTTATGAGCTACGGGCTGACCACCAGAATGTGGTTATCATCATGTAAATAGAATATTTGCCATAGTTAAATAGTCTAAGAGTATTTTGATTAAAGTTCAAGAATATTAAAAAAATAATTAATAAGCACTTTCAAATCAATAAGACAAATATCTTTCATACGAAGTAAATATCCAATATGCCAATGAACTCTTTATGTATATTTTAAAATATTTTTTTAAGGGTTTGTTATTTTAATGTACGTTATTCTGGTTGGTTTTCAAAATTGAATTCGTAATTCATGATGACTTTTGATTGAGCTGTATGTGTTGAATTTCTTTGATCGGCATTTATTACAATCTCAAAAAAGAAATTTAAATTACAAGTCTAGGAGAGAGTCTGAAAAACATTGAAAAATTGTTATCATCTAACATTTATACACCCAAATAACCTTGGAAATTACATATGCCGTTTCTCATACGCCGACAGGAATTATGTTTCTAGTCTTACCTCGTGAATGTAAAAATATTAAACAGAGGGCATTAATAATATCATTATAGAGAACAATAATTTGGCGGTACTTTGTATTTACCATATGCTCTGAATATGGAGCGGATATGAGAGAAAAAATGTTTTCATTTAATAAGTTAAATATACGAATTTTTCTTTTTATGTCACAGTTTTTTTTGTATAAACGTCACATTCCATCAACATTTCGTAATAATCAATGAAAAAATATCCAATTTTAGCTATGGCTTCCACCGAACCCACGATTTCAATCTTGACCATCCAGCGATTTACCATCTTGATCATACTTTTCGACAGCTTTTAAGCATATAGCGTGTATGTTCATTAAAGTATGTTATCTTTATTATACGTGATCCCTTAATTAGGA
Organism: Glossosoma conforme; assembly: GCA_022606575.1. Lineage (NCBI taxonomy): Eukaryota > Metazoa > Arthropoda > Insecta > Trichoptera > Glossosomatidae > Glossosoma > Glossosoma conforme. Next base: position 1,646,403 of record JAGTXR010000102.1, on the reverse strand, counting down.
AACCTCACTCAGCGAAATGAGCCGTCGGGGCCCGAGTTGCAAACTATTTCGCTTAAAAATGAATGACACCTCGGAGGGAGTTGTCTCCAAGTAATTGACGAAAATCCCCCAGCCTAATGGGGTCGTATCTTTTATTACACAAATAAAATGCGGAAAAATGAGAACAAGGCATACAATAAACAAAAGATAGGAGCGATTTAATGGAGGACACGAAGGCAGGACAATGCCTACGTAAAAAACGCGGAGAGGACATCAAACCTGTGTAGCAAATATCAAATAGTGAATAAAACGAGACAGATATTTTTACTGTTTCGCCGGGTTTATATGTGGAGCTTTTATGGGACGTCACCTTGTTACAAATTTTGTTGCAAGTACAAGATGAGTGTATAAAATTTTCGAAACACTTTCAAGTAGACAGTTTGGTTCAAAATGGTCGTCGCTTGGAGCATTGTAGATTCATAATCACCCAGCCCTTAATTTTTTTTTACAATGAATTATTGCAATCTTACATTTATATTTTTTGAATAAATATTTATATTTTTTAGAACTTCTGTAGCTTAAATACAACTCAATTAAGCATAAATTATTTATTACATATTTAAAATATGGCAACATTAATTCAGATATTTCCATGAAAACCTTCTTCGTAACTCAGCTTTAGCACTTTGTTTCTCAGCCGGAGTATGTGGTCGATCATCGCATTTTAATCATGTGGATACTGCCCTGAATGTTGCATGCAGAGTCGTCACAGGCTGCCTCAAACCAACAACCATTTTAAAACTATACCCCTTGGCTAATATCGCACCACCAAACATAAGACTCAAAGTCATATGCGACGAAGAAATTCGTAAGGCAATCAACCAACCGTCCCACTGCTTGTATAATCAGATACCTTCAAAACCCAGACTGAAGTCGCGAAGCAGCTTTCTGAGATCCACACAACTTCTCACACCCGGCTCTGAAAATGAGAGACAAGTCGCATCAGAATATTTCAATACTCCAAAGGAAGGCCTCCCAACTGGGAAGAACCTTGACTGGCGGACCTGGAAATCCCTGAACATATTAAGAACCGGAGTTGGTAGAACAAAGGACAATCTCGAACGGTGGGGAATGCTTCGGCAGGGAGAGTCACTATTATGTGACTGTGGAGACCTGCAGACCGCCTCACACCTATGATCCTGCTTTTGAAACAGCAACCATTGTAAGGATTGTAATACTAAAAAAACTATTGAATCAGAAAAAATAAAGAAAATAATTGCATCCGCTCACAAATAGCACACTGATGTACATGAACAGACTTTCAAATCGTTCAGTACAGTTATTTTATGATAATCGTGCTTTTCTATGAAAGAGTACTTGCCATAGTAGAGTATCAACTAAAGACGTCCTAAAAGTCCATTGATAAATATTTTATTAATGACAATAAATATTATCAAACATAATATTACTCTCTCAAAAATCTATGAAATGTTACAGTTCCAATATAACGATACAAATTAAATAATCAAATAAAAATGACAATAAAGCAGAATCTTCAATAATATTATCTAGGGATTCTTCGCGTACCTGGTTCAGCATTATTGAGTCGAGAGCTTTACAGGTATCGATTTTTCAGGGCCTAATTGAAATGCGACTCCGACTGAAGTGGTAGGTATTAAATAATTGTATGGGGCGTCGGGTCAATAACTTTAGCCTAAAAAATAATAAAATGTGTTGACAATACAAGATCTCCTTTTTTACTTTAATTATAATGGGAATATGTTTAAAAATGTATTCATAATTTGTCAATCCTGGTCCTGATTTGTGAATTGAACATCACAGATTCACCTCTTTTAGAATACTTAACATCCCAATGAAAAACCGAGTGAAAACGATTTGATTAAACATTGTTGACGATGCTTTTCTGTAGTGAATGCACTCTGATACAATCGATTTCCTTTGAGCCTTAAGTTAATACACTAACCTCTTAGCCATAACCTTTAAAGTTTAGGCGATATAACTGAAAATTTAAAGCAATTGGCTATCGTGTAAATGAAAATGTAATATGGTTTGCAAAGATTTGAATCGCGAACCATTAAACCATTTATTGTATTGTTGACAACCGTTAAACCATTCATCCTTTGTTTACAAATAATATAATTTTTTTTGATTTATTCATTAATAAAATATTAATTTTAGAAAATTATTATTAGTAATACTTAAACAATTTTCACATTAACTCTCCGTAAAAATGAATGATCTGTGAATGTGATGTTCATGACGTGAGCGGGTTGACATACACAAAATTACCGAGTGCGAAAGTAAATATCTCCATAGGAGTCAGGCGGTTTAGTCTTGTATTTTTTTTTCTAAAATGTATTGTATATAAAAACTAACCGTTCATAATTTATAGAATATGGTTACCTCTCATAGTTCCTGATTCGTGGTTATTAAGTAATGGACGGATACAGGATGATAATGAATTAATGAACTAATGACAAGGTGGCATAACATTAGTAATACTTTTAGAAAAATCTTGATATTTAATTCAATGGCGATATTATGTTACAACTATATAGTGGTTGTTATAGAAAACTATAAGCATAGCCTTCTCTTTAATTCAAACCCACGGCTCTTCGTCGTACTCGTGACAACAATGTATATAAACATAATGTATTCAATGCAACCCAAGTGTTTGATGTTTGGCACGCTCAAATGATAGTGGCTGGGACACATCTGCTGAAGAGACAACACGACTGTGTACAAGGAACGAATTTTATAAAATAACTACTGAAAAATGGCAAACTTCCAACTAGATAAACATATGACACTGGACTTTGCCCGCCTCACACCTGGATCACACCGATTAAGTCTTCTTGACGATGCTCTCATATCATTTAAATTATGATATGAGAGTCCACTTACAATCGATATGATCACATAAGTGATAAAATAAAAGAACCTGTGAAATATTTGAACTACAGTCATGTATAAATGGACAAGAAAGACAGATTCAGACGAAATCAGCACATAATTTGGACAAATTATATACAAAAAAAGCTAAAGACTTAGTAAGTCATATTCAAAACCGAAGAACTTCTGGTGATTGGTTTTTATAACCAAATCAAGTAACATAGAATAACTTTTGGATGTAGAATAACCTGTGGACATTTTCTAATATCTAACAGCTAACCGATTGTGTCAGACCATATTTATTGAGTATAAATAAAGAATAAATTTTTAACATTAATATGATAATCTAAGGTTGGTTATATACAGTTCCGTAATTATTGATATAAATATCACATTTAAAATTAAAAAGGGCAAAGAATTAAGTGTAATTTAGAAATAAGAAATTTATATCGACAATTCAAATAACATATTAAATCATACGATCCAACTATGGAGAAATTACCGGAGAAGAACATTCACCAAACTGACGACCTTTGTTATGCTGGAGGACCGTACACTACACTATATTTTAAAATGAGTAAAATAAAATATCAATGATTCAGTAGTCATATGTTTAATGTTGCGGATTCGGTGTAGAAAAAGTAGTTAGTTGCCAGTACTATTATAATACTAGTTCACTGGCCACCTACTGGAAAGAAGTAATTAAATTTATTGAACGGTCCTCCACACGCATACGCAACAATACCTTCATAATATAACAGCGATAAGCCCCAAGGTCTCGCCATATATGTGGCCTTTTTTGAGAAATAAGCCTTGGTGAAAAGCAAAGATGGCTCATAGAAAAATCTCACTTTTATGGGTTTTTATTGAAACATGAGATAATAGTAGGAAGACTACATTTACTATACGAAAAAAATTACATTGAATACTCAATTTAATATTTGATACACACTTTATAAGGTAATTGTTGAAACTTATTAGAATTATAATAAAAAAAAATGTTTTATATTTTAAGCGTTAAATAAATGTACCTAAAATCGTCACGTCAATTCCACTGCACTCATTCATTATGAGATCTTTATAAAATGGATAATGCGTTTATATCGGGCTTTATTTGAATTACCCCGGTGGATTATTTGTACAAAAATAGCTTTGAGCTTCTATTTCTTCTTTCTGTTCCATATCCGTTGCATAAACTGAGCATATAGTCACCACAACTACCGCCACGTACTTCTGTCAGCTGATTCTGTCCATTTCTCGTTCTAGTACATTACAAATATCTCTACACCTTAAAGTTCACGTGGGAACAGATATTGGTTCCTGACAACCTCCATAGTAGAAGTCCGAGTGCTTTAAGAAAGAGTAACTGTAAAATCCAAGCCAAGAAAACGTCAAGCTTTTCACCCGATTACGTTTAAAAAGTCGAATATCAAATTACCCCAAGCCTCAGCGTTGAGCTACCCTTCAAAAATGGTAATTTCATAGAATCAACAAATACGTAAAATCAGTTATTTTAAGCTGTAATGTCTTATTATTCATCAAAACCCTCGGTTGCTTAAGCATTTTCGAAAACAACATGAGTATGGTTACCTGACTTATATAAATAGCTTATATGAGTCATAGACTTATAAATATAACTAGTTTTATGATTTATTTTTTAAATTCTGAATATGTGTAATATGCCGAATACAACGAATACTACTTGAGACAGCAATATGACAAAATATTTTGATCAAATAGTTACAGTTCCAGGAAACTCTATGTGTTATTGTTTTGTATGTATCCTTTATAAAACCATTCAACCAGAACGCTTTCGTCTACAGACAGTGAGGGTTGGGCGCTGACCGCATCCGAGAAGGAAATAAAACTTTGATAACATCTTAATTTAATGCGAACTGTTGCCTTTATTGTCTTGAGAGTATTTACGTTATGCTAATTTCGCAAAATAAATTATATCTATAGCAAAATACTGCGCCTGAAAATAATGCAAAAATATGCGACGGTAAACAAATATTTTTGTATCCAGAATTTACGATTATTTTAAAAAAAGATCATCATAAAAGGGGTTTGGTCCTCTGATAGACATTGCTATATTTAAAAATATTCAAGTTATAACGTAAGTTATTTTTCGAATACGTTTTTTTTAATATTTGTCACCACTTTATAAGGTTATTAAAAATTAATGTTATGATATAAAACAAACTGTATTGTGTAAAGTTGTGTAAAAATTGTGTAAAATTTAGTAAAATTGTGTAAAATTGTGTAAAATTGTGTAAAATTTTGTAAAATTGTGTAAAATTGTGTAAAATTGTAATTGTTATATCATGATGAAGCCCACACCACACACAAGATTCATCTTAAAGTGGCGTGGTAAGCAAATCTAAAAAAAATTTAAAAATAAAAAATAATAGTAACTGTCAATATTTTAACCTGTATATTTTTTTAAATAAAAAAAATAAAAAATGCAACTTTTTTGGAAATTTTTGTGGTTAAATTTAATAAAAAAAAATATTGTTCTTCCATTGATACTCTTAACCTTGCTATATGAGCTCTTTAATACCCCCGGTTGGTGTAAGCTTGATCCCTCTCCCGTATAATGCCAGTCATAGCGTATTAATCAAAAATTAGTAGTAGACGAAAGTCGTCCCGTGAAAACCACCCATTCATAGTAAATTCCTGTGAAAATAAGGATGATGCGTGAATGTCGTGCTGAAGTCTATGACGTTGGCCGATCAACACTCCACATGCAGGGCTTAGCCATATGCAGCATGGTAAGCGTCATAGAGTTCCACAGATGAGACTTCAGAATCAGTTTTATCATCTGTTGGTATTCTCCTGTACGTGTTTTCATAAAAATATATATGGCCGATCAACACTCCACATGCAGCGCTTAGCCATATGCAGCATGGTAAGCGTCATAGAGTTCCACAGATGAGACTTCAGAATCAGTTTTATCATCTGTCGGTATTCTCCTAACGTGCTTACATAAAAAAATATATTATATCAAATATATGATGTCAATTCTTATCGCTTATTAAAGCAGGAATAAAGATTAAACCATTTCTCTTTCCCTTTTTTTATTCATTGCTGAAATAAATTATTCTTAGTTATTTTCATTATCTATAAATAGTGTAAATACAGTCATGTAATAATATGATACATGATACTATGACGGCTGCCATTTCTTGTACTTAAAATTAGATTTACAAAGAAAATACAAATGTCTTCTGCGTCCTCTCGCTCTATTTTAATCTCAGCTTCAGATCACTCGTCAAAAAGCGAAATCAAAAAATATGTTTTTTACATTTTCTTCTAAGCAAGTTTGAAAAACGGCTCAAAGAAAATCGACGATTCAAATTGTATGCCGGAACGGCGCGCTAATATTTTTGTCCTTTGGCTTTTTGAAAGCTTTAGATTCATCCGCCGCATTCAAATATTGAAGTTCCGGTAGGCGGGCAGGCTCGCGGTATTTCCGCAGAATTATTCAAAGGTATTCCGTTATCAATAATTCAGAGTACAAACAATCGAGTCGGTCTTCGTCTCAAACTGTGAGTGAGGTTTTGGTCAACCGCCAGAGATGTTCAGGCGAGCAGGGGTCAAGTACTGAAGATAAAAGGTAACGTTGAATACTGAGGGATCCAAGGGTCCTCTTCTGAACGATATTCGGGCACAGGACTCCCAATTTATTATTCTCTATTCAATAGCGGATGCGCATGTATGGCCGGTTTGAGATGATGTCATGCCCAAAGTCCGCATTGACGTATATATTTACAACAAACTTCGAAGGGCTTCAGGATAATATAATAAATCATTGATCGTTCCTGGAAACGCGCAAAACAGAATATTTAATATTGTATACGGATTGATGTACGGAAATGTTTAATAATGAGAGGGAAAGTTGTCTGACGAAATGTATGAAATACACACATACTCGTACTTGTATTTATAAAATGTGATATCACAAATATAATAGATTGAAATTTAATATCAATAAATTGAAAGTATTTACTTTTATTTATTATTATTAAAACAAGAATTAGAATGGCGTTCAGACAAAAGTTTACAAATAACATTTTCTTTAAAAATATTTTTATTATTATGAATATTCACAAATATTTATTTTCGCGTAAACATTGCTATTTTTTCGTATCGGTACTGTGCTGCATATTATCGTCACAAATTAACAAATAAAAGTATTATCTGCTCCGATAACTATTGTCAAAAACTAATCAAAGTGCATTCTGTATAATTTTAAAATAAAAACATTTAATGTTTGTCAACGGATCGTCAGATGGAAGGCTACCGAGACCGCTACTTAACCTTATCATTCAGGATCAAGAAAGGCAGAATTTTTAAATATTAGTTTTCAAATTTTTTTAAATAGAAAATGGTGAAATGGTGAAATAAATTTACTTTAACCGTCAATAATTTGTGCACGCTTCATTAAAAAGTCGAGTTATTCTAAAGGGAATGTCTTTTCCAAGCATTCATAACCTTTTGTAAAAATATGATTAAATAAATAGTAATTAAAATAAATGAAATATATTTGGATATAACATTTAATAAAAGCGACTGAATCTTTAAAATACGTATTATCCGACTAACCAAAGTTTCTTCAGCATCGTCCAACGGCGGACGATTTAATATGGTCATACTATCGCTCTAGTTGTGGGTAGTATTCAGCTTCTCTTCGTGATATGGCTTAGCTAAATTAACCATACTTAAGCTCTTTACTTACACTCAAGCACCAACCATAGCTTGAACATCTTCCCAGGACACAACTCTGAAAGCATTACCGACACAACGGAGACTGCTCAATGGTGTATACAAATGCTTTATTTACGAGGCGAAAAATATTTGTCGAAAAATGAAAGTACCTTTTTTTTTACGTGAACGTAACAACTTTATTGGTGCTATAAATTAAAGGTTTGTAATAAATACTTTTACGTCATAACAAATTGCTGTCATACTTTTCTGTCAGCTGTCATAATCTTGTTGTCTTATTTATAACTGAACCTCTGTCAAGTAATTACTAAACATAATTCTCGACGATTTCTAGATGTGACTCTTGCGGTTTGAAGAGAAAACATTATAAATTAACATATACAAACTAAATTTATCTTGGCGTTTGGTAATTGGCTTTTGATTGTGATTTAAATGTTAAAAGCAAAGAAAAAAAATACAATCATTCCACTATAGTAGCGAATGTTTATTTACAAAAGTTGAATATAAATGTATGTCATATACACGCGTTAGTATATTTATATGAACACACTGTTTTGAATATTTCGCATGAGAACACAATGTATTGAATCATATTACAAGTGCTTTTCGCTAAGCAGACTCAACTACTTTTTTTGATAACGCATACTATTACTTGATATATTTTGTACTTCAAGAATACCGTACTTGAGTATGATCCGTATTTAGTACAATTTTTTTTAATTCATTTATTCCATATTAATTAGTCTCTAAAAATGACTATTAATTAACAATAATCAGCTTTTAAGTAATAGATATCATCACCTTACTAAATTGACATCAAATCATCATTAGTAACATTTTTCTTCCTAAGCAATATTTTATTTGTTAAACCACTTTTAGAGAAAATAAAAGTATGGAACACGTGTTTCAGTTTATAAAGGTCCTCGCAGTGCGTACATAGAGCCGGATCTTATCATCCCGTGTAACTAGAGAGGATCGGATCACAAATTTTATTAGCGTTTTATTACTTACTTAGGGCAAACTTATTATCCCTGGGTTTGTGGGTAGTAAAATGCCCAGCCACAGGTGCTGTGGTGAAGGTAAAACCTTCGGGGGATGCCGATAGTTGGAGAAAAGGTGTTTTCGCTAAATATGTTGGTTACACAATCCTTTCTCATGGAAATTTCTTATTTTATTACCGTAATGTAAGTAGAATTTATTAGGTGGTCTGCGGCACGCGTAATATTCAAATTAATGTTCACGCAGATACCAAATACACGCACAATTGTTAATTAAATAAATTAGAAATTAGCTTAACGTTTATTTTATTTGTTGTCTCACATGCGAAATAAGTACTTAGTTACGCTTGGTAAAAAAACTAAATAAGTTTCAAGGTTACAAATATTATTTTTATAACGGTAATTACAGCTGGAATAATAATATGACCGGAACATTGGGCTTATCATCCGATCTCTTGAAATTTTTTATTAAATATAACCGAAACGCCTAGTTTATTACAACAAGGAAATTCCAGATTTCTGCAGATGCAGACATCTTGAGTCAAGACATGGGTAATAGCAACTAACAGCAACAGAGTAGTGGCAATTTTTGGTGACTATATCATACTCCAAATGTATTCTATCTATTTATATTAAAATTGGTGACAGAATGAACTATATTTGGTTATATATTTTTTTCAATTAAATTAGAGATGTTTTTACGAAAATTAAACAAAAATACCAAATGTTTTTTAATTTAACTATTTACATTAATCTCAGTAATATGCTTTTTTAACGTCTTATAAAACATTTTTTAATGCAGCATTAGTAGAACAAATATTCAAATTCATTTATTTAAATGAATTTTCACTATTTTTTGTCTAGTAAAATGGCAAGCGTGAAATACTCAATAACTTTCATCCAAACTTTTTTCAAAAGCTCTTGGTGAAACTTTGTATCGCGAAAAGTTTGCACTTCATAAAGTTTAAGATGAAAACACGACTCAAATTAAATTTAATTAATTACGACGTCGGAGATAATTATTTTTAATATTGTATTCTGTAACCGTACATTAATTATTCCGTATTTATGCAGAGAGCGTACTTGTATAAAAACTCGTGACATTTCTTACGAGTTTCTTTTTAATAGTACTCTGTCAGTCAACCGTCTCTCTTCATACTTAACGCTTATAAAATTTGACTGACCCTTAAATTAATTAATTACACAAGTACCGCATCGGTTGCTGAATCACAACTTATTTGTACGATAAAGTAACTTCAAGTTATAGAAAGTATTAATTAGTCTTTTTTCATTTTCTACATGTACAAGTACAACGATTCGTTAATTATAAAGTTTATGTAGGAACATATTCAAATATTCAAAAAGTAGTGAATAGTAAAGTGAAAGTGAAAAGTAATAAAAAATAGTATTTTTTGCAATCAAATATTTGTCAATAAATATTTGTTATATATACAATTTTATTTACTTTATTATACTAGATAATAAATAGTTAATAACAATTAAAGTTTACGAAAATGACACGATAAGAGCATTTTCAATAACATTAATTAGTTTAGAAATGAATGCTTAATTTAAAGTCTTTTAATTTTCATTATTTTAACATAACTTTTTTTTTCTCACGAATAAACTTATATTAACAAGAAACTTATAGTATTTACACTTGAAAACACATTCGTATAAAATCAAAATATAAGAAGTTAAGTAACATTACTTTCAGTCCTTTACATGGTTAGGTTATTCCTTGTTGTAGATTCTATATTGATTTTGGGTTAAGCCGCCTCTTAGTACAAAAATATCCAAGCTATGGGAGCGTCGGGCTAATAATTCGATAATCTAAAAAAATAATGATCAAAAAAGTCATATTATGCCTAGTTAACTTAAGTTGCTATCTCTTTAAGTTTCTAGGCTCTTGTCATCGATGAAACCATGTTTTTTCCTAAGAAAATCTCCGAATTTAGAGATGACCATGGATCTGGGACTCGCAGCTTTACTTGAACAAAACAAACTACCGTCTATTTATATAAAGGAGTATTGGACGATATACGCATATATTATTTCATTCTTCTTAAAGACTGTAAGTCTTAGCTTCTTTTTAAGAGCCAATTCAGCCGTCTAGTGGGTTTCGATATTATATGACTACGTAGAATATTGGGGAAACGATAATTTGACAATGTGAGAAGACAAGGTAGCTTTTTATACTACAGTCATCAAAAGACGAAGGTTCAACTACTTGAGACCTGTATTGAGGATGTCGCAGTAAAACAAAAACTACGATTGCCTTTAATCAAGCCCCCAGGCTTGCACCGTGCTGCAAGACCGTCAGGAACTATCCATATAGTGTACTCGGTGGAGCTGCGGGAGAATAATATAGCAGCTGCCAGGGCTTTGTGGCTCCAATTCGTGAATCTCATATACTCCAGCTAGGGAAACGGACGTGGTTATGTAAGCAAGGACAATTGTAGTAAATAAATAAACATGAGGCGGCAATTCTTAGTGAAAATGTGCTCTGAATATATGAAGATGTTATGTAAAAAAATACTACAGTCGATATTTGCATTGAAAAATAATATCATCAAAATTTTTCTACTAAATAGGTTACCTAAATCCTATCAAAGGTGGTAAGGGATGAAAAATGATGTTTAAGTTCAACAAAAGATTACCCGACATATACAAAACACAAGAGCATACAATCCTTTATATGTGTGGTACTAGACTTCCATTCCAGCTATGTCCCATTTCCCAGCGCGTGGATAAATACATCACGAATCATAACATCACTTTGGTCCGAGCATAAAGTCCGCAATTCCATTATTTTCTGCAGAATTACGTTTGGTGTCTCCCCCTGAATGGATGTAAGTGGATGCTCCATCTTCTGGGAGGCTTTGTTAAGGAACGTGTCGTCCGTAAAATGCGGCTGCAGCGGCTGGAGCGCAGTCGACCACTCTTTATAGCCAGAGTACACGCCGTTCATAGCGCACTATAACCACACCGCATATAAAAGAATGACCTGGATAATGGAGGGGCTATCCATGCTCTTAGTCAGGTATTTTTTTATTGACTCTCCACCAGACACAGACACGATTGATCTGTCGGCTTTATAAACTAGACTGTTATTTGATATGATTAAATAGGAAACGGTTTTCATTGGAAAATATATATCATAGCTGCCTTTTCTTCTAAAAAGTCTCTGATTTAATATCACACTGAAATACTGTGGAAACAACCCAATAAAATGTGTGTAAGAGTACCATTATGTATTCAAAGGTGAAAAAATACAAAAAAAAGGGTGACTGAGGTTCCTGGCCAATTTATATGATTATTTTTCACATGCATGTGAGCATGTGCTCATTTTTGGCAGCAAATACGTCATTAATATTCTTTTATACTATCAGATGGTGATAGTGATGCAGAAATCTCATCTCAGAATTTTCTGACGCTCACCATATAACATAGGCTAAGCGCATAACATAAGGCTAAGCGCTGCATGTATAGTGCTGATCCACCAACGACATAGACTTAAGCCCAACACATTCACGCATCATAAATTTATTACAGTATTTCACTATGAATGGGTAGTGTCTACGGGACGACATTCATTTACCACCAATTTTAATTAATATACCATGACTTTTTACGAGTGAGGGATAAAATTCACACCAACCAGGGGCATTTATAGGTTTTATATTAGAATATTTTTTTATTTTATTTTTTCTCTTTAATATCTGTCGGGGATTGAACCAACAATCTTCTGTTTGGTAAGTAAACGCTTATTCCACTAATCCATCGGAAATTTTTCACTATTTACAAACTAGATTATCTGAAAATCACAACATCTTTTATCATAACATCGCATTATATTATTAAAAGTTTTGATCTATAAGTGATTGATTTTTAAACATCACGAATAAATTTAAATCTAAGCAAGCGAAACGCTTTTATTTTACTTGATAAACCAATAAAAAAATTAAAACAAATGAAGTTTACAGCTTTTGTTTTTGTCCTTGATTATTGTAAATTAATTAAATACTGTACGAAAAATCACTTTTCGGCTTAAAGTTAATTAAGCTAAAAGTTTCTGTGCAACGTAGGTTCTCATAACATCTCCATATATAACTTCTCAAAAGCTTTACACGGTGCAAGTTTGGCGGGAGAAAATGTCGTAGTATTTATTAATGCTCGTGTACCAGAACGCGGTGTGTCCTAATACAAGGGTAAAAATAATCCGCGAGCCAAATATCTGGCAGGTCAACAATAAGTAACACTACTATCACTGACTAAACCAACCTCGTTGAATATTTCATTTTCATGTTTGAACGTTTTTTATTTTCACATTTTTTATAAGTTTTTTTAAAACATAATTAAATATTATTTTTGATGATTTATAGTAGATCTTCCTAAAATACATAATATTTAAAAATATTTTATACATTTTGGATTGTTTGAAACATGGTTTTTAACAGTTTAATATCAAAGAATCTAAAATTTGATATAAAACATAGCCTTTTAAAGACAAAATGTCTTAGTAAAATTAATTTTACTTACAATTTTGTCAGATAATCGGCATAAGAAAGTTTTAAGTGACAAAAATGTGAAATATTAAGAGTAATTGATTTTATTTTAATACAGTATTTTAAATGTTACGTTATAATTTAACCGAAAAAAAGTTACAAAAATATGGTTAGTCCTTTGATATATTATGATATTGTTATTTTGTATTATGATACAACCTTTTAAATTACGTAGCAAAAAACCTTCCTTGCAATATTGTTTCACTGAGTAAGTTTATTAATTAGATAAAGCTAAATTTTTGTTATAAAAAATATGAAATCTTTAATAATATGAACATTGTTTCTTTATCAACTTGCAATATTAAGTAATGATTTTATTTTATTAAATGTTTACTTTAAAAATTTTCACGTCAACTATTGGAGAAAATCATTTTAACTCTACAAGCAGTGCTATAAATGGGTCTTCGTATATTATATAGGTGTTCAATATCTACTGTGCATTGGTCAATTCTTTGCTTCCAAGAAAATCTTTTCGTCTTTCTTTGCTGAAAGCAAAATATATTCAAAACTCTTCTATATTTATTTGTATAGTCGTTCTTTTAAAAGCACTCTAGCGGATTATATTATTTGTACTATGAATAAAAATATATGTAATTTAAAAAGTCAGCTTTTAAATTAAATATATTTATTAACATTTAAATTGATGGCATTTTTATTTCATATATTTCATTGCTTACCTTAATTGTGAAACTGAAAAAAGTGTATGCATCGTGAATAGGTAAAAATTAAAGTATTTTTTAAATTTGCTTTATATATATACAAATATGTGAGTATACTTTTCAAAATACGGTTGGCATTTTTCAAGATGAATAAAAAAATATGTAAATAAACAACATAAATCTATTATGGGCACTCTAAGATATTCAATAATCTATCAAAGTCAATGCTAAAAATATAAATAATAAATCTGAGATAACTTATTTAGTGGATGAAGTTCACCCTTCTCCAAAACTTTCAGGTCTTGAGTGTTCCATAGTTTTGAGTGTTCCTCACAAAGTTATCCGATTTCAAATAAACTTTGTTTTCGTTAAATAAACCCTTCCCGATGATTTTTTCACAAAATATCTCTTTAAATTACTGTGCATGCAGTACACATATAATATGCTGACTACTTTTTTATAATAAAGAAACGAATTTAAGAAAAGAAATGCATATCTCAAAATAAATGTTTATGCACTTATCGTATAAAGTGGGTTCCAAGACTTTAATTCCATTATTGGATTTCCAGACAAATAAATCCAACCGGAAAAATTATTACATAATATCTTCATAGCTTCTTACTTCTCCGAGTTCATGTAACAAAACATTTTGAAAAATATGACTAAAATTAATAAATGCTCTACAAACATAACTACTTACACGTTTCAACACTATAAATTTTCTTTTATTTTACAATTTATATTAAGAAAACATTACACGCCTTTGTACCCGCCTAACTACTCGTATTTGATTTGATAATTAATAATTTTACTTAGTTTTTAATGGAAAGTAATATTTTTTCTATAACTTATGTAAAATAATAAAAGTTATTTATAGAAAAACACTAAATTAAATATGAAATTTTAATTTGATTATGAAATAAAATCTTATTCTGTTTAAAATGATACCTTTGATACACTTCGGTATTTCGGATCCAGGTATATTTTTAGGATATTCACAATATCGAATTCAGTCGTATTGCACATCATTGTGAAGATAAAACTCATTCTATTATTTAAGTAGGTCAAAATGGGAAAGCAAAAGGGTTTCGAAGTCCTTGCTTAAAGTGTCTCTTTGGGATAAATTATTTTATAAAGTGGTAAAAAGGGAATCGCTTAATGCAATCCACTAAGGGCTGGAATCACTTTTTTGTCACTTTTTCATTTATTTTTATTGCATTGTTAGTAAAATTTTCTTACTATGATGGTTAACATATTTTACATGAATAATACAAATAAAGCATTGAATATATTACTTACTTGCACTGGTAAAGCAAAAATAAAATATATATAAGAAGCTAGGAACGCTTTTTTCAAAATTTTCTGAAATTTCAATTACAATAGTAACACACATAATGAGTAAAACAAATAAAACTTTGATGAAGCCACAAACTCAGTGTTAAGTTGAAATTTTACTTCGTTTTATTCTTAAGATATGATAAACCACAAAGATACTGGGTTCTACGAGTATGTTACATACATAATTGCACATTACCTTTAAAATAAATTCCTTTATAAACGTAATGTTTTTTTAAACAATCTAAATCATTTTTTATCGTGATTTATGATATTATAACATTAAAAATTAATTCTGATGTTCCCACACAACCGGCATACATATTGAATGTGCTTAATGCATGTTAGAAAAAAAAATCGACATCATTATTTGCCACTAGTTAGCATTACAATCTTTTAAAGTCACGTTCATTACTCATAAAAATATCTACGTTTTTTCTAAACAAATATAAGTACAATCGATATTTTCACAAAACTTCAATATTTACAATTTAATTACGTCAACATCTAGCGTCTAGTTATCTTAATTGAACGCATTACGTATATCTGGATCACAAGGAAATTTCTGTATTTTCAACCAACATACGAGTATTTATCATTTCATTCTATATCTATATATATAAAAGAAAGTCGGGTTATATTTGTTTTTATAACTCAAGAACGGCCTAACCGACTTGGCTGAAAATTGGTGGAAAGGTAGCTTAGAACCCAAAAACGTTCATGGTGTACTCAAAATTGATTTGATTAAGAAAAAATATTGAACATTTACGGAAACATGTTTTCATACAAGACTATTGTAACTTGACAGCTGTCAGTTGAGAAAGTGTTGCCATAGTCAGCAACATAACTTAAAATGACGCAATAGTAGGTATTGTAAGTAGGTACCTACGTAAGGTACGGAATATTTTGAAACAAAAAAAAAACAAAAGGCAGGAAAAAAAAGACAAAAACAAAATAAATATGAATTAAAATATCAGTTTAATCTTTTATTTGTTAAAAATGTTATAACAAAAAGCAAATGGAAAGGCATCTTCTTATTCTATTGTGTTATTTTTATTTTTTATTATTTAACTCAAAAACTGCTGAACCGACTTGGCTGAAAATTGATGGAAAGGTAGCTTAGAACCCTAAAAAAAATTAAAAGATACTCAAAATTGATTTGATTAAGAAAAAATATTGAACATTTACGTAAACATGTTTTCAAACAAGACTATTGTCATT
Organism: Glossosoma conforme; assembly: GCA_022606575.1. NCBI lineage: Eukaryota > Metazoa > Arthropoda > Insecta > Trichoptera > Glossosomatidae > Glossosoma > Glossosoma conforme. Next base: position 1,630,005 of record JAGTXR010000102.1, on the reverse strand, counting down.
TGATAGATGTCAGTTGAAGAAAGTGTTGCTATAGCCAACGCCATAACAAAAAATGACGCAAAAGTAGGTATTGTAAGTAGGTACCTACGTAAGGTACGGAATATTTTGAAACAAAAAAACAAAAGACAGGAAAAAAAAGTCAAAAGCAAAATAAATATGAATTAAAATATCAGTTTAATCTTTTATTTGTAAAAAATGTTATAACAAAAGGCAAGGAACCTGACAACTGATATTATTATTGTCTATGGTTACATAGATATTTTGAAGTCTATCGGTTGACGTTTTGTTTCAAGAACTTTCGAGTTTCTGTAAGCTTATTGTGCCGAAATTTGCGACCAAAACGATCGAATCTTTCACGAAAAAGCCATCATGGAACTAGGGATTGAAACATTACGAATGTAAGGCAGTGATTTGGTGGTTTTTGGCGTCCTAACCTCGAATATTTTGGAAACAAAAAAAACAAAAGGCAGAAAAAAAAAGACAAAAACAAAATAAATATTAGTGAAAATATCAATTTAATCTTTTATTTGTTAAAAATCTTATAACAAAAAGCAAATGGAAAGGCATCTTCTTATTCTATTGTGTTATTTTTATTTTTTATTATTTAACTCAAAAACTGCTGAACCGACTTGGCTGAAAATTGATGGAAAGGTAGCTTAGAAAGATATGGCACCTGGAATGTTCGAACATTACTGCAGAACGGCGCCCTAGACGGGAGTATTTGCAGCAAGTATTCGAGGACATGAACTGTAGCGCTTATGCTGAGCTGAAAAGGGTTGCGGAGGACCGAGAGGAATGGAGATCGAGATCCAAGATTCTGTTGCTGCAAACCAATCCTCCGGATTGATACAACGAAGAAGAACCTCGAATACAAACGATGAAATTGCGCGCTTTCAAGTTTGGTACAAAGCGATTTGGCGTATATTCGCAATCCCTTATCACGAACGTCATACTGCTGTTGTGCATTTGGCGGTGCATCTGGAGAAAGGTCATTGGGTATATTTCACGGCTTCAAATGTTGTTCAACGTGCTGAGACACCTCCAGCGACAACATTGACAAGTCTCTTTACGATATGCCAAAGCGATCCGTTTGCACGAACTCTAGAATGGACGAGGATTTAATCCGACATTCAAGGTATTTATTTATTTATTTTTGTACTTACACACAATCCAATCTGACAAACAAAGCATTGGCCGACCCCCTACAAGATGGACTGACGATATAAGAAGAATAGCGGGAGTGACCTGGATGCGGAAGGCGGAGGATCGAAGAGGATGGAGACTCATGCGGGAGGCCTACGTTCAACAGTGGACGGACACAGGCTGATGATGATGATGACACAATCTAATTAACAGAATAACATACTACACTTATTGCTTTGAATTATGTATGCTAATTCTTAAAAAAAAAGTGTTTATAAATCAGTAATATTGTCTTTGCTTTTGATTCTGTAGATACAAGGACAGATTCACCATCGAATCGGATCATTCCAACCTCTCGAAGATGCACAGCATAAATTTGTACAAATATACTTCAATGACAATATGGAGGAAGAACTTGATTGAGGTCTACAAAGTCGTGATCAGAGCGGATAAACGACTATCTGGTACACACGTCGTGATACTGGGCAACTACAACAGATATCTGAAACACGTCGTTCATATGACACGTTGCAATAACCACTGATGTCTTGGCACGCGAAGATGGATATTATTTCAATATCAAAATGAAAAATCCATTGAATGGTGAGTAATCAATATATATATAATCAATATCATAGTTTTGATTCCGTCATGACATACATTTTTCAGTGCTTGGTTTTGCTTTAGGTTTCCAATAAATGACCAATTACACTGCTTATTACCAGGAAAATAACAGACTTAAAGATTAAGATGTTTGTTTAGAGAAAATCGGACAAATAACCGGCAAACGATTTAAAATCATTTATCTTCACCCCTTTATAATCATGCTACAAATATGGATGTTAGCTTTACATACAAAATTACAAATCTATTTTCTTAATTTCAGGTGAAGAAACTACCAAGAATCTAAGCTCGATGAATTATAACGCATATCGTTTGACGATTCGTCGAAATGCTGACAACTATTTGCTGCGGTTTCGTCGATTACTGCAATAGAATTCAACCAGACCAAATATATGATATCATATGTACCGAAAAATTCAACTTAATAAAATCCAAAATCTGCTCATTTATTGCCTTTCAGGTGAAACAAAGTTCACCGGGTCAGCTAGTACTATATATTTTTAAATTTATTTCGACAATTTGATATAATAATAGGTATGGAAGAAAAAAATACTCTCCCTAAGCAAACTTCAAATCGATATTCAGAATTTTTCACCAATCTTTAATGGTCAAATCAAAAGTATTAAGCCACACTCTTTTTCATATAAAACTTTTTATCAGTTGGGAGCAGACTTAATAGAAATTGTTTTATTTTATATTATATTGTACATTTTATAATAATGAATACTTTCAGCTTTCATTTGGTATTCCTTCACGTCCCGCACGAATCAAGCCAAACACACAAAAAAATAAAATACACTTACCAAAACCTGAGATTTTATCTCTTGGGACAACATTTGTTTGAGTTTATGCCGAGGGGGCCGGCAAAATCAAATAAGTATACAGCCCTATAAAAACAAATATTCTACTATTTGCTTTATGAACTTCATATTATTATTATGTGAACACTGAACACGAAACCTTATTTTCGGTAACGGCTACGGGTGTGTGAGTCCACTTCGGTTAGATTTAGCCCTTTTTCCTAAATAATACATCCATATTAATAAATCCTTGACCGGTCGGATTAGGGCAGAATGCCAGACCGTTTTGAAGACTTTTTACTAAAGCACAAAAAGCGAACTTGAAATAGATCCATTTCAGGGTTGCGTGACACTGAAAATTTAAAACAGAGGTCAAATGCTTTAAATAACATGAACGTGATAATGAAGAATAGAAAAAATACAACTTTACATCTATTAAGTGTGATCTGTAAGCTTTCATAAAAATAAAAAATACTTTTAATAATAAACTTTTTTTAATAAATATTATAACAGAATATTATCATTATACAGTTTCTTAAATATTGTCAAATTATAATCCACTATTTTGGAAGAAGTATTTACTGGTATATTTTTTTATTTTAATTACGTTGGAAGTATGAATGCTATACAGAAATAAAAAATTAAGTATTTATGAATAAAGTAATTTTCTTATAAATGATAAGACGGAGAATTGTTAAAATTTAAATTAAAAAGAATAAGGTACATAATTATATTTTAGGTAGAAAAACGTATATTTTATTTTCTTTAAAAGAAATATTCAATTTTATTTAAGAATATTTTTGTTTTAAATTAAAATGTACTAATAAGATTTTAAATAAAAGTAATAAAGAAGAACACAAAAATATTGAAAATTAATAGTTTCCTTAATGTGAAAGACTACAAAATTAATAAATTTTATTGTCACTGGATTTTTCTTTTATATTATGTGACACTTTTATGTCATCCATTTTCATTCAGTCATCAATATTTCGGTTGTTAAAAATGCGATTGCGAATTTCGCAAAATCGGCGGGTGAAAGCTTTTCCCGGTTAAGCTCACATTTGCCAACGAACATCAAAAAATAAACATAAATACGGAGCTTTGAAAAGCTTATATCGCAAAACGCATCCCTCTCCTTTGGCGCAAAAGAGATAGTCCCAACTAAACAAAAAACACTCTGCCCGGCCTAGGATAACCATACTTATATTACGAGTATGTCCGGCGTAAAGCTGGATAAAACCACTTTTCTCAAATGAAATTTATACTTTCAGCCGGCTGAAACATTCCTCAACATTATTCTGCCTACTTTATACCTCAAAGTTATACTTTAAATGCATTATTAAATTAATTTAGCTGAGTGTGTGAAAATCTATTTTAAATAATTTATACATAACTAATATTGGTCATTAAACTTTACAAGCAATAAATAAACAATACTAATTAATAAATTATCTTGTTTATATTTTTGGCATTGAATTTGGGATTTATTTCAAATATTGAGTGTGAGATAAATACTTCTTACTATGTTTTAACTTGGATAACACTGAGGACTTGCTGGAAAAACGTAGTTTTGCTTTCAATTAAAGCTTCGTCGGTTCTCCGCGTGTATACACATACATGCCCGTAATATGTTTATACAGGGGTTTTCCAGCGAGCGAATTAACAGTGTTCAATGTTATCCATGTAACCCATAAAACAAGGAAGGAAGTAATAACAACAAAGTCAACAACCCTGAAGAAGACCCCTGCAACGGCGGTCGAAATATCGGAGAGAAGAAATTCGCCACACACGGCTAGACCCAAAAGCCACAATATCAAGGAATTAATTAATTTATACATTTATTATGATATTGTTTTTATTTTTCCTTATCACTCGTAAGTTAACTTTTTCTTAAATTATTATCATTACTCAATAATTAAATGAATATTTATGAATATTTATGAAACATAATGATTAACGCATTTAAAAATCTATTACAAATACAATCATGTATGATATATTTTCTTAATACTCTATAACAAAAAAGAAACAGCAGGCAGTAAACCATGTTTTGTATATTGCATGCCACGTTGACTACTAAGCTAATATATAGTCTTACAAATTTATTTATACCAATAAATTTTGTAATTAATTTGTTGTATCAAAAATCAATTATTGTTTTCAAAATTTAAAAATAACTTAATTCGTTTGAAAACCTTTAGAGTAAAACTAACCGAATAATATTTTCCTTTGTAATAAACGAAGAAGTGACGAAACTCTTAGTGATTGGGAAACGACTTTTAAAATTTCTGTTATTAACAGCTTATCAATAAGATCTATGTTTAAATAATATTTAAATATTGTTTTCTAAAATCGGACAAAAAAGTTTTGAGTTTTGTTTTCATTTTCATACAGATATCTTACAAAGTTGTAACGTTGTTTTTTTTTCATTTTGTCCCATTTCCATGTCAAGCAACTACAGTCACTGTGTAGGCCCCATGCGGGAAGAGGCTCGTGATGTGTTTTGCATAGTACGGAATAAATGTTTCAAGCAACATTCCGTGCTGCTGGTCTGCTCATTCCCCGGCACAAGTTAAATTGTGTTATAAAAACGATAACTAAGTTATTATTTTGTTTCCCCGGACTACATGCCGCGAATCTCGCATCACGATAATAATAACACAACAGATTTTTAAATTTCATTTTATGCTGGAAACGTTATTTGTTTGAATGCGCAAAAAATATATACACGTGGTAATTGTGATAACGTATTATAGAATACTTATATTTTTTGAATATTTTTGCTTTTTATGTTAAGGATTACATTACCTAATTTTTTATCTTAGTGTCCTATGGATTGCTTTGCAAAATCTTGCATTTTGATCTCCACTCTTCTAGATCCTCTGTAACCCTTTTTAGCTAAGCATAAGAGCTACAACTCATATCCTCGAACACTTGCTGCAAATATTCCCATGTAAGGCACCCTCTGCAGTTTCTGTTCTCAACCAGCCCTTCCACTATGTCGTGAAGAAGATCATCTTGGCGCATTATGTGACCTACTATAGACTTTATTTTAGACTTAATTAATAGAAAATATTTGGCATACCTCATAAATTAAAAAAAAAACGTATCAAAATTCAAGTGACAGTGTGTCATAGTAAGTGAATATAGGCCTCTAAGATGCAACAAACCTTAAAAATACATGAAATAGTTTCATCATAAATATCATGAAAGTATATTTCATCATAATATAGCAAGAAGGATAAGAGTGGGTAATGTTGGTTTGATACTTTTAGTCAGAGCCGGCTTTAAGAACTGTAGAAACAAGTAAACTTGATCACTTCATTTAAATATTTGCTCTTCGATATTAAATATAATAGCAAAATAATAAACCAAGTCCTTTTCAGTAAGTGAATTGACATAAAAAAAATATACAACACCAATAAATATCGGCACATTCAGTACATAGGTTTTTGATGTAAATTTATTTAATCGAAATAAATATGCAAGCAATGAAAATAACAAAATATGAGCGTGGTTTTCGTTGGATCACCGAATAAAAATGTAACATGACCAGTTTAAAAAGAACTAAAACAGATATTCATGTACGTAGGTAGTAAGTGTTTTAAATTGATCAAACTCGATTAAAGTTCTCGAAATCGATAAAGATGCATAACTAAAGTCTCGAAAACTGGGTTAGATACGGGTATTTAAAGCACCTCAATATTTTACCCTCGAGCAAGTCTACAAAGAACTCAAATTCACCAAGTTTCGGAATACACCAGCCACCTTTACGTCGAAGCCCCAATGTACCTTTTTGATCGAATCGATTTATTTAAAATAAATACAGTAAATAATTTAATCCAAACATATAATCTTCATTATATGGAAGACAGACGTTTAGTCGGTGTCTATAGTCTATTTTATCGTCTCTATTACGGACACTGCTCTTCTGATCTTTCTCAATTTATCTTGCTTGAATTTATTAAACAAATTTCTCTCAATTTAATTTTTATTCACTCAATCTCTAAGACTTTTTTTAATAAAACATTATAAATATACCTTCATATAATTAGAAAACGTTCGAAAAGAATAAGTACTTGTAGTCTCCACACGCAGCATTTAGTCGCATCACTGAACGTCATATCGTGCACGGGAAAAAGAAAATATACTCATTGAGACAAAAAGGGCATTATTTTATGTATGCTTAATAAATAATAACTTTTACTTTGTAGTGTTTTACAAGTTGTTACACAAGTATATTTAATCGAATTAACCCACCGTTTAATACTAAATAAGCAAATTATTAGGAGCGTTAGGCTAGTTATCCGAACTCCTAAAAGTCATTATCAAAAATGCATAAACATGCCTCAAATATTGTATCAAACTGCTTCGTAAACTCAAGAGTTCTTGCCAATAAACTCACCAGAGGCTTGAAAATGTGAGTGACTCGGGACGATACAAAAATAATTTTTGGCCACCTTGAACTACTTTGGGAATGTGAATGTTATATATTTAAATATAGACCAACGACAATAGTCTTCGTTTGGTCAAAAAAATTATAAACAACATTTATACGAACATTTACCACATACAATTAATCAGGTCTCATTGAGTTGAGTTGGCCACGTTTTCAGACCAATGATCCAAGTATCGGGAACATCGACTTAATTATCTGATTCGGTTAAATAAACTGATTAAATAAACACCTTAATCGACCTCAAGAACAATAGTTTAACTTTCTTTGAGAGTCCGCAGTTTAGCCCATGTACATTCTTAAGTGAACCTCCGAGAGTAGAGATTACGTGGGACAAACCATGGGCAGTGGTAACTTACAGAACTGTAAGATGAAAATTTGAGTCAAATATGAACTACCGAGCAGAAATGGAAGAAAAAATAATAGTGTATTGTATTGGAAATAAATACAGTAGCATTGATCATACAAACTCGTATTCGGTCCTGGATGTTGTGTTTTGCGCAGTGCATCAAGCAGAGGCTGTATGCCTGACGTATGCAAGTCATTACGGGGAGTCGCGACACCAGTGACAAAAGCCCATCTGCGGTATCAAAGTGTTCCATCGCCCGGCCACTGCCACTGGATCTTTTACATATCATTTACTCCTCTAATGCCCAGCCGCCCACACGAGGCAGAGAAAATTCCAGTTTCCCGAAGTGAAAGAGCTCCATACAAGTCTATCTTCAGCATATACGCCGTATCAAAAATACATTCGAGCCGTACTGAAGTCAAGATGTTAAGCGTGGAAGCAAACTTGAAAAATGAGTCTGAAAGCTTTGGTCAAAAAAATATTTTGTGTTGGTGCACGGTGAGTATTTGACGCAAAATATCTTATTATGAGAGAAAAAGACCATTTTTTTCCATTAAAAAAACCTTAAATACTTAAATTTCTTTAGTTTTCAATTAATTTTAGGCTAAATTTGGAATTCTAGCTTTTAAGTTGCGGTGTGTGGCGAATTTAATCTTCTTTCCAATATTTTATCCACTGTTAAAGAGGTTTTTTTCATATTTAATATAAAAATTTATCAATTTAGAAGACGACTCTCGCAATGGTGATCAAAATATAGAAACAAAACAGACAATCGCTACACATGGCTCAACTCAAAAGGCATACAATCTCAAATTTAATAATCTCGTGATAAGTCAAATAGTACGTAAATAAATACATCTTCTCGAAAAACTATTAAAATACGACACTTTACTAATAATTCTGATTAGAGAAACATATTAATCCACTGTGTATAAAATGTATAAAATGCATTTATGTATAAAACAAACATTATTTAAAAAAATATATATATAACCAATCAACAATGTATACAATGATTACTGGGATTAATATCGCAATTAAAATGTTTAATGTTAGTTAAATAATATAGTCCACGCTATAATAGCATTCGTTACTCAGTACAAAGCCACGATCACGGGTAAATGAGAACTTTAATCAACGTAGGTTGTTTTAAAATGCTCATAAGATTATTGTAACTGGAATAGTTTGCGTGCAAGTTTCAAACACTCGAACAATTAACTAGTGAGTGTTGTATCAGTTGGTACTTTGACCGAAACGCTAGTTTCGCTGTACGGATAAATTTCAAAGGAAGAATATAGAATGCTTTATAAATATTGAAGCAAAGTCACACACAATGTTTACAATGCATTTAATTGCTTATGTTGAAAAAGTGTTTTCCAATTAAAAGCTCAAATAAAGAATATTAGGAATTTATTATCAATTTTTATTAGTGCATACTATACAGGTTATACTATCTTTATCTATTTAATATTAACGATAAAATTTTGCTACATGCAATTTGTTATGCCAGTGTTGAGCCCTAGAAAACTCTGAATTTTTAACATATTTTACAATCGTTATTAACAGCACTTTTTCTAGTCGACCTACCAAAGGTAACGATAAAAAAACAGTTCACCTCGAGGGGTTCTAAATAATATATATTTCAATTTCTGACTTGCCATTTCGCTTCAAACGTAGATTTCAGTCATTCGATTCAGTATTTGTACCGAAATAAATTACTCCGCACCCATTTCCGTTTTCCAACGGAGCGAAAAACCACTCTAAAAACCGGAAGAAACGACACGCCACCCCATTTGTATGGGGACTTTCTGCTTAATTTACTATTAGGGTATCATCAACACGCAAGCGGTAATTTTAAAAGACGATACTTCCACTCATAATGTACCCGTTATACGCCACAGAAAATTGTTTATCGAGAACAAAAAATAACACTCTTCCAGTTCATGTTTTTTAACGGTGAAAAATAGGCTAGGGAACACAGACAAATGGAATAGTCTTTTACATCGTAACCATAACATTTAAGGTTTACAACAGAATTTTTTCTATAAAATATGTTGAATAACAACATACTGCTTGTGAAAAGAGAATAAATCTTTTAAAACATCTATTCTTTTCATAAAAAGTATAAGTATAGTAACGTATAGTTTTGACATTGCTTGGATATTTAATTTTCTCGGTCAAATTATTACAAAACCACTTACCGTAAATAAAAAAAAAATAGTACTCGGTACAGGGTATATAAAATATGTATTTTGAAAATTTACCCACTGTTTAATTAAAAAAGAGGCCGGTGGGGCATATGACTTTTGAAAAGACTACGGTGGGGCATGGTATAAAGAAGGCTGGGAAACACTGCTCTATAGAGTATTATATAATTTTAAAATGATATGTCATAAAGTAGGGAAATATTTTTTCGGGAATAATTAGCATGTAAATTTGAGATGAAAGCTTTCATTATTAATGTACTAATTTTCATATGCCTCGGGATTGGCTGACAGAAAAATGACGTAAAAAACTCTCTGTGGACTTACTCTGTGCTGATTACTCTTATTAAGTATGTGAAGTATGGGGATGTTAAATGTGTAATAATGTATGACATATTTTTTAATTTTAGAAATGATTGCGACGCTTAAATATTTTTTAAGTAACGATAATAGAGTAAAACTTCACTTTTAATTTTAAAAATTTAAGTGGAATAATGACATAAATTTTAATTATTTAACTAAATAGTATACAACGAGTTTGTTCTTTGAAGTTAAAATGTTTAAGCAAAATTGTTCGAAAGCAACATTATTTTAATAAATTTAATGTATTTAAGGAAGACGAAGTGGAAAGACAAATTGAGTATATAATATAATGTTGTAATTTAATTAATGATAGTTTCAGAATTTCATTTTTGATGTTTAAATTATTTTTCATTTTTTTTTTATATCCATTGTGAGGCTTGACTTTGAATACGTAAGATAAAATGTAAGTGTATTTTTATTAATTTTTATAAAACAACATTTATTAAGTAAATACGTACATACGTAATAAATTATTTTAATGATTGTCTTAATATCTGTTAAACTAACATTATAACTTTTTCTATATATATCTATTTTTTAATAATTTTATCACTTTTTTATGTAAACAAACATAAGTAACCACCAGCACCTGGGTCATTTACGACACTTAATCAGGTGTACTCTTAGTTAAAGTTCAATTTGTAGTAATTGTGTACGAGTAGATATTTAATGAATTTCAATTGTATATTAATTTGCTTCTTGCAGATTTAGATTTTATATGGAAACATATACAAGTTCTTTGATATCATTCTATTGCTTGTTTTTGGTGTTTAAGTAAGAAGTAACGAATCGTTTTGTCCAAGTCTTGAATATCAACCGCGTAGTGATGCTCAGAATAAGTTTTAAGATTTCTGACGTTGATGTATTGTTTTTCTAAGTGGTTTTGTTGCAAAAAAAATATGCGATAATTATAAAATATGCAATGCAAAAAATTCATAGTTTATTTGTAGAAATATGTTTTCTTTTTTAAATAATGTACATAATATAAACCGAAATAGTAGATTATAATATAAGACAATGAACATTGTATGGAATTCATTTAGCAGCAGTACTATTTAAAACATTGTCATTTTACAATCGAACTTTTCCGGGAAAAAGCTTATCAGAATTTATGCTTCCGCATAAAAGAGGAAAACGTGTTCAATAAATAACAATAACTGTTGTCATGATTTGATTATAGCTTGTTTTGTTTTTGCAAAGCTATTGTTAAAATATCAGCGTTTCGATACATTCACATTGGTATACAGCAATCAGCAGTTTTTAATCGATATCAATGCTATAAAAAATACACCATAAAGTATACAAATACACAGTTAGTTACTTTTTATTGATTTATGCTGACTGGTGAGTTTCGTGAAACATAGAATAGGTTATGATTCTGAGTTTTTGAACTTAATTATAACAAAAGTTTGACATAAATGGCAAATGCGTGTAAATTGACTCCATGATGTCGGTGACATTTTGGAGACTTAAAAAAAAGGCAGCTGCAGTTGTTGACGCCATCCAAAGAATATGTTACAATCGGCTTAACCTACGTGTTTTGACTAATTGTAGAGTGTAAGCCTGGCGTTTCCGCTTAAATGACTAGTGCAAGAACCTGTTTTCGAAACCTATTTCTAACACAGTTACGTTTAATAATATGCCTGGATTGGCATGAACGCATAGAACTTTATCGATAATAAAAGTTAATTAATGCTGGTTTAAAAATGTGTACTTTAATGGACTTTTTTAAAAGCATCTTTTCAATATTATAAACGAGTATTTATTTTGTACTCAATAATATTAATAATCATATAATTATCCTTATTTGTATAACAATAATTCCTTTGATACTTATATATATAATCACTTCAATAAACATTTACTTTTTTATAAATAATTCGCGAAGAAACTTTATCGATGCCTCTTGTTTAAATTTAAAAAAAATATGACAATATCATTCAGGTTAACAGCTTGCAATTCAAAACCATTATAGTAGTTTCAAAACCATCACTGTAGTTTACACACAAAATTATTTATTTATTTCCATCTCTGCTAGATTTAATGATGCGTACATTAATTAATATAATTGAATAACTCGCGCTTTGGCACTAATTAAAATTTGCAACATAAACATTGTTAATTGACAAAAAACATCAAACTGGACAGTGAAACAAACCATTTGTTTTTCGTCATTCAAGAGCTGGTAGGTTAGAATATGTCAATTTGAATTTGCAATTGTTCAGTCCGCAAGGATTAATCCGAAACAATCCGCGCAAATTTTGTTTGGCACTGTGCGAAAACAAAAAGTCCATTAAAAGCTAAATTACAAGCAGATTTTCGGAAAGTACCGGAAGTTATAACAGCCATCGTTAGACACGACTCTGGCTTCCTTTCATAAGTTAGTTAAGATTCCATTTTCAAAACACTTGATACTGCAGTTATTAGTTCTGCTCTAAGTGGCATACTTTTATTCAATTCACAAATTAATTCTTATTAAATTATTAATGCATACATTGTAGAAATATATTAAACGTTTTGTTGGTTTTTTTTTTTTAATTACAATTTTTATAAATGATTTTTTAGCAATAATGAAAAATTTCCATTAAAATGACGATTGACACCTTCTTCTTTTTCTTAATGAAACGCCATATCAATATATTTTAGTTAGAAGCTAAGAAGTAAATAGATAAATTAATAGTGTTTGATAATAATCTCCTCTGAACAATGAAAAACACTGCACAACAGCTCCAAATAATTAATTCGTAGAAAATATGGGAGCCACGGGTTAAAAAGATGGAATGATGGAAGGGAAACTATAATTTTTCTCAGAAAATACGAGAAAATATATTAAATATGTGGAAATTATCTTTAGAAGACACAATGTCTGCATGCATCACAAAGTCAAAGTACTTTAATTGAATTCAAATAAAAATAATTAATATTACTTAAATATACATATACTAAACATAAAATTCTTTTTTCAACGCGTCAATCCAAGCACAAAAATAACAGCAGAAGCGGGATGCGAACCGCGGACTTTGGAAACCAACAATGCCCAGGTATTCATACCGCTCGGCGAATCGCGCCATTGCTATGCCTAGACCGACCCGCGATGAAACTAGTATTTATATCATTGTTATTATCGTACGACAGATGTCGCCATAGTATATATTCAAAGTATGTATATTTTTATTATTATTCTATCAGTATTCATTTATTCACAAGCTTAATATTATTACTTTCCGGCAGTCTATTTATTAGACTGAATGGATGTGCAACGACTAATTAAAAAAAAAAAAAAAAAAAAAAAAATTAAAAATGTTTAGTATATGTATATTTAAGTAATAATAATATTGTAATATGGTCAATGATCTATAAAAGTGGATTAGAATATTGAAATAATAAAATAATATTCTAATAAAAATTAAAAATTAAAAATAATTAATTTAATTTCAAACAAGAGAAACTAACCAAAAACGTGCTCTGAGGTCTTGACGCCAGTTCCAAGGCTTAGCTACTTATTTATGTTACCTTCAATGTTTTCAATACACAATATCATATAAGTAAATGAGAGGCCAGAATGCATCAATATGACCATTGCTAGTAGTGAAAATGAAATAATACAGATGGTGATGTACTGAATTTGGTTATAATAATGTATATGCAAACAATTCATTTTATACTTTCACTGTTAAGAATGCATATATAATTAAATAAGGGATGAAGAACTGATCTCATACTAATCGCAGATCATGACAAATGAGAAAAATAGCTGACGGTAATTTTAGGTGACCATATGATCTATCTTGATAGCGGATGTAAAAATAAGAGAAGTAAAATAATCAAATTGAAATGCATTTATTTATCTGTACATTCCGACATTAAGAACGCCACCATTGCTGTAATTAAGCCATTAATTGTTACGAGAAAGGCAATCCAGAAGTTCGCGGGAATTTATTAAATACCATTTGTCAATTGAAATGAAACGCCAATGATTCAAATCGACTAAGAAATTATTCAGCCGATTGTGAGGGTGTATGCTGCGGCGGAATTACTTCAGAATCCAATCGAGCTTTGCAGGATTTTCATTTAAACATTGTATCAAGGGAAATAATTAGTTGAAACGAGGCATTCAAATACGCAACGTCTGTTTGTATTAAGTTAGGTTTCAAGTAAAAAAAAATATTTTGCCTGTTTGTTTGTTGTGCCTTAATGTGTTTCTTGCAATTAAAACATTAATTAGTATTCACACAGAAACAACAATAAGTGCGAGCACCAAGTCTAAGTAATAGAAAAATGTATTCATTTTATAAACAACAACAGTATTATTGAAGCTTTCGAAACATTTTTTTCTGCTTTTATTACTGGAAATAAAATTCTTATAAGAAGACCGTTATGATAAAAATTTATTTTAATTTAATCATTACAAAATCTTGTAAAAAAAAATTACGAGTTTTATTTTAAGAATTTAAAATCAATTCACATTTTCATGTTATTCGATGTGTTTTGTTATGCAACGTTAATTATTTGTAAACACATGCGTTTCCGGAGGGTATGAGTTAGTGCTAAGACGTTTGCTTACCAAACTGAATGTCGTGGGTTCAATCCCCGACGAAAATTAAATCAAATGTTTTGTATTCGATTTCTAAGCTATATAAATACGCCTGGTTAGCATGTATTTGATCCCTTACCCGTAGAATATCAGTCATAGCATAGTAATGAAAATTGGTGACGTAAATGAACTCTAATACTTTATAAATACGACAAATCTTTCTTAATTTTTCAGGTAAGCTTATCACTTTAATGGCACTGATAATATTAATAAGCAACAAGGAGAGCTCTCTCCGTCTTGCTAAAATTTGTATGAGGTTCTCAACTTTGAACCAAAAGACGCTCTGCATAATTCAAGTCCATTTTGTCGGCGGTCCGTATAAGTGTGGTGCACTTTATACAAGCGAATTCGCAAACTCCCCAGGTTATGATCCTAGATATTCTAGCAGGTAATTTCTTGGAGATATTTCAGGACTTTATTTCGAGACGTGACAGCTAAACTTTGTTTGTGAAAAAAAAAGCGTCGTTATGTGTAGTGCTTCAGCAACATATATGACAAAATCTTTAGTCGTACATCATTATCATACTAAACTAGTTTTTTAGTTAGAGCATACGGTAGTCATAAATTTCTGCTATAAAGTTTGTTTGTCACCATGTCAACTCTGCTTCCCTTTTTTTTATATTAGCTTTTTAGGTCATTTAAGGTGTGAAAGTTTAAATTCGTGAGGAATGACAAGGTAAATAAGAACATATATGTCTTCAACTACACTCGGTCAATAGAGAAAGACAAACTGGTAGCGATATGTTCTTCGGATGCTACAAGAGAGGATAAATTAAATATTTTTTCCCTCACCTTGAAATATCGCCGAGAACTATACGAAGTATATACTCGGGTAATACACAAAAGGCACATTTAACAATAAATTAGTGAAAGAGCATGAATATTGACATAATTTGAAAAAGGTAAATTTCAATTATCATGTTTGCAGCAATTTATTATATAATGTGATACTACTGTACATGTTTACATGTTTCGAATCAATATTTTTAAACAGGTTAATTTTGTGAGTGTAAAACATATTTCTGAAACATTAAAAAATCCACAAAAAAATATTTATACAACATTTAACCCTTTCGCAATGGCATATGCCGTCATAAGATTCCCCAACCGTTGACATTGGTTGACGTGATATATCGTTTTGCTTCTTTCTTAGAATGGTTTTTATGCATCATCTGATAGCATAAGGATACAAGAACCAATTTGATATATGAAAATAGACCAGAAAAGTACATTAATGCTTCAAATACTTGTTTTATAATTGATAGTATAATTTGTATTCAAACCGAGCCGTAATGAAAGGGTTAATAATAGGAATCAGAGACTAGTAATGACAATTCATTATTACCACGACGATACACTGTATACATATTATATTAAAATAAAAGTTTGAACTGTAATAATATTTCAATGTGACATTTTACGCGATGATTCTTAATGATATATGTATAAGAATTTCTTGATTAAATTCTTAATGATATTTGTGTGAGAAAATCTAAATTAAATGTCGAAAATGTAATATTTTATAAAATTTCAAAATATGCCATTAGTTTCGACATTTAACCGAATTTAAAAAAAAAAACAATTTCAATTCACACGATTAATCCAATTGTGAATTATCGATTGCCACATGAAGCCACCGATACTTCGACCCACCATACGCAAGCTTTAATTTATTACAAGAAAGATGTCACTGTGAATAATAAATTATCCCAGAACAAAAGAACGAACAATGAAAAGATTTTTCACAACTAGCACTTCACCGCACGTGTCCATATACAATTACACAGTAGTATCTTATTTTTACTCAATCCTTTTACACGAAAAAGCGCAATGTTTGTGAATTTTGTTTTCAATTTACCATATAATATTGACAAGGATACAGCCGGTGTAGGTTCATTTTTGAACGTAGGCCTCTTACATGAGTCGCTTTTCTCGATCTTCTACATTCCGCATCCAAACTCTTTCCGCTATTCTTCAAATTTCGTCTATCTATCTTGCAATGGTCCGTTCATCTATAAATTAACCGGTTCTTGTGCGCCACCCCAATATTTTCTTATTTATCAACCTTCGTCCTTTTGTAAGATATTTCCTGCTCATGTCCACTTTTATTTGTTTATTATATCAGTAACCTCAACTAGTACAGTTTTTCTTTGGATATCTTCGTTTCAGATTCTTTTTGAGACTCTACAAGCTATACTGCCACATAATTCCGGCAGGTAAAACTCAATGATCAAAGTGTTTGATTTGCAAGTCAAAGGTCGTGGGATCGATCCCCGACGAAGATTAAAAAAAAATATATCGATTTCTGTGCTCTAAGGTACCCCGGTTGGTGTGAATTTGATCCCTCATCCGTAAAATTCCAGCCATAGCCTATTAATTAAAATTGGTGGTATACGAAAATCGTACCGTGAAGACTACCCATTCATAGTAAATTCCTGTAATAATAAGGATGATGCGTGAATCTCGGGCTGTAGTGTATGACGTTGGCGGATCAACACTCTACATGCAGCGCTTAGCCGTATGCACTATGGTACGCGTCATAGAATTCCACAGATGAGACTTCAGAATTACTATCACCATCTGTCGGTATTCTCCTGTATGTGTCTGCATAAAAAATAAAAATTTACATATCCCATTTTACAATTATATGAGACTTATCAATTAAAGTAAAACTACCTTTTAATCTTCATTGTTATAACATTGCGGTACAATCTAACTGTATTATACAATACATGCCTTTTCAATACGATGTTATCAAACAACAGACTGTACAGAATTATCTGATAGAGAGCACCATTCTTAAGAATAAATGACGTTTTATGAGTATATTATTTTTTTAAAGTTTACGTTTACTTGGCCAAATACTTTTTTGAACTAAAGCTATATCCTGACGTTTACGTGTTATTAAAATAAAATAAAATGAGATGACGTGTGTGATTAATTAAACTGAAAATATATTCAAATCCATTTATTTACTGTTCCCCTCGCACTGTCTAATCTTAGGTGTTCTTTGCAGTGCGATCAACTTTTTGGAACCTCTTCATTGCTATTCGCTACCTAGAATGTCAAGTTTACTTTTCATGATGCGAATCGCATGAAGATCTTTGCCGGAATGTCCATGGTTTGTACATTGTACACATGGTGAGTACATTGTACACACACACTCTAATTTCAAACTTGTTTTAGAGGAATCCACGCGAGTGATTGTTCTTGTTTAAGAGCGTAGATCGTGCCGGTTAAGTTGAGATTAGGTTTATGTTTAAGTTTAGTTTTTCGTAAAATGTAGGTCGCATCATTACATGACCGCCGTGCAATTTCATTTTATTGTAAAGCGTATAGGTTACGGTTGCGTCTAATGCCGAAGGGTATCCCTTCAGCGTTTGATCAACAAAGAGACTGCGAGTGTTTCGTTCTCCAAGACTAATTTTCAGGCAGGCTCCCCTCCGCAGGTTTAGAGAGCGAGACTCGTTCAGCCGGGCGAACTGGGAGGCCTGGTCTTGCCGCGGGCCGCATGTCTAACAGGGCTGAGAAAAATACTACCTCCTGTTTACGTCTATGCGCCTGGAAGAGAAATTAATTTAAGTACAGTTATTATTAAAATATTTGATTGAAAAATTATGTAACTTCTGATACTTACAAATACTTTTATGAAATAAGTATTTTTTTCTTCCTATATCATTTTTATTTCTGCATACAACATATGCTCACGACATGTTAACGCCACTCAGTTCTGTCAGTTGCCGATGTCCATGCCTTGTTCCAATATATATCTTTACTTGAAAATGCTAACTGGCATTAAACAAATATGATTTTTGTACGACTGTGCCCTTCAGAGACGGTTTATTAATGGTTTTATAAAGAGATCGGATGATTATCCCGATGCTACTGAGACCTGGACCATTTAGTCCTAAGGAGTGGCTTAAATCTACGTACGATATGCGGTTAGCAATAGGCGGTGACCCATTCAAGTTTTGATTCGCGTCCAATGCTGCTGAATTCGTAACGAGAACCGGGCTTTCGATATTATATTTTCGGTGGACTTATTTAAAAATAATAAACAATGTATGTGTCGTTTTTGTATTAAAACTGAATTATTGTAATTATATTTTGATAACAAATAAATACCTGACAAATTAATCATATTTTTGAGATTTTTTTAAAGTGATACAGTGGAAAATAAAATAAAACATTAAATAAATTTATCAATTGTCTATTTTTGGTGAAATTACATTATGAAAATCGATATTAAATTACTGTACTGCAGTTTAAGCAATAACAGTCAGTTAATATTATCACCATTTTAGTTTTTAGTATACTTCAAAATATTTTACTGAATATTATGAAAAAAATATATAAATCAGTCGTTCCTTTATTGGTTTGAATTCTTAATTTACTAATGCATTAACTTCAATGTGCATATGTAATCGAATTTTCTTGAAATTTATCTGTATATATATATATAATAATAATATCTGATCAAAAAATAAGAAATACATGTTTTATATTAAGTTTAGAAATATCAGGACAAAATATATCCTTAACCACTGAAGAAAACTGGTAAGAAGCTTCAAACTCATTTACGCATCACCTTTGAATTTGTTTACTCGTAAGTAATTTATTTATCTTTAACTGATTATTAAAGCGATAGGTTTAATTAATATCTAAATACACCTTCAATTATATAAAATAATGATACATATTTTTAGTAGAGTAATTACCTTTCTAAATAGTTGTTTTGGATTATATTAATTGTCTGTAGTTGAAGATTGTTGTTGATTAGAATGTGGAGTCTTAGATGGCTTATATTATTATAATGGTTAGATTAACTGCAGCGATTACTATGGGTTGTACGCCACAAAGCAGTAGACTCTACTATAACGTTCGTACATAAGAAGATAAGAACATTTAATTTTGCAGGCACAGGGCATCTGTGTCGATATAACGTCACGGAAACATTAAAACGCCACATAACCTAGAATTACTTAATTAATTAATATTATATATGATATGAACACGTTTAATTTTATTATTGAATTTGAAAATTGATTAAAAATCAATATTTTTAGCACGTTAATAAGTCACGGAGTTGATTTATGAGATATTTAAAACAAGCAGTTTTATGACAGAGCTTTAGAGGAAAATCACTTGAATGATTTAATAAATTAAAACATTCCTAATTGAAACAAAAACATTGACAGACACATAGAAATTACTAAATAGACTGGAGGTCACACTTCTCAGAACACAACGCAACCTAATTTGATTATAATTTTTTCAACAGAACGATTCTTATGTGACATTAGCAGACTTAGTAGACATTCAGACAGTGTCACATACCGAGTTCTACATTCCACACTATATTGCTAAATACAAGACGAAATGTATTTGACATCACTGACACAAAATAAAACGATGGAAAGAATTATATCGATGTCAATCAAACGTCTAATATTTTAAAGCTTTTTTATTGAACCAAATGATCTGAAAGACTAATGATTTTAAAAAAAATACTACACGCCCAAATACGCCTCAATTAAACAAAATCGTTTTTCTTCAAAATTAACTGCAGTAAAATTTCAAATCGTATTTAGAGTACTCGTAAATAGAATGAAGAAAATACTCAAAGTAATAAATAATTCTGGTAATTAATTAAAGGTATGGTGAGTATGAAGGCCAGCCCTACTAAGAATCTGCAAGTCATCCGCCCACAGATATTGCAGGATTCATTTTGCTTATTTTGCAATATTGCCGATGACCGGAAACCGGTTCAGCATTATACAACTCCATACAAGCGTTGCTGTTTTTGCATTTCATTCAATAAAACGCTCGGCAATTCAACGTAGAAACGAGCTCAAAGCAAAAATATGTAAATAAAAAAATATTATATGACAAAAAAATGCATTTTGTACGTATTATTTTTTAACCTCTCCTCCCCGGTGATGTCTATCGACTACACATTGCTTGTAATAACTTAAATATCTCTGTAAATATAATACATACAGGGTTGAGATTTTAGGTATTCCTCCTTAATACATTTACGTATTGAAAAAAAAAATATTTATAATAATAGGTACTCATCGGGAGCAGGAAATATTTTTCTAAAATCCGGAATAAATTCACCACTACACTCAAGACTGTCATGTATTCATTCGACCTGTCGGAAGTCATACAAAAGTGTGTGCAAAAATAAAATTAAAAAATACCCAGATACATAGGCATCTATACTCCTCACTCTCGCTGACGTACTAATATGAGTGAGCGAGACGGAAAACCTCAGTTGGTCGGCTAGTTCGAAATGATTTCGATGCGCGTCGGCTCATCGATATGTCGACAGGCTAAGTAGTGTTAGTAGCTCTCGGAAGTTCACGCGCCAAGGTGCGTCTGGCCGTTTGAGGTCTTCGTCTGATGTTTTTCATGTTTTTAGCTATTAAATGTCAATTATTACTGCTTATTGACATCAACTATTATAAAATTAAGCGATATCTTTGAATATTTTCATTTTTTCGAATTTCTACTCATTTTATTCACTTTAAATCAGAATGTGTAACGAGTACACACCATCGGAACGCGCGGAAGTTTTTAACATAGTAAGGCGAGGGTTAATAAGCATATAGATAAATAAATATACTTAACTTCATTGCAATGGTTTTAATTATCTGGATACGTGAAATTTTTCATACTATAGTCTGTGACAAGTTGTAAAGGTCTATTAATTGTACATTATTTTTTGTAAGGTAATGATGACATCCCATATTGAAATACTGATTAACAGGAAAGCTGGATATTGTAAGGATATTAAGCGCTATATGTAGTGTTGATCAGTTATTTTATACTAAATGTTGACATTCACGCATAATCCAATTTAAGGTATTCAAATTGAATGTGTTATATTTAGAATAAGATTAAGTATAATAATTAATCTAAATTACAATACAAGCGACTAAATTGCTAGGATTGATCGCCAAAAAATTGTATTTGTTATTACTTGTAATTAACATTATTATTCGTATTGCAAATAAAAAAAGGTTACATACAATGTCAAAACTATAACATCGAAAATACTAAGCAATGAATAAAAAGAAATGTGCAAGTATTATATACGCACAGAATAAATGGTGACAAAAGGGACCTCAAGCTTCAAGAATGAAACATGTCTTGAATCGTGAAAGAAAGAACGCTCGTCTCGATAACTCTTAACTTGAAATGTAACCTCGTTCCCTACGTAAGTTTTATTGGTAAGTAAAACTTTTCTATTACAAGAGTTTGTTTTTCGCGAAGCAAGAAATTACATTGTCGTAGTTCCAAGCAAATGAGTATCTATTTTGTAAGGCCATATCACTTTTCACAAACGCTTTTAAAGTACTCGTAATCGTATTACAAAAGCTTGTCTGTGAATTAATAAAACATAGCTACCTGTTTTGATACTTGAAGTGGAATCGTATTAGAGCTTAAGTATATCACTGCATTAGCTAAGTTTAAAATAAAACCAATAAAGTAAATGAAAATAACTTAGCTCTTCGTATTTTTAAATGTTAAGAGTGCATAGAGTAAATTTATTCACATTACTTATAAACTAAATGTACGCCAACTCGCCAAGGTGGGTGTAATAAATTTTCAGGATGCATATTTCATACGCGGCCATTTCCACATAAGGTTAGCATATTAATAATTATTTAGCATAGCAACAAGATGAAATATTATTATTTGAGTAGCTTGGAGATCCTTGGAGACCATAATCTCTAAGCGTATGGAAAACTGGACATTGAATAATTACAGAGTCTGCTGCCTTCGTCATATAAGTTTATATATATTTTCATTGATGATTTGATAAATATTATGACAATTTTTTTATTTATTTTTCTTGATATCTATTTACCAAAACACAAGTTAGTTAGTAGTTTATTTAGCTTGGGTCGTAAGTAATTAACAGGTTCTTTATTGTTAAACAGGCCTTATTTAGGAGGATAACAAATATATATACACTAGACATGAAGTGTATAGTGTATATCAAGGGAATAGATCAAATTTTTTGGGGAATAGAAGAATAAAGGTTGGTTAATGCTGGTAAATGAACAAAGTCTATGTCTTTATTCTAAGAATTGGTTAATAAAAGCAAGTAAAATATAACTTATTACGAATACTGCTCTTCTTTGAAACCAGACGATCAATATTAGACTCCACTTTGAAATATATTTATAATTTTTAATTCCAATTATTTACATTTTTAGTATGTTCTACATATTAACGATCAAGATAAAAAAGACAAGTTTGAAAAAATATGAATAGGTTCATAATCAAGGAAGATAGGCAACTAATAAGAACCAAAATGGAACAAAATAAAGAATAAAGAAAAACGGCAATCATAAAAAGTATTCGAAAGTTTACTGAGCTGAAAAGGGTTTCCGAAAAAGATCATTTTGTTGCTGTCCATGTTCTACGAAGAAGACATAGTTATTATCAATCCAGTTCAACCTAACCTAACCTAACCCAAAATAAATAACCTTTTAAGAGTATCAGATAAAATAAAAGAATTTTTCGAATTTATCCCACTACTATATATTTGTAGACGACATGTTTCAGCCACGTCCGAATGGCCATTTTCAACTCAGTTAGTAAAGTGAGTGTTGGCTCTATATAAAGCAATGAGTGAGTGAAAAGGTCGGATATGAATTCTTTCCTTAAACTTTAAACTTTAAAGAGTATTTTTTACGAGTTTTTCCTCTGATGAAAGAGACTAGAAAAGGCAACGTTGGAAATCAACACATTCACCGCAAGGCTGAACGGCTGGTTTTCTGTCTTTATGAATGAAACGTGTTAAAAGCTGGTCTTTACGAGTGCGTGGATGAAATTTGCATTCCGTTATAGTGCTGAGTTCGAGGCCTTTCCTTTCTCGCAATCATATTTATTGATCTGGGATTCGATCCTCGTCAGGGACTAATTGGCAAACAGATACATGCGATAAATTTAACGGTTTTTGACTCATTATTTTTAACCATTTTTTATTTTTGAACCGCGTGGGATCGATGCTCGAAGGGGGCGTTACACCAAGTGACGGAAGACCACCAGCGTTAGTAATTAAGTCTTGAAATTACGAGTACAATCATTTTGAAGCATCGTCTTACTAATAAGTTTTATTTATCATTTTTTTTATAAAAAGTGTTAATTGATAATGATATCCTCCTCTCTAAGTTGGGTATCAAATTACTCGGTGACAGGATGCAGGAGCAGGTTAATAACACAAATAAATTGTTTTCGAAGCAAAATTAGCGTATATTTAAAATAAAGACTTGATTTCTACGCCCGACCGCTATGGCCGGGCGCCAATTGATTGAAAACTGCGGGACACTGTGACCTGCCGCGCCACCAATAATCGCGGCAAAAAAACTAATATTAAAGATGACAGTTGCACCAACATGAAATGAAGCAACTGTCATAACAAATAGAATGGCGTATGCAAACAGATGCGTAATATTCTATAATTAAAATTAACATGATGTGCATGTCAGGCGAGCGAACAAAAATAAGAGACAAAATATCGTTTTTCGAGGCTTTACGGCATGAACCTAAAAGACCTTAATCATCTTGATATCAATAAAATAATGAGTTTATTTATTAATATGGACTAGCTTTGATTTGGGTTAGAAGTCGAGTGGCTTGACGTTGAGTAACTACAGAGCAGCGAATACTGAAATTCATTAAATTAATAAAATATATTTGTTTAACTATTGTGGTCTTTCAGAAGAATTTCTTGGAGAAACCACGACACGAACAATGAGGTTCTCAACATAATTAAGGAAGATAGGCACCTAGTAAGAACCATCTCAGAGAGGCGTGCCCGGTGGATCAGTCACATCGTGCGCCACAATGGTTTTCTTCACGACATTGTGGAAGGGATGGTTGAGGGTAGAAACTGCAGAGGGCGCCCTAGACGGGAGTATTTGCAGCAAGTGTTCGAGGACATAAGTTGTAGCTAGTTATACTGATTTAAAGAGAGTTGCAGAGGATCGATGAAGAGTGGAGATCGAGATGTAAGATTTTGTTGCTGCAAACCAATCCACCGGATTGATATTACGGAGAAGAACGTTGAATAACTGATATATTCATTTTTATTATATTTGAGACATAAATCTGAGTTTATTACGAGGGTTATCCGTAAAATAAGGTTCCCATGGCGCATTCCTCGTACGAGTATGTCGTTTGACATGTATTCTTAACGAGATTAGAGTTAAAATATATTTTATGTACAGTGTTAAAAATACGAGATTTTTAATTAGTTCAATAACTATTTCAATAAGTTATACAATCTTAAAGACGTACTGACTAATTTTTAATAACACACGTATATATAAAAACATAAAATTCTTACAATTTATTTTTCACGCAAAATGCATATTGTAATAAAATGCAAAATGTTACATTATACGCTGTGAATATTATGCATTGTTTTCCTATTGTCTTCTGCATGGTGGAACCGCAAGCATTTAAAGCCTGTGCATCCATGCTCGTGATAGTCTGCTAAGAAGTCGTCCTACCGCGATCTTATTATGCAGGAATGTATGCCACTCATGCCATCACAAAGTGTATATCATGTCAAGATTACAAGTAGTTCGTATTAACACGAGACAATTATTTCCTTAAAAACTTATAACGTATATTTTCACATTCATTTATTTACCTTGTTTTTACATGGATCACATAAGATAAGTTCTCTGTTTAGGAGACTGAAATTTCGACTAACTCAAAGCTTTTCCCAATACATCACTAGTTAAGAGATAACTTTTTTTCTCCATATCAGTTGCATATTTAATCACCTCAAAATGCCGCTTCTCAAATCCGTCAATCACTATGATAAATGCCTGCTTCCATAACATCTCTGCACCCGAAGGTATCAAGCGATTTGTCAAAGGCAATATATGTATTTTTTTGAGTATTTAATTCAATTATTTGACAGTAAATATTAATTAAATGCTCAGTAATAAATACAATAAAAAGTTCAGTAAAAAAGGTTAAATTGCCAGTAGAAAAATAATAAATTGGCAACAAATAATTAATGAATGGTAATTAATTATGCGTTAGATTAGATTAGATTTCCATTTATGTGCTAATTATTAATAGTCCTGATCCATAAGCATGTTATTATCATTAACTCACTGGCTATTAAGCTAAAAGTGGTCATTTTTTAAAATATCATTTTATTTAAATATCGACCATTTTACATTAATTACTGGCAGTTTTGAATATGGTACTGACACTTTAATTTTATAACTAACTATATTTGTACTCACACAGAGGATACCATCAATTTATTAAATCTACTCCCAGTTTATTTATTATGCTGTCAATTCATTTAATTTACTGCCAAAATCTTGAATTAGTTACTGAACAAATCAATTGTCAAATTTTTGGTTGATTGGTTAATTGAAATTTTCATAGTGATCGGATGATGAACCCGACGCTCCCGAGGCGTGCACCATTCTGTCCTGGAAGGACCGGCTAGATCCGACAAGCAACTCGCGGTTATCAAAAGGCGGTTACCCATCTAAATTATAATCAAATTAAATTATGGCAATTAATTTATTCACAAATATTTATTTTACCGACAATCAATTAAGCGAGTGTATCCATTATGTATTGGCTTAATTATTAACTGTATTTTATAAACTTTTCATTACCTATCCGAATCTGTGATAAATCTGTAACTACTTAATAAATGATTCAAAGCTCTTTTGATAAATATAATCATTGAATATTAATTATTCATCGATTGTACAAAACCTTTAGAATAACGTTTAATCGAACAGAAATAATCGTCGAAAATTGACAATTCAACTGGGTCACGTAGAAACCACAATCTGAAAAAGCTTTCTTTTGAAAATCAAATTGTATTTTAAAGGCAGTTTTTAAAATATGCAAAGCAAGGATTATGACGTAGATAGCAAATACTTCAAATACATCAGCATTAATAAAATGAAATCTATAAGATTTTATTGCCTAATTATAAAATACGAGTATAATATCCTTTTCTTTCACCATATTTTTACTATCTTACCAACTCTTTTGTTAGTAGTGTAACATTATTTACAGGACATTGGCTTAACGGTTTTTTACTGGCTTAAAGGGTAATTCCAAATTAATAACAATCAAATTACCGCTAAATGGCTTGATAATTCTAAATTTTTTTTACTTACATTAAAATTATTATTGGTAGATTTTTAAAAAACTTGTACATTTCAATATTTATAAGTCAATGAATTTCTATACCAATATTTGATGTACACGCACTTCGAATTTACAGCAAACATCATCTTATATGATATTTTTCTCATCAATATCAGAGAAAAATGAATGGCAAACGCTGGAATTTGAACCAAGAACTCTTGTACCCATTTTCATTTCATTACTTGGCGTTTGTCATTCAGAATACAGTATATATTATATAAAAACACATACAGCTTATAACAAGCGCAATCTATAAATAATACGTATCATTAATACAATAAATGTTAATTTCTCGACACGATGTGTGGAACAATTGGTCATGGGCTAGCGCTGACTAATGAAATAAACATGATTACAAGAAATCGTGGTTTGAATTCCAGCGTCTGCTTTTTATTTTTAACTGATATTGATGAAATAAATGACATATAAAATGAAGTTTGCTATAAATTTGTATCTGTGAATCGAGTATTAAAACTTTCTTTCAAAGATTAGAAGTGTCAAAATATGAATCTTTTTTCTAACAGATGCATTTTTCAGGCTTACAGGACCACTGAATTATTATTTTTTGATTGTTGAAAGTTTTTTGATTGATCACCGCACGTTTTTATCGATGAAAAGTTCTGGATAAGAAATAAAAGTTGGACTCTAGAGTGTGAAGTCCTGAATTCTTAATGTACTACCTAAACACAACGCCGTCATATCACTTTAGTTTTTGGGATAGAATTTGTAAATATTTAGTTGTTTTCCATAAAGTGACCAGCTCAAACTTTATATGCGTAGTATTTATGTACATATTAAGAAATGTTATTTATTTTTAATATGGGGAGCGGCAAGAAACTGACAGTTTTAAATTAAAGAAAGACGAAAACCGTCAGGTTTTTTTGCCGCTCCCTGTATCATGAACGATTATATAATATTATTAAATAATAAAAAACTAGACAAATAGTCGTTATAATACAGACTTTATTATTCAAAGCTTATCGTTTATGTCTTAGATCTATGATAATAAATGTTTTTGCATCCCTTTTATATCTATAATATAATAACTTTTTCTATATATCTATAATTTTGTTCCGTTTTGATGACTTATTTCTTATAAGATTTAGAATGATAGTATTTTTTTCTTAAATACGAAAATATTGATATTTCAAATGCTTATAATCATCACACCTCAATTATTTATTCCTACTTATTGACTTTGACTTTATTTAACCATCGCGTATCTCATAAATTATGATAGTTATACTACATTTATATACACGAATTTAAGTATATATTCGTATTATTAGATAATTCGCTTTTGTATCTTACAAAAACGCAAAATGCAATCGGAAAAAAGAGACAATTTACTTTTCTTTAAAGTGACTGCTATTTTCTCAATTCAAAGTGTGAACTAGCATGAATTATTTATATTTAGTAGTTTATCCTGTATCTTCCTCTGAGAGGAGTCGATCGTCTCCCACCGCTTATTAAGCATTCGCCTTGCACAATGATCCGTGAAGGTGTACCATCTGCATATCGAGAGCACCCAGCAAGTGTTCTGTGGAGGCTAACAACTTATACAGTGAAGTCTTAATACCTTTTTCAAGGAAACATAAAGACCACGCGAGTGATCTCAGGTACCAATAATTACTGCATTCCTTTTTAAAGTACAAACAAAAATTACAGATCATTTTACAGAAAGCTCAAAAACAAAATCTATAGACAATATGTTTATATAAGTTGTTAAACTATGCAGCGAAATAAGTAACTAAGGTGAAAAATACTTTGTTTTATATTCCTTTCATAGTTTTTGTATTTATCTACAAAACAACTAAGATGACGAGCAAATATACACGTTAATATATTTTAAAAAACAATTTATATAATGTAAGCTGTACAATATCTTTATTTATCAATATAATAACGTATCAAATATAATATAATGTTGTAGTAATTCAAATTCGAAATTGATATTTACTTTTATCTGTGTTCATATTTTTTGTCTTTTCTTACTTTAAACTACTAGTTAATTAAACTTTTGTGGACTGCATTGACATATGAAATAAATTCTTCAACAATGTTCTCTAAGCTTATTCTCCAACAATAATTTGATATAAGTCGAACTATATTAATAAATTCATCTAGAATACTTTGAAAGAAAATAACTACCTTCTCATCATGTAGCAAATCATAATTCAATCTGAATGTTAACTCTTTAATATTATAATATAATATTAATAAAAGAGGTACTCAATTTTATAATATTAACTTCTTAAATACTTTTTTACTTTAATAATATGTTTCTAGTATGGGCACCATGCTTAATTTTAATATGGTCTTTATTAAATCATAACACAAGCATGCACGTACCAATAAAGTGATTAAGTCTTAGCAGAGAGAGCGCTTCAGTCCCGACTTAATTGTTATCTGCATCTTATCAAGGCACCTTGGCAGGTGTTCCACCTTGCACGCCTCTGCCTACCTGACGAGCAACCCGCCGAGCTTTGGTCACGTCATAGCGTCAAGCGTCAGAGCTTCGGCTACTCACCTGAAAGCTCCAAGGCCTGAAAGCTCGAAGGCTGGATGTTTGACAATACCCCAGAATGCTGTAATCAGACCAAGTGTGTACATAGTTACGTTGTTACGTAGTTACACACACGGACCGGGGAAACCTGCACGGCATGTTTGCATTTCCTTTTAAAATGTTATTCTTGCGTTAAGGTAAAGGTTACAAGACCCCCTCGGTCTCTCTAATCAAGAATAATACCTGCAAATGAAATTGTATTTTCCAATGTGCTTTTGTACTTGTTCAAATAAAATGAGCTTCTTATAAGCATTTATATTTTTGTTTTATATATTTATTAATTATTGGAAGGTTCAAGATTGATAATGGAACTGATATTTTTTTTTCTTTACTTAATAATTTAATATTTTTTCAGATGTAAAATATAATAAATCCCAAAGTTTACAAATTGGATCACTAGTCTTCTTCAAGTGCAATGGATTAAACAAATATATAATATCTATGGTTCAAATTTACGTGATCTTTAATTATTTTTTTAGGATTTTATTGTTGAAATGAATGCCTTGCAAAGACAGTACCTGTTGCAGATGTTTATGTGCATATAAAGGTGAATATAAAATTATATTTAATTTTTAAAATAATTTTATGGTGTTGTATGTTATGATGATATATGAAGTTTGGTTTAAAAATCTATCACGAAGTTAATAAAATTACAGTTTTTAATAATGATACGCTATTAGATAAAACATAATATATATTATTGAGACACAATGTCTCATAATGTTTCCAACTTAGTGATAATAAATGTGTAGCATTCCGTCATACTGTTTTCATAGAGAAAGTCTAATGATATTACTCGTTTAGAATTTCTGCAAGACCTTTTCACTCGCTCCGAGCGTAAACAGAAGTTGCAGAGTTGCGGTGAAGCAGAAATGATATGCAATGAATAGCTACCATTAATTGCTCACCGCCTCCAAAGCAGTGTGTACCATATTTAATTAAAGTAGCACCGGTGTTGTTGCAGCACGAGTTAGTAGCCAGGTTCAACACACGTGTTGTTAGATAACAAACGCTATAAAATAACACATATTAGATTTGCCATCGTGAAATGTATTGCCGCTGTCACTAAATTACACATTGAAACTCCTCAAGCTTCCAAAGCTACTGGGTCATATTTGTCACATTAAATTTGCCACTTGACAGATATACAACCGACGCAATCACTACAAGAGACTTTACAAAATAAAACATTTGATTTATTTTTCAGGTATAATAAACAATTTTAAAAAACTTTTTGAGATCCATTTTAAATATTAAAGTTACATATACTTTTCACTTTTTTTAATGTCTATCACGTTGAACACTATATATTCACTTACTGGAACACTACGGTCTTGCCCTTGATGAGAGTTTTGTCAGTTATCGACAATCACAAACGTATTAAATGAACGTGAATAAACAGTATCATTTGTGATAGATTGACTAAATATAAAGAAAGTTAAAAATATTTACACACTTAATGTTGTGACAAAATTTTTAAAATTATAATAAAAACTAATAATGTAAATTCCAAATTAAGTTTCATATGTTTTAGTAAGTTTTTTTTGTAATATTTATGGAAAAAAGCACAGATTTTTGTTTGGTTTTCCAGTCTTGCATAAGCTCGGAAAACTTTCGTGGTATACATTCATAATATTAAAAGTGAAAGCTACTATTTACTCCAAACTGAGTGTACATAAAACTAAATAGGAAAGGTACCAAATCAAATTTAATCCTTGCGTTGTGAGCGGATACATCGCGCCGGGTTCCCAAACATTTATTCGCATCTGCCAACACGGGTGCGGTGGATAAAGCAATAAAAATAAAGATAATATCCCTCAGAACGTAAGCCCGGTATTACTTAGTCTCGGGCAGAACTCGCAGCCAGGATTCATCCGCTCCCGCGATCATGTTTCAAATGCGGGATAATTTTCCTTCGCTCGCCTTAGCTTCGTTCAGAAATCTAATAAGCGGGACGTACGAATAGGTGTGCCATTCACACTTAAAGCAAATACCTGAGCCACCACCAGTTAAGGTATCTTTATACAATTTAAATGCCGAAACAATAAATTCCTTCGAAGCTCGGTACATGTTTTACGATGCGGATTGTATAGTTTGCGGGGCACTTATGTAAAATCGTGAATCGAAAAAGCACGTAAATTTACAACGTAAATTGTACTACTTTACATAAAACTGCTGTTTTGGTAATACAAGTTATGGAAGAGCTATTAAATAAATATATTCCAAGGCGGTAACACACAGTCGTAAATAATGGGATTTAAAAAATAGGCCCGCTGCAGTCTGCAAGAATATTGCTTGCAAAGCGATACTTCATAAATAGTTTATATAAATTTAGTAAATATTTGCATAACTCTTGCGTGAATAAAAACAATGAACAATAAAACTTTACTACTATTTATTGAAAATAGCAGTAATATATTATTTATTCAATTAAATTATTGTAAAACACAATTAAAGCGTTTTTTTATAGGTCACAATTGCTTGTAAGGCTTAGTTTATTCTATGAAATTCTGGATGAGACTTTTTTCCTGGTACGCCATATTTACGAGTACTACCGGATTTTAGCGACCTCTAGAAGGAGAGTATTATTTTTTAACTGCTTACTGTGAATTTTTTTGATTCTAAATTTATTTGACTTTCCACCTTTATTTGAAGATTTTTTATTCTTCCCTTGTCCGTTACTGGGACATATCATCATCATCATCAGCCTGTGTCCGTCCACTGTTGAACGTAGGCCTCCCGCATGAGTCTCCATCCTCTTCGATCCTCCGCGCTCCGCATCCAGGTCACTCCCGCTATTCTTCTTTTATCGTCAATCCATCTTGTAGGGGGTCGGCCAATGCTTCGTTTGCCAGTTCTTGGGCGCCATTCCAATACTTTTTTTCCCCATCGACCGTCGTCTCTTCGACAGATATGTCCTGCCCATTGCCACTTGAGTGTGCCTATTCGTTGGGTAGCATCCACTACTTGAGTTCTTCTGCGTATTTCCTCGTTTCGGATTCTATCTTTTACGAACCCTCCGAGCATGGATCTCTCCATAGCACGCTGGGTGACTTTTATTTTATGGGTAAGACTTGCTGTCAGATTCCACGTCTCTGCGCCATAAATTAATACAGGGAGGATGCATTGGTTAAACGCCTTAGTTTTAAGGCATTGCGGAATTTTCGCTTTAAAAATGTACTTTAGTTTTCCAAATGCTGCCCATCCCAGTTGTATGCGCCTCTCGATTTCTTTTGAGAAGTTATTTCGCCCTAGTTGTATTACTTGTCCCAGATAGGTATAGTCGTTTACAACCTCTATTTCTGTTCCTCCCATGGAAATAGGATCGAAGGTCTGTGAAATATGACTATTAATCATGGCTTTTGTTTTATCCATGTTCATTTTCAGACCAATTTTGTTCGACTCTTCATTGAGGTCGTAGAGCATGTCTTGGAAATTGTCAGGTGATTCGGCTATAAGCACTATGTCATCTGCAAATCGGAGGTGAGAAATGTACTCTCCGTTAATATTTATTCCACATTTTGTCCAGGATAGCAGTTTAAAAATATCTTCTAGGGTGTTTGTGAAGAGTTTTAGAGATATTACATCTCCTTGTCTAACACCTTTGTTTATAGAAATATTGTTAGTGCTATCATGGAGCTGGACCATCATTGTTGCAGATTTGTATAGAGATTTTATTATCTCTATATACCGATAGTCTATTTTGCAGCGTTGTAGTGAATCTAGCACTGCCCAAGTCTCGATTGAGTCAAATGCCTTTTCATAGTCTACAAAGGCGAGGCAGAGTGTCTGATTATATTCTTCGGTTTTCTGAATGATTTTTCTTAGCGTGTGGATATGATCAATTGTACTAAAGCCTTTCCTCTGCCCAGCTTGCTCTCGAGGTTGGAATTCATCAAATCGACCCGTCAGCCTATTTGTTAAAATTCTGGAGAATACTTTATACACATGGGAAAGAAGGGAAATGGGTCGGTAGTTCTTGAGCAGTGATTTATCCCCTTTTTTGTGGATTAATATCTACTCGTACTCCATGTCGCCGGGGTTTCTCCATGTTCTATTACCTTGTTGAATAGTTTTTTAAGCTCTTTCAAAAGAAGGGTTCCTCCTACTTTCAGAAGGTCAGATGTAATTCCGTCTTCTCCAGGGGCTTTGTTGTTCTTAAGTTGTTTTAGGGCCGATTTAATTTCGAATATACTTATATCTTGGATGTCTTCAGACCAGTGCTTTGTGAGAGTAGCCCTCTTGTCGTCCGCAGATCTGTCATTAGGACCTGGCATCGTAGATGAATACAATAACCCGTAGAAATGTTCTATTTCCTTCAGTATATCATTAAGATTTGTTGTTATCTTCCCATCGTGTGTCTTTAGTTTGGAAAGTTGGGCCTGTCCTATTACATATGCCTGGGACATATGGTATCTACAAATTGCCGCCATTTAATTCTCTCAACAACCATAGTATATTTATCGTTCTAGGACATATCTGCATCTGAAGGTCCACGTACTTCAGGTGTTTTAATAAGTTGTTTACAGCATATTTAAAAATAATAAATTCGCTTAGTAAGGAACTAAATATGATTGAATGATTCATGGTTTGTATCCCAGCGTCTGCATTTTTTATCCAATTTATTGATAAAGGAAATTTTATAAAAATACTTATTATTATTAAATTATACACACATAAAATTTATTTTTATTAAATAACATAGTTTTTGTGTGTATCATTTTTACAATAGTGGTATGGTTCATTAATTATTAATCAATATTAGAAAATTAAATTATTTGTCCACAAATCCACCTTTTTGTTTTCAGATTTTACATAATTTTTTAAATCTATGAAGATGACATTGTTAATTGGCAGTGACAAATTAATGCAAACTTGTTACCAATAAAAACAAAACAGTCATAAGTATTTGCATTTTTCGTACATTAACAATATGATGTTATAAACAATAAAAAATAAGATCTGAATACGACGTGGAATATTTTTTATGAACAAGTACATTGTTTGAAATAACCTCGATGCCCGAAGTGTCAACGTAAAGTGCAAAAGTCTCAATAATTTTTATTCGACACGTCAGTTGAAAAGCAAAAAAAATCTTAAGAGCATCACCTTGCGCTCGGTACTGCAATCGTCTCACAGGCCGCAGAAAGCAGCCTTTGCTATGGGCTGGGCGCGGGGAGCTTTGGTTCGCGGTAGAGCCTCCCAGCGGCGCCCGGCTGGCTCGAGAGCCAGTTCCCCGCGAGCCTTCACGCGGCAAAGTGCCCGGGGCCCGTAAAGCTCCCGACTGAGCTTTTGTCGCTCGCATCGGACGCATCGCTTCCGTTTTTTTATATACTGAAGAGCTTTTGACACCGATTCAGAAAAATTGAAAAACACTTCAATCGAGCACTTTAAGACGTCAAACTGCCGAACTTAATTTTTGATGTGTTGACAATTTTTCAAAACTTAAATTAATTAAAATATTTCATAAAATTAATTAATAATTTTATAATAACTATTAATCAATCAAAAATATTTTAAATAATGTTTTATAGTATTTATTATATATGAGTAGTAAAATATATTTTTAGATAAATTAAATCATTCTACTTATTAAGTATAAATAAATATGCAATTGAATTAAAATTGATTTGGTTAAATAAATAAAAATAAAGTTGTCGTAATTAAATTAATTACAAAGTAGTTTCATCCATATTTTTTAAATTGTAGAACATATTGTTAAATAAATTGTAAATAACAACAAACATAAACAATATTTTATGTGAAAAATATTGAGTGACTTAAATATGCGATGAAATTTGGACATATATAGCCTGACAACTGAATAAATTAAGGTAAAAATATTCTTTTAACTTGAAATTTAAGTGGAAGACATTCTTATACTATAATTTAAAAAATACGTTTCTTGGACGATTTCTAATTTGATTATGTTTACTTCAAAATGTTTAATTAACCGTCATGAAACTTAAATTTATGGCGGTTTAAATCTTGTTCTTTGCAGTTGTGTTTTTTAATCATAAATTTTGAACTATCCTTTTGTTTTGTTTTCATTATTCTAAATTAGTTTTTTTAATAATGTGTTAATTATTTTTGTAATTAGTGTTTATGTGTGACACGTTTGATTAAAGAAGTAGTTAATTTTCATCAACAAAAATGGTTACAAAATGAGTTATTGTATGGGGAAGTTTTGTCATTAAGGGCCGTAGAAAAAAGCTAATAATTGTTATCACGCGATATGAATGTTATACATCCAGGTAAAATTTAAATGTCATCAAGGGCACATACAATTTTCAAGTAAAACATGTTTTTATATCTGGTTTATCTCAATTTTATTTTGTATCTGTGGAACATTCAGGGTCAACACTCATATATCTTGATAAATCGTTTATCTTTTACAAAGAATTTTGTTTTTATTTTTACGGTATTTTTATCATTTATATTGATACAAGGACCTTTGAATAACAAAGAATAAAATATGGTTCAGTTATATATTTTTTTAGCTTTCAATTTTTGACAACCAACTTTAACTGCATATCTTACCGTGCGATTTGTCATATTTATATTTATTCTAATGTCAAAAGAAACAGTTGCCAAATATTTAAAAATAAAAATTTTTGCAATTAATTTCTACATAAGGTGTAATTAAATTACATATTAAAAATATTAATTTGAAATCAAATAAATATTACATTGAAAATAAAATAATTGAGGTATTGACTAACTGTTCATTGTCAAAAGCTTTGAATTCGAGTTTATCGATCGCATAATCAAATTAAGAAAAAAATGCATTCAACCATTAACCTTTTTACATAATAAAAGGTTTTATTTTAAATTATTAGAGCTTTTGGTTTATCTTAATCATTCCATGAAATCCGTTTTCTAGATAGTCAATATAGGTCAAAGATACGAGTAGCTTATACGAGTATAGATCATTTGCTTATGCTCGCTAACTAGCATATAATGTGGTCAACATATGGATACTATCTTTCTACCGATTTCCATAATGTATATTATCTTTGTGAACTAATTGTACAGTACTTGCATTATGCATATCCAATTTTAGGTGATAACAACATTTAAATATTATATCTTAATGCAATATGAATTTTTAAATGGCAAAATTAATTTGTAAATTCGTCAAATAAGTAATATCTGTTTTATCAATTATAGAGATTACTTCATAGAGTACAAAAAAACATAAACTTGAGTATTTACAATGTATCTCATTAGGTTTAAATACATTGTTATTATGCATATGCAATGATATATAAAAGTTTACTCTATAATAACGTCAGTGAATCTTTTTAGGTGTATTGGTTTGTTGGTCAAAAAATATAGAGAGTAAATTTATTTTGTTAATTTTGTAATAACAGCATTACTGCTTAAAAAAAATATTTGCAAACACATGTGCTTATATTTGTTTAATTTGAATTGAATTCCAATTACGTAACATTATATTTTAAGGGTTTTTTCTATTTTATCTGAGTGAACTATTTTTTATGTAAACACATACAGGAGAATACCGACGGATGGTGATAGTGATTCTAAAGTTTTTCATCTGTGGATCTTGTAACGCTTACCATTATACATATGAATAAGCACTGCATTTAGAGTGTTGATCCACCAACTTCATAGACTACAACCCTACATTCACGCATCATCCTTATTATTAAATAAATTTAATAAAAATTAGTGGTTTTCACGGGACGACTTTTGTCTGCCACTATTTTGATTAATAGGCTATGATTGGTATTTAATGGGTGAGGGATCAAATTCACACCAACGCAGGTATTGTAGAGCTCTTTTATTTTAATCTCCGTTGGGGATCGAACCCATGACTTTCGGCTTGCCAAGCATACGCTATGACCACTGAGCTCTACCCGTCGGCAAACTGAACTGCTTTCTATCTCGTATGATATATATATAAATATATATATCCGGAATTATGTATACGGATACCTTAAATATAAATCACAAGCATACAACACAAATATTTATTTGATGTTACTACAAAACAAACACTTCTATTGATAACTGATAACTGCTCTACATAAGTCGCTATGAATGACGCTGATGAAGTTTTGATGATTTATAGCTAGCCATAAATCATGAAAATATGTTTATTTTTAAGTATGTTTAGAGATAACTCTTTAAAGTACGTGCAGTCTGTCATCCGAATTGCTTTGACGATTTTTTCCATCAACGTCTCGCAGTATTTTCCTGTATTCGCTAACATACAAAAATGTTTTTTTTTTGTTTTATTTTATTTTTTCAATATCAGGCATACCGACCGAACTAATGATTTTTCCACCATGTTGGCATTGCGCCGCACACAAAGATCAGCCTTCCGTGTCAACCGCGCCGGCACACAAAATTAATAATTATTATAAACCACTTAAACCTCCATACAGCGGATAACGTGACCAAGTGAATAATTCTCGTACGTACATGCTGTATACTTAATGGAATTAAACAAAATGTTTTTAATAATTCCATTAATTATGTACGTTTTGTTTTGTACCATATGTGGGAAATATGATCATAATAACAATGTATGAACTCTATTAACATTTTAAGGATACCTTTGTTATGTGAATAACATAGTGTTTTTAATACGAATTTATTAAAATATGTATACATATATATTTACTTATCATATCCTTATTCAGATACGGGTGGCTAATCACTGTTGCCCAATTTATTGAAACTTGAAACAAAACAAATAAATATAAAGTCTTCAAATAACTATTTGATTTCCATATTTTCACAATAATTTGCCGCCAACCATTTAAATCAGCTGTCAATGTCTATGACTTGTCCCATGACATTTCTACGTCCAGAGATCCATTAATGAAGATAAGATAGTGGTTTCTGAGATATATTTAAGTGTTGGTTAATTAGCATTTGTTATAAAATCAGATCATAAGTTTAACGTTCTTTCTTTCTTCGTAGTATCAATCCGGTGGATTGGTTTGCAGCAACAGAATCTTGCATCTCGATCTCCATTCCTCTCGGTCCTCCGCAACCCTTTTCAGCTCAGCATAAGCGCTACAATTCATGACCTCGAATACTTGCTTCAAATACTCCCGTCTAGGGCGCCCTCTACAGTTTCTACCCTCAACCATCCCCTCCACAATATCGGGAAGGAGACCATCGTGGCGCATGATGTGACCAATCCATCGGGCTCGCCTCTCTGAGATGGTTCTTATTAGTTGCCTATCTTCCTTGATTATTCTGAGAACCTCATTGTTCGTGACGTGGTCTCTCCAGGAAATTCCGAAAATTCTTCCGTACGACCACATCTCAAAGGCCTCTAGTCTTTTTTTATCACTTTCGGATAAGCACCATGTCTCACAGCCGTACATTAAGATGCTCCAAACAAGTGTTTTGGCAAGTTGCTTGCGGAGCCCTAAAGAAATATTCTTTGATTCAAGAATTGTGGCTTTTTTATTGAAAGCTAGCCTTGCTTGATGTATTCGACTGTTGAATTCTCTTTTTGCTCTGCCATCCCAG
The DNA here is from genome assembly GCA_022606575.1 of Glossosoma conforme. Taxonomy (NCBI): domain Eukaryota; kingdom Metazoa; phylum Arthropoda; class Insecta; order Trichoptera; family Glossosomatidae; genus Glossosoma; species Glossosoma conforme. The sequence continues at coordinate 1,591,174 of JAGTXR010000102.1, read as the reverse complement.
GTGATCGTACTTCCAAGGTATACAAATTCTTTTGCATCTTTTAGGGGTACTCCTAGCATTGATATGTTAATTTTCTGCTGCTCATTGCGGCTTACTCTCATGACTTTGGTTTTTGTGCTGTTTATCTTCATATTGTGGTTGGAATTAAATATGTTTTCCATGGATGTCAGCGCTTCCGTGAGTTCATCTTCAGTTTCAGCAATCAGAGCAATGTCGTCAGCAAACCTTATCATATCAATCTTTTAGCCATGTATTTTAACCCCCTCTCTATGGCCCATTTTTTCCCTGATGTTATTAATTGCATTTTGTATGTATACGTTGAAGAGTACAGGCGACAGAGAGCATCCTTGTCTCACCCCTTGGCGTATTTTTGCTTCCTTTTGGACATTTCCAAGTGATATTATGGCAGCTTTTTCTTTGTAAAGTGAAAATATGAGTCTTCGTTCTTTGTATTTGAGTCCAATTTCTTTCATAATATCGAAGAGCCTCTCCCAATCTACTTTATCAAATGCTTTTTCAATGTCCACGAAGGCAATATATGTATCTTGGTCCACTTTTATCCTCTTCTCCAAGATCATACGCAGGGATAAGATTGCTTCTCTGGTTCCCATTCTTTTTCTGAATCCAAATTGATCGCTAGTGAGAGTCTTTTCTATTTTTGGTTCAATTTTATGTAGGATTATGTTGGTCAGTATTTTGGATGCAAGGTTCTTTAGCTTTGTATAATTTAGAGGCGAATCAACCTAATCAATGACTTGCATTGTACAAATGGAAGTAACCTTTCTAAGTACAGTGTGCGTCCAATATGATGATTGAATGAAAACCGTTTTTAAGGTATGGTATTAATATTAACAATTACATTACAACACGTTTAAAGTAAATACCTATTTTTTATAAGAGTTGGACTGTGGACGCTCTATGACAAAAACTCGACATTCACCCATTTTCACTAAGGCAGGTATTTTTAAGTCCAGAATAAACATTTTCTTGGACAGAATATACAACATAATAGTTATTCCTTTACATTATTTAAGGTGTTATACATAGTTTAATTAACTCAACCTAAACTTACCTAAATTAAAAATAATAATTAATTTAAATTCTGATCTATTCTTTTATTCATTTTACTAATATTAATACTCGTAGATTGAGTACACAGTTCAACTTCTTTCTTTTGTCAATTATTTAATGCTAAGTTTTGTATGTTCAGTTAACAATAACAGCTCGATATTTTGCGAAATGAGCGAATATATGATATGTGATAAAAATAGTAAGCCTTTCGGGATTTGATCTCCGAGGCTTCGGCATAAAATTCGTGTATTTTAACTTTTCGACCATAACCCTCCACGTATTATTTGCCTTCGAGATAACCCTCCTTTATAATAAATTAACCTTATTATGTCGTCTCACTAACAAATGGACGTATATTAAAATTTCAACGTTCTCGATATAGCAGTTCTCCAAAATGGTATGTGAAGCGCACCCACCATTATACGCATTATGTAATAATAACTAGATGTGTACCTCACTACTGTTATATGCATAAGGTGTCAGATCCCTTATCAATGGAGGAATTTAACTTTGAATTTTCCCAGCAAACTTTATACTTCAAAGGTTCGACCTTTGTATGAATAATATACAACGAACTTTATTAAAAAATTTGTGACATTTACTTAGAAATCTATTTCAGAATAGAATAATAGTTAAATTTAGTATTTGATCATGCTTTATAAAGTCTAAAATGAGGTCATTCACATAGCCACCTTGTAGCCAAAAATAATTGGAATACACACGTAAATTATTTTCACTTAATGTTTTTTATCACCAGTGCTATTGTCAAGTAACTCGTTACACACTTACAAAACAGGTAAAAGTTTGTTGACAACGATTATAATATATTATTGGTCAGTTTGCGGATGAGGTTGTTTCTTGTGGTAAATTTTTGTTTGGTGTTGCTGCAATTATGCCTGAAGGTGAGAGTACGCGGCACCAGTATGGGGTCGATCAGTCCATTGTAATCAAATGGATACTGCCCTGAATGATGCATGCTGAGTCATCACAGGCTGCCTTAAACCAACACCCATTTCAAAACTATTCCCCTTGGCAAAATCATGGGCGCCTCATTGGAACTGTAATTATGAACTTTAAATACCCGGTTTGCGGTTTTGTGAAATATAATGATTGCATCACTTCTGCGGTGGAGTTTTTAATTTATTTTGTTACATGTTTATACTTTGGTGAGAATTGCTAAAAAATCTCGTATGAGTATTCATGAAACTTTCTTAACATAAGTATTCTAGAGTGGTTTATTATAGTCTGATCTTGGAGGTAGGAATGTCTTTTACTATTAATCTTTTCGTATTGGTTATATAATTACTCAGCTTGTTTTTGGGTAAAGAGAATTTGTTCTTCTTCTTCGTATAAAATTAAAAGGTAATCAACCAACCGTCTTACTGCTTGTATAATCAGATACCCCCAACACCCAGACTGAAGTCGCGAAGCACTTTTCTGAGATCCACTCAACCTATCACATCCACCCCTGAAAATAAGACACTCCAGCTCTTGCAACAAGTTGCATCAGAGGATTTCATTACTCCAAAGCAAGGTCTTTCAACTGGCAAGAACCTTGACTGGTGGACCTGGAAATCCTTGAACAGATTAAGAAACGTAGTTGGTAGAACAAAGGACAACCTCGAGCGTTGGGGAATGCTTTCGCAGGGAGAGTCACTATTGTGTGACTGTGGAGACTTGCAGACCGCCTCTCACCTAAGATTCTGCTCCATGTGCCCAACAAGCTGCACATCTCAAGACCTAATTCTGAGCAACACACGGGCTATCGATGTTGCCAGATACTGAGCAAAATAATTTGACGTCGCTGACTCGAAGAAGAAAATAATATATTCAAAAAGCCTATGCGATAAACTCTCCAATTCACTTTCAGAATCAATATTTCATATAATCTAGAAACTTTGTATTCGTTTAACATCGCATATTCTTTTCAAGGGGCAGTAACCAGCTATCAAAGTTGAGTATCTTAGAGCCCAAACAGGGTCATGATTGATTTATGGTGCTCTTCTGCATGCGTTTTATTAAGCAATGTGTTGATATAGTCGGAAGTAAAATAAAAAAAATGTTGGTCTTCAAACCCACAAAACAAGGATTTGTACAAATATATGAAATACACAACCACACCAAAACCATAATTTACAATTTATTAAGTCAATTTTATAATATTCTCTTGGTATGAAAAGAAACTTATTTTAATTGTCATATAGAGTGACCTGTATTTGCACCTCGGTCAGGACTGCTTGATTCTCTCTAATATAAGTGGAAAGTTAATCTTCAAATTTTGAGCCTTCGATCTGGAATATTATTATTAATTGATGAGTTCAACATATTCATGCAACATCATCTAATATTATGAGCAAGGGTTATATATTTGAGTAGGTTGGAAACATATGCTAATACTCGTATAGATAAATCAAAACCCTGTTGTATTGAATTTAAATAGATTAAATAGTTTCATATAATATTACAAACTGCAGAGGACGTCTTTGACGGGAGTATAATTTGCAGCTAAAAAGGGTTGCAGAAGATCGAGAAGAGTAGAGATCGAGATGCAAGATTTTGTTGCTGAAAACTAATTCATCGGATTGATATTACGAAAAAGAATACTGCATTTATTTATTTGGTAATAAAATACATTAATACAATAAAAGCAGTTATAATATGTCGTAAATTTAAACAAATAGTTTGAGCAATAGCAGATAATTTACAAAAAAAACTGAAAATAAAACTCGTGAACCGTTGATTTCAAAATTTATTTAGTAGAATTTATACATTTTGAACTGATATTTAATTAAAAAATTTCTTCAGAATATCCTGGTGGTGGTGGTAGCCATACGTTAAATTTAAATTCATCATTTAGCTTCTTGAATAAAATATGGTAGATCTTCATTGAATATTTACAGGAACCACGAACCAATTAACACACTTAAAATATTGAGTATCTACATTCGCATCAATAAACCTTCCACTTCCTCTACCTGCATGTGATTACTACTGGAAGTAAGTTCTACCAACCATTATGATAATGACAGCCATCTCCACTTTACACTGACCAACTATAGATTGAAGGCTACCATGTCAGTATTTTTACCTTTTCATTCCTCACAGTATCAGACTGGGCTGCACTTTACCCACCTCTCACTCACAATTTTGTCTTCTTGATGATGCGCGAAGTTCAGTAGGTTTTCCCTCTGAACAATTGCGGCTACTACAACAGAAGTGATCAAGAGAAAGAACCCGTGAAAGAGATTAAAATCGCATTCACGGGTCGAAAGAAGATGGCGACGGAAGATTGTTTAATATATAATATAGTTTCAGAATATTTGAACTTTTATATTATCTACCTATCATTGAAGCTCATTACATGGCTGTATTAACTTTAAGTAACATGCCAGGATACGCAGCAGTACAAAGAAATTGGAGCAACACAGGCGCTGCATAGGCGGCACTTTGTTTTGTTGGAATATATCTGACAGTTTTCATTATTACGCAAGTGACCTAGAGTTGTAAGAGAATCTAATGTTTCTAAAGCGCGTAGTGTGCTCTTTTTACAAATATTCCCTCTCAGTGACCTGTATGCTAAAAATATCTGGAACCCTTGTATCTCTATGGACGGTATTTTATAGCGACTATATCTTCATTGTGTAAATAATTAAACCGATTTGCAGAGTTTGCTTGAAAATAAAATGCAATGTTTCATTCATGATAAATATGTATTTTTTTATTTCTTTTATTTTTATAGAGGATTAATATAGAATCTTAAGGTTATAAGATAATCGAAAATAAAATTCACTATCGAGTTCAACTCAAGAGAAACAATTACAAAATATTTAAATCATCATTATCATTATTCATATTTACTCATTATATTCAAACTTACGGAAGTGCTTTTACTTGCGTCTAATCCCATTCTGTTAACCTGGTTAAACACACCGAGCCTCAACATCGAATTTGGAAGTTTAAATAATCCGAATCTGACCGCAACTCCAGAGCTGAGTTATTAGAGGGATCCTTATTACCTCCTGGGGCCTCTTCGCCCCTATCTCGCACCTATTATAGCAAGTGGTGGTATTTTAATTCGTCCTATTTCCTACCAATTCCAAAGTGGCACCAACGTAAATGAACTTGCGGTTTTCCTCGCGAAACACCCTCGATAAGCAGATATGCCGGTATTATAGCTGGCACTTACAGCATTACACCATTTATATATTATAAGTTATTTTATATACAACAAAGGTCAGTAATTCTCGTAGGGACATATTCAACAAACCGTAAAGCTCCAGACAGTCCATTACCAGATTATATTAAGCTAAAAGCTCGGCAGCTTCCTCTCAATATCTCGTTGCAGCATCACAAAAGAAATGTAAGATAATGATGCATTTGTCTAATGATAAAATTAATATATTTTATTTTTAGGTTATAAAATATTAATCTGTATTCTCATATGAGATTTGTATTATGGGTTAAAGTACAATACATATTTGTCAATCACAACCATTGCAATGTGTTATATTTTTGCCATATCCATTCCATATGCGGAACATAAGTTAATCAACTTTTGCTAGTCAATTCTTTCAGTTGCTACTAACCATGCACTTAAAGACATATCTCTGCTTTCTTCATTTACATAATAACAAACCGGGCACTTGAGATAACAGCTGTAGTAGTTATAGTATTAGTATGTTTATTTTGGAGACATTTTAACGCAATTTATTTGGCGTTTGAATAAATAGCCCGACTCTCCTAAACCGCATGGTTTTCTAAATCGACTCCACCCAAAGTAGAAATTGCCTGTTTATAATTATTGATTATCACATCATACTAATGTGAAAATTGATATTTATTTTAGAATTGTTTATGAAGCAACATGAGCATATGAATAAGAACGGTTGCAGGGTACATTGTTCTGGGATTTTCTATTAACATTTCACTTATTTCATACTTTTGATTTCACCTAGTCATTTTATTTGATATTTTTAAGTATTCAAGTAAATTTTTAAAGACTAATTGATATATAGTTTAAAAATATATATTTACTACAATTAACAAATAGAAATATGAAAATTCTTTCTTAGGCGGATTTCATTCTGCTTCATCTTTAATTAAGTCATGTTTTAAACTCACCTCAACTTTTTTTTCTTCATTAATATCATATAATCATATTATGACGCCTTTTATTTGCCCATTTTGGTATTTATGATAAACGTCAGTACTAATACATACTCGTATATAGACTTGAAATCTTTCCTGTGAGCTTATATTTTTGAAAAACCTTTTCATGCATAACGAAAAATAAATTGAATTTTCGTCGGTTAAAAAGAGGAAAAATAATTGTTGGAACGTTTTATATTTGATAAACGTAAAGTGAAAAATAAACGACCTGTTTGGTCCTTGATAAATCGTGTTAAACATTTTTAATTACCAAAAGATCCACCGGCAACTCTGAAATTGTTTAAAAAGGGGCAATAAATATGGCTGAGTGATTTTTACTTTAACAGTTATTGGAGAAAAGCAATTGATTAAACATTCAACTGACTGATGAACATTTTTAAAGCTCACGGAAAAACAAAACGTGTATCAGACTAAAAGGAAAACCAAAAATTTTTTTTGTTGTAAAGAATAAAATGAAAATATATCATAATTTAAAACAAATTTTTAATACATTCTTTTTGTCAAGCATTTTTTTAACGTACCTCGTGAAAATATTATGTTTTATTGATATTAAATACACAGTTTATAAGAGTAGATATTTGAATTGCTTTTTAAGTTATGTCGATTAAGAATACATAATTTTACCGATTTGCTAAAATCTTAAATCAATAACACACATTCTTCAAACATGCTGATTTCAGACGCCCTATTTGTGCGGAAATACCTTTAGCTTGTTAAATATACAAATACCCGTAATTATGGATTACATTGTACTTTTTATTGATAGATAAGCACTGCATGAGAAGTGTCGGTCCATTAATGGACCACAGCATCTAATTGTTCATTTTTACAATGACGCCCTATAAATGCAAACTGTTCACTAAAACATTCGTTTACCACTAATATTGATAACTATTTTATGACTGGTATTTTAAACTTAAAAGATCAGTTTCACACTGACCGATGGTTATGTATAAAGCTGAAAAATTATTACATTCATTAAATCTTTTTAACTTCTCAGGAATCTAACTCGCGATGTGTTGCATTTTAAGCTAGCGCTTTACCTCCAAGCTATGCCAGTTGTCTAAGAAAACCCATTGAAAGGTTTTGACAAGTTTTCATCTACGTGCATTGTTCATTTAAAAACTAGAATACAGCGTTTTATTTGAGATTAAATTAAATAAATTTTACTTTATAAGTTCTCAACTTTTTGCACAGCAGTTATTTCAGCAATTATAAAATTCATATGTGTCGTTTCGAGAAATAACTTTATCAATAGATCTTTAACTGACAGATGTTCAAAAATGTTCACAGGAGACTTGGCTTCAGACGATTTGCAGGATAAAAAGATTTACGTCTACGTAATACCTTTTGGTATAAATATTTGTAAGCGCATACAAATATTCTTTCAGCCGATTTAACAGCAGTCGCTACAGACGTGAAGATGATACGTATCTAAGGAAGGAGAAGAGACTAATGCTATTACGATTTATTATTCAAATAAGTAGTCAGTTTATAAGCTTCGGACTGAAACATGTTACACATTTTTTTTTAGGTATTTTAAAAATCATTTTTAATAAATCATCTTGTATTTTAAAGACATAAATTTCATCCCGCTTAATCAACTGAATTAAATAAAGAGCAGTGTGACTCAAAATCAATGGTGCCATAACGTTTCATTTCCATTCCATGAAACACAGAAATTCAGATTATTAATTTTTTACGCTTCTTTCACAATATTTCATTTTATACTTATCATATTCATTTCAATACCTTTATTAAATATTGTTTAATAAAGCTTTTGGAATAATAAAATTATTGAAATTTTTTTCGAATTCTTAGCATTCAATAAAAAATAAGAATAAAATAAAATTACATACACAACATATTTTTCATAAGCTGAATCTTTATGAGTCCATTTACTCATATATCATAAAACAAATTTAAATGTATATAAAATATAGGGTAATCTTATTCGCAGTATCAATCCGGTGGATATTGGTTTGCAGCAACAGAATCTTGCATCTCGATCTCCATTCCTCGAAATTTTACTTGAGATGCAATAATTTTTTTTTGCTGATACATGGGATGTCTTTAAGACCTTTAATGTGGTATTTTCCCCTTTATTTCCACATCCTAATGCCGTTGACCATAAAGGTTCATCCGCCTTAGGAGAGCATTTACTACCTCCAGGACAATAGAGTGCCCTAACCAGCTTGACCTGATGAGGTTATGGGTGTTAGTTATTCCGGCCAACATTCGGTCCCTGTCTATATTGGCCGACTGATGTCGCTAAAACAAATTTAAATGTATATTTCGCAGAGTCCTCCAGTACTTTTAGGGGGCGAATAGGGTAATAAAATTCAGTAATATTACGTAAAATCACTGCTTGGTAAAATGCATTTCATGTTTTGTTTATACATTCATAAAAGACATGTTTAATTTGTTTATTTAAATAATATATTCATGATTGGTGCGTTATTTGCTTTGTAGGGAACCATTGAATACCTTGTGAGCATTATAACGAGCTAGGACAGATAAGGCCAAGTAGCTTAATGCAAATCCGCAAATTTCCAGAATACACAAATCGCGCTCATGACTTTAAATTAGAGCTTACAGCGTCATTAATGTACTAATCCGATACAAAATATACTGTAATTCATCATGTTTTATGTCATCTGACAGCTTTAAATTGCAAAATTTTCCACCGTACTAAATTATATTTGTTCGTCGTAATATGTTTCAGTGGCGTGAAAAAACCATGGTACTAAATTTGTGTAAATAAATACGTTTATAAATACACTATTATTATGAAATGCCTTAAAATACATGTAAGTAAATTAATTATACAATACAAATGATGTTTGACAAGGAATTACTATGATGTAAGTTACTTTTATATCTTTGTAAAATAAATATAATTAACAATTCATTTGATTCACTACTTAAATTATTAATAAATCACGCAAGAAATGCATACTTCTTTAGCTTATAACCATTAAACAATATTTTTTTATTAAAATAATCAATTTTATTTATTGCTTTTTGTATTTTTTTTTATTTTCTTGTAAAAACACTTTATACAAAAACAAATAAAGGAAAATAACGACAAAATGAAATAGAGAAATCTTATCTGAAGAATTAATCACTAAGCGCTGCATGTGCATTGTAGATCCGCCAACGTTATTAAACTACGCCCCGACATCACACATCATCTATTTTAACAATAAATAACTATCAAAGAGTGGTGTTTAAGAGACGGCTTTCGTCAACAATTGTTTTTTATAAATACGGTGTGACTTTCATTTTACGATTCAGGCATCGATTTTAAACCAGCTGGGAGTATTTCTTTAGCTTAGAATTTTTTTAAATCTATATATTCACAATATTAAATTTATTCAAAATGTTTTTGAAAGAATTCGTAAGTAGTCTCCATAATTTAACGTACTTTGGGATATTACTAACCATTTCACTAGTATTTAAAAATGAATAAGTAATATCACCTAAAAGACAGTGTGATATTAGTGAAACGTTGCATAATGTTTTATTCCTTCGAGTGAAAAGAGATGGTTACTAGAAAAGACTTTCTTGGATTTATATTTGGCTTTGAGTGTCACATGGAATCAAATGAAATAAATATCACCAAACCACAGAAGCAATTCATTAAAATATTCACGACTTTTTGCATATTGCTTTTTTTATTATTTAAAATTGTTCACAAATAAAAATATTTATTTGTGTATAATCATAAAATGTATAATCATCTAAAAACACATTGAAAATATAAACGCTTTGAATTTCAGTACAAACTATTAAAATCATTGAAACATATATTTTCGAAATCCTTTTCAAAAATATTTTCGCAAAATTCGCCTTAAAATAATATAAATAATAATTATGGTAAATCAAAATAAAAATATTTTTACAAATATATACATAAAGATCTAAGAATATATAACAAAAATACTTTTTTTCATTAATTAAACGTATGTATATTATATAGGGGAATTTCAGAATGCCTGAATATTTTTCAGCATACCCGGGTCAAATACTTCGATTTCCCGGATAGTCATGGAAAGTATTTCTAAAAATATAACAAGGAAAACGAAAACGCTGGGGAAAAAGCGTATTGGTTACTTTGGATGATAATGAAAACAAAAATGAATTCTGAACAACACTCAAAGCTGACGAGTGACAAGAAGAGGGTCTGTGTCAAGTGATATTCTTGTCTAATAATATAAAAATAAGGAAAACACACTGAAAAAATCATCAGATGCTGTTTTATTATTACATTATTTAACATTTATATTTTATTTTATGGTAAAATTCATCACTCACTAGTTAATCAAAGGCATAAAATACTTTCATTAAGCCGCTTTTTATTACTTATAGGTAAACGCGTTTGAGCATCTGGCTAATCATATAATCTTCTTTAAATTTCTGAATAACAAATCACTCAAAATATGATTTGGATACTATAGTTGTCCCTAGGATGCAGACCTAGAAGTTGTATGCATGTATGTCAAATCATATAAGTTCCTACATGGACCTTTGGATTGCAGAGATGTCAAGGGACATAAAATTGATAGTGGTAACAGACAGAACTGAGTGGCGGCAATTTGTGGTAACTATTTGTTATAACCTGATATGGGAATAAAAAACACTGATTAATTTTGTAATTAAATGGTTTTTTATCATTAAATATAAATTCCTTTTTTTATTCATTACTTGTTCTACACTAATATACTATAAATTTTATAATTAATTTAATACACGCAATTGTACATCAAAATTTTACGCATCAATTCATTCAGAAAAAATATTGGCAGACGCGGGATTCGAGCCTCGAGCGTTGCACTTTTACTCTATCCTACACATCGCACTGTCCATGTGACCATTATCTGCCTATGTTATACACGAAAATTCCCGGGATCTCATAATGGGGATCGTTGGAACCATACACTCCTATGTTTCCACGTGAACTTTATGGTGCACAGATAAGGTATGGCTACTGAAAAAAATTGTGATCAGTTTTTGGTTACCTTATACTCCAATCATGTAACTTATATTGAAAGAATATAAAACATTATACTTGATTATAATACCGTAAAAATAAAAATGTGTTTTTTAATTAAATTTCAGTACGTATCTCTATAAGAATGCTATATTTGGCTGTAAAACGTGATCAATTAAATTTCGTCAAATAAAAAAACTACTTTTCAGAAAACCACTGAGCCAGAAAACCACTGGTTAACACGTCAAAGAAGACGCTTAGTGGATAATTACTATTCAACCCATCGGTCTACATCCTCAAATTCCACGTGAAGATGGAACTTTACGCGTATATGGGCGTAAACTCTTCTTGCTGGGGGAGGGTTTGAAAGAGTCGGGGGTTGTGTTGTTTGAATACCGGCCACTAATAGCGAACAAGACTAGCCAGAAATAGCCCTTTGGTCTGACGCCTCGTAAATAATTACGTATTATTACGCGGGGCGAACTTAATGCTCAAACATCAAATGGTGTCATAACAAGAGTGCGGTTTTAGTCCCTTGTTAATAACAGTTTGCGGTCTGCATTTAGCACTGGATTAACACCGGCTAAGGTAATTGTTAATATAAGTCATGATATTTCAGGTTTTATAGCAATAATTAAATGAAAACAATTAAACGGTCAACTAGTCAAATGATTAATCATTTTATTTTCCATATTAATTATAATTTTAATCGACATTTCTACATAGAACTCCACAATTACTATGTGTAAATTAAGTGTTTTACTTTATGATACTAAAATTTAATTTAACACGTTTCGATAATGACGAGAAGTCATTTTCAAATGTTAAATTATTTGACACATAAGTTATATAGCCTTCTTCTTCGTAGTATCAATCTGGTGGATTGGTTTGCAGCAACAGAATCTTGCATCTCGATCTCCATTCTTCTCGGTCCTCCGTAATCCTCTATAGCTCAGCATAAGAGCTACAATTCATGTCCTCGAACATTTGCTGCAAAAAACTCCCGTCTAGGACGCCCTCTACAGTTTCTACCCTCAATCATCCCCTCCACAATGTCGTGAAGAAGACCATCGAGGTGCATGATGTGATCGATCCATCGGGCTCGCCTCTCTGAGATGGTTCTTATTAGGTGCCTATCTTCCTTGATTATCCTAAGAACCTCACTGTTCGTGACGTGGTCTCTCCAAGAAATTGGAAGAATTCTTCTATACGATCACATCTCAAAGGCCTCTAGTCTTTTTTATCACTTTCAGATAAGTGATAAAATTCAGATAAAATGCTCCAAACAAATGTTTTGGCAAGTTGCTTGCGGAGCGTTTAATTAATTATTCTTTGACTCAAGAAATTTTGCTTTTTTATTGAAAGCTAGCCTTGCTTGATGTATGCGATTGTTGACTTCTCTTTTTGTTCTGCCATTCCAGGTGGTCGTACTTCTAAGGTATACAAACTCTTTTGCATCTTTTAGGGGTACTCCTAGCATTGATATGTTAATTTTCTGCTGTCATTGCGGCTTACTCTTTTGACTTTGGTTTTTGTGCTGTTTATCTTCATATTAAAGTTGAAATTAAATATGTTTTCCATGAATGTCAGCACTTCAGTGATTTCATCTTCAGTTTCAGCAATGAGAGCAATGTCGTCAGCAAATCTTATCATATCAATCTTTTGGTCGTGTATTTTAACCCCTTCTCTATGGCCCATTTTTTTCTTGATGTTATTTATTACATTTTGTATGTATTCGTTGAAGAGTACAGGCGACAGAGAGCATCCTTGTCTCACCCTTTGACGTATTTTTGCTTCTTTGTGGACATTTCCAAGTGACCATTGAACTATACCCGCCGGTAGAAAATAAGAATTGGTGATGAAATAGAAATTCGTTTTGTCGATATAATTTTGTCGCTATCGCTGTAAAAGAACTTTTACAGCGATAACTTTACGATTTGATACTTTGTCATTGAATGTAAATAAAAATAATGTGCAAAAAAATTTAAACATATTTTACTACAAATTTATTGGTTTTAATAATTTAAATATTATAATGCTTGAAGGGAAAAACCTTGATTCTATGCAGGCAAAAAAAAACGAAAGAATAAATCGATTTAACGGTGAAATTTCCCTGCCGCCTCGGAACGGTTAGTCTTACGAAAAATATGACTTCTGCCTGTGTCAGCTATTTATCAACTCACTTTCCTCGGGTCGGATAACCATTTTTAACAAAGAGCCAAAGTGTTGGCGTGGGCGTAACATCGCTACCGTGGATTACCTACTTGAATGCACTAGGCGAAGACGCGTGTATTATAATAATACCTCCGCGAAAACTCCTGTATATGCAAATCAAATAATGTGTGCTCGTCTAAGCGACGCGAAGAATTTCTCTTTTTATTCATGTGATGCGAAAATTGTCACACTCACGTGTCAGCGTTAATCTATTCGTATTTGTGTTTTCAATTGTGTGATCAAGTTAGATAGGTTAGCACGTTGAAGAAATAAATCATGATTCATCTATATTTATTTTATAAGTATTAAAAAATATATATTTATCAAGAATAATCAGAATATATCAGTTAATTACTTTTGGAGTACAAATATATATACTACGTTGGCGGATCAAAACTCCACATGCAGCGTCTAGCCATGTGTAGAATGGTAAGCGTCATAGTGTCCTCAGATGAGACTTCAATATCTTTATCACCATCTTTCGGTATTCTCCTGTTTTATAAGAAAGTGTTTTTTAAATAAATCCTTTTGATGAAACATAAAAAATATATAACAAAATGGGGCGACTTAAATTACAATCTTAAATATTTACTCAACACTCCACAGGTGAATTACTCATTTATTTGGTAAATATATTGAATTGAAATGTTATTTTGTCTTTCTCGAACATTCCTTCAATTGTTAAGCGTTCCTTCTGCCATATGACTATCGATGCTAAATCCAATATCTTTGAAAACTATTGACTACTTAGTTTTACCTTGGGTAAAATATATAATATAATATAAATGACTGCTTAAGTATACACGTAATACTATATTTATAGACAGTTCCAGAAAGTAATTGAATTAAAAGGGCGTATAATTACGAATAACATATCCTTTCTCATCCATCAAGTCCATATTTAATCTTATGGGCAGGGGAGGAGGCGTCCTACCAACTGCAATACAACGCCTTCTATAGAGCCTTATGTAATATTAATGATAGCCTCTATCGTCAAGGCGGGAGGCTGAGTGAAACCAACCATTACACTTATACGTTAATATAATATTACCCAACTCAATGAAATCTGCTAATCTCACAACAATTGCTACTGAAGTAGGCATATGTGATTTTCAGTTTATATTAATTATATTGTATATTTTGTTATATAAAGGTTTAATTTGAATTCAATTCAATTCTCAAATTGCACTTATATTCGTTAGTGTTTTGTTTTTCAATTCTAAGGTATTTGTTCACAACCAAAGTGCCATCATACAGTTCTGTCAGCTGTTATTGTGCCTAAGAACATTTTATATTTAGTTCACGACTGTCACTCATAGCAGATAATTCAAAAAGATAGATGTAATATTATAGACATTTTATTGCATTTTAAATTAGCATTTTTAAGGAGATCGCATAATTATCCAAACGGTTCTTTGGTTTGCGGTTTTTTGTAATATTAATTTAATATGATGGGCGTTAAAAAATAATTTACTGAAACTAAACAAATTATATTTTTTTTCGAAATGTTAAGTACCGTCAAAAAGTATAATTTTATAAATAAAAACGTTCATTTTTGTATAAAAAGTACTATATAATTTAATTTTGGAATAATCTCATATGATTTAAAATATGAAATGTATCATATTGGTATGTTATAGTAAACCTGAAAGATAAATCATGAAATTTGTTAAAAATTTCCACAAATCCATGTTTGCAACGCAAAATATGTAGATATCTAAAAATACTTTGTAATAATGTCATCACGTCAAACATAAAATATTATTTTTCAAAATACATTTTATTAAGTCTTACACTCGAGACTCGCCAACTCCATCTATTCACGTAATAAAAACATGTCCAAGGAGAGGCTCCATTGAGCGTCCATAACAGAGACGTACAGTTCATGAACCCCATCAAGTGAGTGGGAAGGCGAATTCAGAATATCTTGAGTTATAACTCCACTAAAAGCATATTTACTTTGAGCGTGTCCCGCGGACCATTCAAAGCCGACAACAACATTGTCAACATTTATATGATTCCAAATATATTCTCCGCGGCATCCATCATCTTTTTTTGAGAAAGAATTTATTCGAAGCACTTCCGTCGTAAAAAATGGACAGTCCGTACGTGGAGCGGATGTAGAAGCCCGAAGACTGTGTATTATGAATTCATAGGGAAGGAATGAAACTGAAGCTTTTTCTATTTCTTGGACAGCTTTATTTCGTATGCCCGCTATGAAGGCAATGAAATGGAATGTAGGTTATAAGGCCTCATACATTTGTAATTATTGGCATCGTAAAATTCTAAGTGAGGCAATAATACAATCTCTGAATCGCCGAAATCTACATAATTCCTATAAGGAAACACCTCAAAATACCTTCTGTTTTTTATTCGTACAATAGCAGGAATAAATACTCCAATATACGAGTATGTGAATCATTTGTATGTAGACTAGAGTCTTTTGTGTAAAGTATTGATAAAAAATATTACAATTTTGAATTTATTTTAATTAAAAAATTAACAAATTAAAAATATTTAGTTTTGATTCACATTTATTTTAAACGATTACATGTTTCGGCCTCTCTGGAGACCATCTTCAATAATAACGAACAAATAACAGTTATTGGTGATGGTTTCTAGGTAGGCCGAAATATATAATCACTTAAAATTAATTTGAATCAAAACTAAATATTTTTATTATTTAATTTTATTAAGTATATTAATGGTAGTATTCACTTAAATAGTTATAACTTCTATTTTGTCAATTTTATAGTGTAAATAATGATGACTACAATGTATGCTTCTCAAATGGACAATTGGTTCAGTTGCACTTAGAATGTGTTATATTTTAATTGTGAAAAACATAAATATTTATAACTTCTTAGGTTTTCACGGCTAGATTTGATATTGTGGCTTTTAGGCTTAGTCGTGTGTGGCGAATTTATTTTAATCAATATTTCGACCGCCATTGCAGGTAAGTGCTGAAGAAGACTCGTGCAATGGCGGTCGTAATATTGGTTAAAAGAAATTCGCCACACACGGCTTAACCCAAAAGCCACAATAATAAGTATTTATCTTCACAAATAATATTTGATTAAATATCATGCAGATTGTAACATCCACATAATTTAAAGTGACTATGGTTTCAAAAAAAAAACACATTTTCAATTATATTTCAATCAGCAATATCAATCAAATTATTAAAATTCTAATTTTCAATACTTCGGAAAATTTAAAATATGTATTTGATGACATTCATACAACACGGCGAGGCGCACCTACATTAGTAAATGTTTTCGCACTGAACACTTAAGAATTAATTAATTTGCTATCTTAGGAGAAGCTTTCAAAGGCTGAACTTGTACAAAGAAGTATTCTTTTGATAAACATACAGAAGATACTTCAACAAGCTTAAGGTTCCCAAAAGGTGGCGAGATTATAATAATCCTTTATTTAAGATTATAACAAAACATAAACAAAACTTTTATAAAATATACCAATACCTACATTATAATTCAAAGTTACAGGTTCTGAATTCACTTAAAATTTAACAATTAAATGTCATGTCATTAAAATAATTAAAAAAAATGTAATTTATTTTTTTCCTATTGATTTAAAATCTCCTTTATAAAGTGATAATGATACAAGCTTTATACATCTGATACTTCAACATCATTTTTGCTATATCTAATCCTATATATCTTTTGGTTGTTCTTGGCTTCTTCCGAAATTCATCGCCATCCACTACTTCCTATTGTAAGAGTCCTTTAATTCACAGCAAGTATTTTGCACTTCAACCAGCGAAATAAAGTCAGTTTTACTGGTCTTCTTCCCACTGGACAGCTTCTGCTATTTTTTTATCCTCCGTCTGCATGACCATCTTTTAAGTAGGCAATCTGGCCCAATATATGCCGTTGTATGAATACCGCTCTCATATGAGTTACAATTATTTATTATGTTTGCTTAAATTCCATAATTATAGTTTAAATGAAACTCTGATCAGGGTTTCTTAGAGGGATTTTGCTCTTTCTTGATAAATATTCTTGATTGAGATACTCTTAGAACGCAATAACTTTGTCTTATTTAAAGAATAAAAAGCAACACATTAAATAAATAATAAACACATTATGTTTTAAAACTCAGTGGTTCCATACAAATTAAAGGTTTTTTCATTCTTTATTCTTGATTTAACTTGGCTTATAAGCCTAAAAGAGTGTTTATTATCATTGAATATCTATGTTTTGTGTACATGCTTACTTTACATATTTAAAGTCACTAATTTATTTCTCTTAAAACGATATTAATTAAGTTTAATAAGTAATTCATTAACTCAACATTTTCATAAACATTTCACGCATAATGTTTTCAAATATATACTTTCTAGGAAAAAAATACTGCTTACTCTAAATTCCATCACATGGCTAAAACCATCAATAAGATTATTTTTAAATATATATAGGAGAGTAAATTTAGTCATTTTTTCATTGATTGATAATTTTCGATAAAATCTTATGTTATTTCAATGAATATTGAAAAATATATGATTTTAATAGTCCATTCGCTTCGGGTATTAACATCCGTGTTATATGAGCAGAGGAATATATTCCATTCATATTGCAACATATAAATATTTAAATGTTTGCTGATTTATTTCAGTAACTATCAATATTCGATGTACGAGCTTGAAATAACATCGGTGCTAGCAAATGCTGAAGGCCATAATTATGCGAAGAAAAACTGTGGATTTCATTGGAATTCAGACCGGTGAGGTGAAATTTGCATTACTGTATAACTAATCGAGACTGCGGTCATTGCATTATAACTACTTCACTAGCTGCCACTCTTCCCGAGTTCAAACTATTGACAGGTGGCTGACACTGTAATTATTCGTCAAATTTAGAGACATTGAAAATTTACCAACCCGACATGCTTCAGGAGTATTCACTAACTTCTAACCTATCCTAATGTATTACTTATTAACTTTTCATAAGCAACCTTTTTTATGCTTAAACAAAGTCCTCCACAAACTATGTCATGTTCAACTTTGACTTTTTAGACGGTTAACAGTGTATTATCCGTAAACAGATGAAAATGAGGAGCCTTTAGTGCCTTCAAATAACAAAATTAAATCCACAGAACATATTTTACTATTTTAATTCGGTTGGCGATTATACATTAAGTGCTAATTCGAATTTAATTTGTTTGATAAATTGCGTTAAAGCGCACAGTTTTATTAATTTGTAGCTTGGCTTCGTCGAATAAAAACTGCATTTGCTTTGGAATGAAGCAAGTCTTGTTTGTGTACTATGCAATCATCTAGAGATTCTAGAG
Organism: Glossosoma conforme; assembly: GCA_022606575.1. Taxonomy (NCBI): domain Eukaryota; kingdom Metazoa; phylum Arthropoda; class Insecta; order Trichoptera; family Glossosomatidae; genus Glossosoma; species Glossosoma conforme. The sequence goes on along the minus strand of JAGTXR010000102.1, from coordinate 1,572,414 downwards.
AGACTCACCGTTCACTTGTGAGCTCTTTGAAGCGTTGTACTGGGACTCGTTTGCGACATAGACGACCGGATATAGAGTAATGAAGTGGGCGGATCGACGCCTACATACAGACTATAACCATCTTGGTTAGCGTCATGTTAATGAAAGTTTCTATCTACCTGTATTCTGCTAAATTTATTTATGTAGATTGTTCAAACCTACAAATAAATTATTTTGAATAGCTACCAATACCAATAAATTATGAGAAAATCCTTCCTTTTATTATTATTTTTTTTACAAAATCTTTATTTTTACAACTAAACACGGTACTGTTTTTATTATCTAGAAATGTATATGCAATGAAAATTTTCCATACTGTTTATGTAAGCTTGGGTGATTTTTTAAATTAGTTATACAATATGAATGTCAAACTATTACTGCCCTTCATTTTAAATCATAACATTACATGAAAATAAATAATAAAATGCATCAACGTAATTCTTTAGTCCCTTGATAATAAGTACAATACACGTTTACTATAAATTTAGTTTATTCCATATTTATAATTATATTTAATTTATGTGTTTTTATGTATATATAAAACCAATAAAATATAACTGCCCAATAAATAAATCATTTTTATTATCAATGATTCTAAAAAACTGTTACGGGGAAACGAATGGAATGCCTTGTTTATTTTTTAAAGTTTTTTTTTGATATTTTTTAATATTCACCGTGATTCTGTCAATATGAATTCATTTTCGCAATAATTAAATAACACTTATTACTCGAGCATATAAATTGGTTCAATTTTTCTTCAGATCCTCTATAACTGATTACTCATGGAGCGGCAAATAACATAAATAAAAAGGCGATGTAAGCAATAACCGGAATAATACGCGCCACTCGCATGTATCAAAAACGTGTGTAGTATAAAATTTCTTTTGTATAATCCATCTTCACATGGGCTACAGGCAATCAATCTAATTTATAAATCAAGAAGCAATTCCACCGCGGGAAAATTCCCCTCGCTTTCTCTCCTGAATGGAAAGTCGAGGAAGCGCCGGAACAAGCCTTGAGAGCTTTAAGCAATTCCAGCAAACTCTACGCTTTATTCATCGTTCTCCGGTCTGTTTATAAATATTCAACGGTAATAAATATACCGCCAAAATGAGTATTGTGCTCAAATCGACTAATTTATTCGCGCGAATCGTGAAATGCGCAGGAATCACCGACTGAAAGTTCAATTGTGATTTTTCTTTTTTCCGAATAAAAAATGGTCCGTTCAAGACATTTAATTAATCATCTTACGAGTATATTGCTCATTATATATTTTTTCCATTATTTAATAGTTAAATCATGATCAAATGATGCTTTAATGATTTTTCTAAATATTTTTTCTAAAAACTTGTTCATATTCGAATATTTAAATAATGTATAGTAAATAATTATTAAACAAATATTACACTATTAATAACCACAATTGGATGTTTTTCTTCTTTGGTAACTTTTATACTTTTTATTTGAACAACATTAAAGGCGCTTTCTTAACATATACAATATCAATAAACTAGGGCTTTGACCTTTTCGAATTGAAGGGGTGAATATTATATAATTTATTCAAGGACTAATATTTTCCGTCCATTGCCATACCTTTCAACTTATCAAAAAATTATTTTAACAAAAACCATTTTAATATCAAACGCATTGTTTTGATTATCTAATTCATTTAAATAATGATGTTTTATTTCAATAATAATATATATCTAAGTGCAAAAGAAATATTGTCTGTTTGCTGGGCTGATACAATATTCTCAAATAGTTAGGAGACTAATGAATAGTAATAATTTAATAACTGTTATTTATATATTTAGCATACAATGTCCAGAAAAATCCATTTCAATATTAAGCAGATCATTTTTTTGTACCTTGCTTTAAAACGGATCACACTAAGCACTGTTTCATCACTTCCTGGTATTTTTTTATTCATTTAAATGTTTATCTGCTAATATAACAAATGTACATGTAATTCAACTTTAGAATAACCTTTATGATCTAATTACGAGCAAATACTTTTATAAAAGCCACACCTTTCCTGTACGTTTTATTATATGTGGTCTGCTTCATTAATTTGTGGAAAATCATGTTATTACAATAAACGTTTACTTACGCATATTTTTTTAAGCAACAACTCGTACCGGGTATTAAAGTTATTATAATTATTTTAAAGTATTAATTAACATTTTAACAGACATTTTGATGAACAAATATGTTTATTTGCTATGTTTTGCTTGTGCTCTAATTTTCAAAAAAAAATAATGTCACGATATAATACAGCTCATGTGAGTTGGTTAATTTTGAAACGGGTGGGTTTTATGTTTTTGTGTGCGATGTTGTTGTAACGAATTCCTTGTAATAATTAGGTTAGTTTTTGCTCGGAGAGTTAATCGGGACTTCAAAGAATCTGCGATCTTAAGCATAATTAATAATTAGTGATATTATAAATTAATGATTATGCATAAAATTCCTTACATAAATAACTACCTTCCTTAAATAACTATTTTAAACCCGACGCGCGTTCAAAGAATTAGAAAATTTATTGTTAATGGAAATATTAATCATTAATTTTAAATTCTGTGTGGGTGTTTATTTATAGAAATAAAATCAAATTATTTATATTCACACGTCTTTATGTTTTCATTACTTTTTATGTATTTAGTATTTACATTTTTTTCACGTATTATTGGCGAACCATGGGCAGACAAACCATAATAAATTAATTCAAAATATACATATTTTACATTATTTAATGAGTTTCATTCGACGATTAAAATAGTGCTTTTTTTATACATACTCGTACTTAGGGCGTTTTCTTTAAAAAAATCAACAATTATATTTGTGTCTTTTTAAACATAAGAAATTTTATTTTAATCTATATATATATATATATATATATATATATATATATATATATAAATGAATGTCTGTCTATCTGTCTGTTTATTTGTCTTTTATGCATTCCTATACCATTAATCCGACTGCGATAAAACTTTGTCGAATTATTGCTTAGACTTACACTTAGATGATAGGATACTCAAAATTTGATTTAATTACAAAAAATAATTGAATATTTACGTAAAACGTGTTTTCATACAAGCCTATTGCATATAAGGAAACGAGTGACATAACCTCTTCTAATTGGTCAGCGGCCGTTGCGCGCGCATTCGGCCAGTGTTGCCAACTATGTAATCAATAATAATCTAATTCATCGGAATGAATTTTTTCATTTGAACGGATCCAAAAGACCGCCAAAAATGTCAATACGGTCTTCATAGTCTCTATGATCTCTTAATTATGATGGTTTGATGCTGCGATAAAAACTGTGTTTTATTTGTATAGATGGGTAATTTAAGAAGGGTTGGGGATAAGTCTATTGAAATTTTACAGGAGAAAAATGTGTTCTATGAGTATATTATAAATTAAAAAGAAATCGTTGGTTTTACCAAATAAATAAAATAACGATAGGTTCGGAACATCAATACACTTAATTTTACACTCGTATGTTGTAGTAAATATATGATTTTTAGCATTGCATTTTAAATTTATGGAACACATAGGATATGCATATTGAAAAAGCACTTTCTGACATACTTTCAGCTTTATCACTGTCTACCACAATGTATATGCGACTAGAAGTTGAAATATAATACAATGTTGCTTAAATTTATATTTGTTATTTTTTAACAATCGTAACCATAGCAACGCCGAAAACAAAAATGGTGCAAATCTGTCCTGTAGGTATTTCAAGTAGATACCTTCGTAAGGTTTTGAATATTTTGAAACAAAATTCTATTTTCGAAAACAGTGTTTCAATGTTTGAATTTTAATGACTTTTTTGTTTTAGTTTTACCATATATCGCATGCAGAAGAGAATTGAAATAACTATTACGTATTAATTGTGTGTGATATAGAAAGAGTTAATTTTGGAAATCTAATTGCTGGTTGACTTTGGATAGTATTATATATATTATTTTTATTTTTCAAAAGTGAATTTAAAAACTTTTTATGTAAACACATACAGGAAAATACCGACAGATGGTGATAGTAATTCTGAACTCTCATCTGTGGAATTCTATGACGCTTACCCTGGTGCATATGGCTAAACGCTGCGTGTGAAGTGTTGATCCGCCAACGTCATAGACTACAGTCCGATATTCACGCATCAGCCTTTATTGTTACAGGAATTTACTATGAATGGGTGGTCTTCACATGACGACTTTCGTCTACTACTAATTTTAATTAATAGGCTATGACTGACATTTTACGGGTGATGGATCAAATTCTCACCAACCGGGGTGTTTTTTTTTATTTTATATTTTTTTTTTTTTAGAACTCAGAATTTTAGAACTCAGAAATCAATTTAAAATCTTTTTTTTAATCCCCGTCGAGGATCGAACCCACAACCTTTGGCTTGCAAAGCAAACGCTTTGACCATTGAGCTATGTTATAAGTTTTTTGTTAAAACATATTTTGTTATTAAAAGTATTTAATGAACTTTACGCGTATGAATTGTATCGCATCATACAATTATGCACTTAAATTTTAATTACTCATCTCACGATTTAATAGTTGAAATTTCGGCGACTTGTTCCGTTTGGTACGGTTAATATTATATATTGGACGCAGAGAAAATCGTTAGCGGTGAAGAAATATATGTGTTTATACAACTACGAGAATTGTATGAGTCTGTCTCGACCGAACGGTTCTTGCTCGATGAAGTATTTAGTAATAGTTGGAGAGCGTTTTAACTCACATTGCAATAATCAAACCCACATCTTGTTGAGTGGGGTAGAGCATTTTCTCATAATGTATGCCCCGCAGATCGAAACTTGATGGGTAAGTAGAGAATGTACTGCGGCAGATTGTGGGTACTTTGACTATAACATTGCTCTTCAACCTGTTTTACTTTTCCAGTCTGCTAATTATGAAAATACTTTTCACTTTATGCAACGCTTAAACCATGAACGTGCTAGCAATTAATACAAATGTGATACTTAAGATTAAATCAGCTTCCGCCATATCCATAAGGAATATTAAATCCGGAGAGTGAGTAAACATACGAAAGACAATGAAAACAATGCACATACTTGTATCTGTTATGAATATTTAACATACATAGATTTTAATTAAATGCTAAATTAACTTCATTATAAATTAACAGTCACCTTTCTTATAAATCATGTTCTGTTTCTAACAAAAAACATTGATATATGATTCAAAGAAATGTATTCGGAACGAGAAGATAGTTTTTTAAAGATATAGGTGGATTTTCAAATGCTCCTACATCGAATTTCTTCAATCATATTTTATTCAAATTCGTAAATGACATTCACAAATGACTACGGAAATATTACATCAACGGCAGGTTTATTGTCTTTTTTATTTGTAATTAAATTTATCAATAAACTATTGCAATCCTTATTCATCTATTACAAGTTTAAAATACAACTAATTTGAGGAAATAACTAAAACGGTTCTTAATAATAATAATAAGGAATCAGAAATTGCTAACAGATTCTTTCAAGTGTTAGAGATCGATGAAGATTTTTTTTCGATTATTAATCCCATATTAGTATAAAAATACTAGTTGATCCTTTCAGTGAGTGACTGAACTTTAATAAATAACATTTTTAAATCATTACTTTCTAGAATATGTTTTTAATTTTGTACAATTATTTTATTTTATTGTGTTGAATACTGATTGTTATAGTGCTTTTTAACGTCTTCTTGATACTTGACTTTGTCTGCTCCTTACATATTTGAAGTGAAAAAACATCATTCTGCTGATCAACATAAGTCCGCAGAACAACTATTCAAGATCACTGGAATATGCCATAGTTCAGCTTTTCTATTAGAACATACCGACACAATATAGTCTGGCTGATACAATTATTAACAAATGGGCTAAGTTGCAACAAAGGCTAAGTGTTTTAAATGCCTGAATGCTTTATTTATTATCTTAATTTATTAAGCATATTTGCTTAAGGGTATATTAATAATATGAAGCAAATGAAATTCAATTTTAAACACATTATTATCGTTTTACCGAAATTCATAAAATAAAAAAAAAACCCATTAAAAATTAAGTTTGCTTTTCATAAGACTTTTCATCATTCTTGAAAATAGTGAAGGACTTTATGTATTTTTTTATTTTCATTCAAGATTTATTAAGAAAATTAAATAATTTATATTATTATTTAATCACTACATTATGTTCGCGTTTAAACTGTACGCCAATAATATTTCACATTAGTTAATTATATACAATAAAGGTGAAATTCATTAAGCTTTTAAATATTTCAGAACATAATAGGCGTTATTAATTTCTTGCCAACGGTTCATTTAAGAAATTCATATTGTATAATGAAGACAGATGTTGCCAAAATTTTACTCGGCTTACTTATTAAATAAATTGACGAGATACAACTACAATTCAATTAATTCAACATCTATGTTGTACGAATAGTAAAGGTGGTACAACAAGTATTAATAAAGAAAGATGAAAAGGAGCAGCAACCATATTTATAGTGATAAAATTATCATGAATAACTGAATAAACTTTCACATTTTTTTAAATTTTAAATCAACGTTAGGGTGTCAACTTATTTAATAACAAAATGCTCCAATTTTGATTGAATTATTCACACTCTGAATGATTTTTATGTTGAAATATAATTTTAATCGCATATTTGTAAATAAGGACGGTTTTGAGTACTGTACAAAATAAGTTTAAAGAAATATTCCAGCTTTCGAGATGAAAGTAAAATATGTAATGGTATTTTTTTATGGCGTTGATATTAAAATTATTTTAAGCGCAAGCCTACATGTATGTGTCATAAAAATTGCTACAAAATATATGCATAAATTTTGCAAGTATGAAATATACGATTCCCATGTTGGAGGTTATCCGCCCTAGCCATTATTCTACATGAAAATATCTCCTTGACATGAAAGCTATTAAAGGCAGTTTACCCGATAAGTCCTTTGAAAGTCAAATGACACATATCACATACATGATACATATATTATATGAGACACATACGTCATTTTCACTTCGCTCGAATACGAACTACGCGTGTCATTTTATTAGATGGTATTTTTATAGCTGCCTATTCCATGTAAGTACAAATACTGCGACATACAAAAATGTACCTTACAAAAGAGACATAAGTTCACCTTTAAGCAGAATTCACAGGGTAGAATAAAATTTATTCGCGTTTAAACATATTCAAGCAGTTAACTCGTAGATATTTTTTTCACTTCATGTAAAAAATGTCGTAAAATTGATTACGATGTGTACTTTTTTATTTTGATGAAAAAGCGTAATAATCACTTTTTTAATTAATTTATAATGTTTGTAAATAAGTGACGTAGAATTCCAAACATACTTAAATAATATTTGTATCATAAGTATATGTATTACATACCATTAGATATTGTATAATTTATATTTATTTCAATAATTGTACTACAAAAATATTTATTTTCTAATATTTAAGTTATTGTATCTAACATCTCGGTTCTATCCTTTTAATTATGATTCTACATCTCTTGCTTGAAACTCTTAGAATTTTAATATTGTACCCTCATTATTTAATGAAACTACATATTTAAAACAACAATCATTCGCAACTTAATAAAAAAGAGAAATGAAAAATTAACATTTAACAAATCTACAAGTCTTCATTTAATACATAGCAAATTTATATAAATTATTTTGTTAAAACAAACCAACAAACCAGTATTTTTTTCAACTACGAGGAATAAAATTAGTATAATAAGGTACTAAATTTTTATATCACTATAATTGTATTCGCGTAAAACTCGTAATTGTGATTATTTTAGCTCATATTTATAATTCAATGTTTAAAAGGGAAAAAACTAAGAGTACTCCGGGGTTATTGTTACTTACATTTTTTGTGATGCATTTAATGACTTTTTATGTTTTTCTTATGGATTTACGTTTGCCTTTGATTCGTATTTAAAGTTAATTGGAGTTAAAAATTATGATATAAATGAATATGTACAATATTATAAAAATATCAATAGTGAAGTTTAAAATGTGTTCCTATTATTGGTGCAGAGTCACGAGTGGAAATAAGAAAGCTCTCTCGAATGATAAGTATATACATACATATTTGCTAAGCACTTAGGACCAATACAGAGCTACCAAATGCTAAGGTATTGAATATGGTGCTATGTTTTTGTTTTTCTCGATGCTTCAAAGCGATAGCGCTGCATTCGTTGGTCTGCCAACTGAGGGTCTACTCTCTTTCAACTTTCCCAGTGAGCTCAAAGATTGAACACTCATCCGCCATTGAGCGACTTTAGGCTCACCTGAAAATTCTGAAACAACTCTTGACACAAAGGTTGTAAATATCATTTTACATTTTTAAATTGAAAAATCGTATTACGTTAACTGAAAACTAAATGCGTTATTTACGTTTTAACATAAAACATGCTTCGCAAAAGCCATATGATTTAAATTTAAAAAAAAAATAAAGAACTGGTACATTTTTTTTCATAAGATTCAGGTTTTTTAAGTCATCATAAATAAACGTAAAATATTTATTTTGTATTTATTTTCGACTCAAAAATGACTGAAACGATATTATATTATAATAAAACAAATCTTACATCAAAAACCTTGAAAAGATTGCAAAAATACTTCAGTATTAATTGTTTTTTTTTTTATTTCTTGTAAATTATTGTATTAATTTATATTATTTTATATTATATTAAAAATAACAAGACATATGTTGTTCTCATAAATTTAAATATGTACTTAGAGCATTTAATTTATTTTTTTTGTTTAATGCCATTAATATTGTTTTTATTTTTTTGTTTGTATCGTTTTGTAATAGTATAGTTTGTACTTTTATGTATATTGTATGTATATGAAATTTTGTTGGCAGCATACTCATACTTTAAGTAAGAATGTTAATATGGCAAAATAAAAACCATCTTTTACAATATTTTCGTGAAATCTTTTGGGTTAAGCTAAGAGTATGCTCGTATTTACTCTATTTAACTTCTTTTTGTACTCATGGGTAGAGTAACCTGCAGGAACAATATTCATCATAGAAGAGGTAAGGGCTCTAAAAACTACGCCCAGGGGTGTTTCCTAATGGCTACGCAGGTACGAAGAACCTTGCCACGTATTTTATAGGCCCAAAAAGTAAAGTATTACATACTTTGAACAATCTACGACCTCCATTCAAGAAAATTTAAAGAATGTTATATTTGTAATTCTTGCATTTAAGCTAAAAATTAAACATGGACTAAATAATACTTTCTGATATTGTTTTCTATTCATAGTTACCATAAAAAAATGCGACGCCACAGCAAACAATGAGCATTTGTTTTGAAAAAATAAGAAAAGCAATTAATTCATATGCGAGGACTTTTATTATCAAACTATCTACAACTTGTATTCAAATGCTTGGAATCGCTTAAAATAAAGCCAAGCCTTTTTGTCTTCTATACACCATTTAAACTAATGACAATCCAAATATCCTGTTACATTTTCCTTATTTATTTGTGCTATAGCAATTTGAAAACCACTTTTTTGTATTTTACCAATTACAAGCAAAATATTACTCAAAATTACAGACGAATCTCAACCAGCTGTCTTATATCACTCTAATTGTTAATATTTTTACAAAAGAAGTGAACTAAGTTATAATATTTCGTTATAAAAGCAGATCTACAAAATGTCACAGCTGAAGTAAGCAATGATTATTAATGAGATTGGATGATAAGCTCAACACTATTAAAGATTTCGGTTCAACGGTCATTAGTCGTTAGGAAGTAATGCGTCTAGTAAGTTCTATATTTTATGTTTTTCAACTTCGTAAATCGATAGAAAACCGTTGTTTCAATAATTTGAATCATCTTTGTTAATGGACATTTATCATTATTTTTTATTTTCTTATTATTAATTATTACTCAGGTCTTAAAATTAAACTAAATATTTTTAAAAAAAAATACAGAAATTCCTCCCTTGTCTCTTTCAAGTATAATTTATAATAAAAAATACATTCGTACAATTTAACAAACATTATTTTTAAGCTGAAAGATTTTAATTTTAAATTAAATAGAACCGGGCTAGGCTTACACGGAAAACTTTATCATTAGCATTTAAGACCATCCATTTTTAAATTATTATTTATTTTAATTAATTTCAATAAAATTTGTCATAAATGTGGGAATTTAATTGATGTATCTTTCTTCGTATGAGCAACGGATATAAAAATCAGTAACTGTCAACATCGGTGATTTATCTATTACTCAACATATTTTTGTGAGGAAAGCATAAAAGTACCATCATGTGGCATATTCATGACTTCGAGCTTTCTTCACCCTGAAAAGCCGGGAGCTTTACAATTGTTCTACCTAGAAATAATGACGATATAGAAAATGTTTCTTCGCTAAATATTTTTAAGGCATCGCAGTTTACTCAAGGTATGTAGGTCTATATCCTATGTGTATGCAGATGACGTCATTTGTTAAAGATAGACGCTCAAATGCGTGACTTCGAGAAGTTTCCCGTTGGTCGGTGCTAAAGCAGGACCACAGCAGGGTTCTCGCCAGGTGCAGCAGCATCTCGGCTATAGCGGATGTGAGTGGGCGGCCGAGTGTTTGCGGCACGCTAGAGTGATGTCATGACCATTGGCGCAACAGGACACTATTTTACAGAATTCTGTAAAATTCTCCTAAGTACCAAATGATAAACTTTTGGTCTCCTCATAACTGTGCATGACCTTTTGAACAAATAATTATACTTTTTAATTCAGTTTCAAATTCCGGTTCAAGTTTTTGTACCTCATTTTATAAACTGTAACTTTTAGAAATTCAGGTAAGTATTTCATAATATTTGCTATTAGATGTTGGTAAGATAATAAGTATTTTTATTATTAGAGTCAAGTAACCGAGATCACATAAGCATTTAAGGATCATTGTTGTAAAGTGCTGTATTGTTAATGAATTTTTATATAAAGTGAATGAAGCATGTACAATATCTGATATTTAACGTGAAGAAAGCATGTAGAATATCTAAGATGAATTTTATAATTGCTTATAGAGTCTAAAAAGTCAGATTACATAAGCATTTAAGGATCATTGTTATAAAGTACTGAATTGTTGATGAATTTTTATATAACGTGAATGAAGCATGTACAATATGTACAATATCTGAGATGAATTTAATAATCGCTCAAAGAGTCTAATATGTCAGTGTAATACATTTATACAAGTCCGTGGTATGAAGGTCAAGACGTGGTCGGGGTAGATTTTCGGGGAAGTCATCGATTCCAGTACATATGGTAATATTTGAGCCGAAGGATGAAACACTTTTTATCGTTATTCAACCAAGGAAAAGTAACTTTATTTTTGTTAAAGTAAAAGCGTTTTATAAATAGTTATTTGTGAGTTTTAAATGAGAATTTGAAACTGTTCACGTACCATTGGTGTAGGGATAGTCACAACTTGAAAATCAATATATATATATTGCCTTCTTAAGTAAGCATAATCGATGAGAGAATCAATCTTCTTTTAATATTGGAATATATATTTTTCTTCTTTTTATTACTCTTGAGTGTTTCAACAGATTGAGCTTTACATTGTTCGCTACTATCAATTGTGAATGAATATAATCCAAATAAGCTGAACATTCCAAAATTTATTTTAAAATGCACTCACTTTAATCAAATTTCTATTGATTTGATGGAAGGATAACGAACCAAAAAGATATTGTCCAATCTCAATTTTTATTTCTCCTCATTCAAATGATAGTATACAATTCATTTTGTATGTATTTAACAAATATAATGTTTATTGTACATCGTATGTGATGTTTGAATGCAATCATACATTATTTTTGATTCAGTAATTTGATAAGGTCTCATTATTATTTGAATAATAACTAATTGCATACAGAAAAGGACATACGTTTCAAATTATCGTACGAGTACATTAATATGAATGATAATTGATGATAACAAAATAGCTTTTATTTCCTTATACATTGATATGAATTTTATGAATTAAAAATATGATAAAAAAATCCAAAAGCAAACCAACACTTCAACTTTATTATATGTGTTTGTAAAACAAATAATTAATTAAATATATCTTGAATTTAAAATAAGTCTAAGTCTCTGATTTAACTTGTTGAATTCAAATAAAACCTATTGACTGGCAACAAAAGCTTATAAAGTGCTATTAAAACGTGTACCAGAAGTGAAAGCTCTATAAATACTATAAAAGCTATGAATTAGTGTCATGACCAAGATATTGCCTTCATTCACATATACACAGGTGGTGGTTGACACATCGCGACAAAGGTCCCGCCTCGGCGATGAAAGCTCGTGACCTACGACGAAAGCTCGAGAGCCTCGGCACTGGGTTCGCAGTCTCGGGCGCCACACGAGCTTGCACACAGAATTTCAATGACGCAATGTACGAGTATGTTCAAAAAGGTTTACGTTTTGTGTTCAGTGACAGCGCTGCTTGTAAATAGAGAGGCTATTTTCTGATTCATAGAACATTATTCAAACAGGCATTTTATGTCACCACTTTATTTTTAAGCGACATTTAACGTAGCGCTGAAATTTACCTGTACTCAATATCGAATTCCAAATCAATTTTATTAAGTATTATTTGTCAAGGTCTTTGTTATCAATATCCATATTATGTTTTATTTCTCAATTTATAAATTGATACACATAAAAACCTTTAATTAATAGCACATTTAATGACATTTCTATTATCAATAATAAATTAAACTGAAAGCATGACATTTGAACAAGTACAAGTATATTCATGTTCCGTTCATTGCTCTTAACGTAGACTACTAAACCGGATACCAGTTTTTCGAATCGAAGAAATCGATACACATTAATAAGAAAAATAAATGATTACCGGACATCTTAAAACTTTACCTGCTGAATCAGATCTACCTATTTATCAGTTTTTTTTGATAAATATTTTTAAAATATTTTCTTTTTATTTATAAGCTCAGGACGATTTAAATAAAATTTGTTTTACTCCACATATAATTAAATGTATCCCTTTTTAATCGGAGTTTTTTTAAATAGTAACTGATAAATTAATTAAATAACACTTGCCAATTTTGAGAAAAGCTACTTACCATGCGCTGTATATGATGAATTATTCCACTAGTTTCATTGATCTTAGTTGCTCATTTAAAACGTAATAATTAAAACTGCATTGGAGAACGAATAAATGATTGGTCGTTTTTTAAACATTTCTTTTTTGTATCTATGCACCTCTAAAAATAGTATATATATATATATTTTTTTTAAATTTAATGAACTGGAAATTGTATGATTTTTGATACGAGAATATAAATATTTATTTTTGGTTAAATAACAACATTAAATTCCGCTTCGGCATAGAAATCAAAATTCGATTATTACACAGCATTCCGAAAAAAATATTACGCATTCTCTAAAGGTTCTTTTCGTGGAAAAAATATGCGCAGCTTTCGATGGCGAAATAGATTGTCGTGTAACGAAAATAATATATTTCGCCGCCGTCGCAAAAAGTAATATTTTTAAGCAAACTATTTTACCCTGAACTGAAGACCGGGCTTATTCAATACGGGTTTTCATGTTCACATCAATTCATACACAAATTCCACGCTATTACGTGTGTTGGAGGACGAATATGAGAAATATGTCTTTCCCGTGATAAATCCGGAATCATGTCAATTTCCGGATCGCTGTCTTTCCACACACAAAAGGTATGGCATGGGAGCATATTTTTTCTTCAAGCATTTATATCTGCGTATCCATTTCAATTTGGAGCATAAAGTATGGCTTCTACTAGACTCCAGTTTTTTATAAAACTTTGTTCACACTATTGTCTGACTATTTTGAGGTATGCTGAGTTAAGTAAGTGGACACATAAGCCTTCCATTTACAATTAGTCTTGTGTCGAAGGTGAAATTTTTCTTTGTGAACTAAAAATTTTCATTCTTATGCCGCAAGAGAATATAAATTACATCTGAATTTTTAGGCACTCAAGTATGGCTTCTACTGAATATAGTTTCTTACAAAACTTGGTACACTCTATTTTCTGACCGTTTTAAGGTATGATGAGTTGAGGAAGCGGACACATAAGCCTTTCATTTACAGTTTAGTCTTGTGACGAAGGTGGACTTTTTCTTGGTGAACTGAATTTTTTCTCTTCTTATGCCGCTAGAAAATATAAATTACATCTGAATTTAGTCCTTCAGTCTTTTACCGCCCTAAGGACCGCCGTAAACTATTCGTTGAATTTATTCGGTGTGAATCTCAAAGAAAGCTTATATGGTTTGAGGCAAGATCTATGGCTGCTAATGGAACTTTGTGATGGCTACTTGTAACGACATTATGTTCCAGGCAATGAGTATAGAATAGTGGTGATAATTAGGACGATTTTTTACACTTAATATGATGTTTATATGATGATGCGCTCATTTAGAATGTTAGCCAATTGAAATATGAGATGCACAGAACGTTGGAAATTGATTTAAGAGTACAAAATTATAATTTAGAATTATATTGAAGAAAATATTTATAACAATAATTGCGTCTTTATTACACGCTGGCGGTCATAGCTCAATGGTAAAGCGTTTACTTTGCAAGCCAAAGGTCGTGGGTTCGATCCCCGACGGAGATTAAAAAAAAGGGATTTTTAATCGATTTCTGAGCTCTAAAATACCCCGGTTGGTGTGAATTTGATCCATCACCCGAAAAATGTCAGTCATAGCCTATTAATTAAAATTGGTGGTAGACGAAAGTCGTCCCGTAAAGACCACCCATTCATAGTAAATTCCTGTAATAATAAAGGATGATGCGTGAATCTCGGGCTGTAGTCTATGACGTTGGCGGATCAACACTCCACATGCAGCGCTTAGCCATATACACCATGGTAAGCGTCATAGAATTCCACATATGAGACTTCACAATTACTATCACCATCTGTCGGTATTCTCCTGTATATGTTTACATAAATAAAAAAAAAGATAACATTTTCAATACAATTGCACATTAGATAGTTCCACAATTAGTCCTTCAGATTATCCAGAGTTTCATTGTTTACTTCAAACTATCCTTTACATAGACATAATTTTTAACATATTAAAATTATAATATTTCATTCACTTTTTTGTCTGGATGTAAATCGTGATTATTGTATATTTCTTACTAAAAACTCGAAACTATTTGTTTCAAACAATTTATTTTCTGCAACCAGGCCCTGGAAGTATTTTGGGTGCGGAAGAGATATGTTTTTTTCTATGTATACCTGGAATTCCGAAAAATACAAAAGTATTTTCGCGCACAATAGGTATTCTTCGGTAGCGACGCGTCTATTTGATTCCTTTCTGGAAATAAAGAAAAACTGGAAACGGAAATAAATCAGCTTACAAACGAAATAAAAAGTTGCCGTTTGCACTCCTAGTGTATTTTCTTAAACGTTGCCGGGGAAAAGCTTGAATTTCCAATCAAAGTGGATTTTTCCCAAAAAGCTCAAAGCTCCCTGGATATCTGAGAAAGGTAAGACAGCTGGTAATTAGGCGGCTCTCTCTAATCTACCCTACCATTTATTTGTTAAGCTTTCTTCTCTGAAATAAAGTTTTATTTTATTAGTTAGGATACTTGACGAATTTCTAATTTTGACTTCCAAATGTGCTCAGTATTTCATGAGATTCATTTTATGAGTTCTCTCTGCTCAGATTTGTAAGTCAATAAATAATGAGAAAAAGCTTAACTACAATTCATTTTATTTTTACTATAACTTCACTTATAATAAATGAATTTTATTTATCATTTATTTTTTAAATACTTACTTAGTATAATGGGACAAGACATTTAAAAACTTACAGTACTTCCATCAGTTTATTACAAAAGAAAAAACTTATTGGTTCTAGAAGTATATAATATATTATTCATATAAAATATATAATGACTAATTTTTTCATTTGTAAAAACTTTTTTCTTCTTAAATTTTGAATTTTTACATCATTTGTTTATTATATTTACTTGATCTAATGTTCACAAAATATATTCAATTAGTAATGATTATAATTTTATGTTTATGATATATTTGACAATTTTCCTAAGAATAGCTTTTTTATATTAATTTTTAATTATATGAAAAAAATGATTGTGTGTCTCTTAACTTTGACCTGCAATTTTGACTGAAACTTAAGAACTTACAGTTTTGATATTTGTTATACAAGCATACCTAATATAAGATAATATAAATAAAATAAAAATAATACTATGAATTTAAAAATGTATAACCACGTAATATGCAAAATTGTCATGTTTTATTGCAATATTGCCAACAAACTCATATAAAAATGTATGACCATACTTGAAACGCATTAATATTATTTCAGCTTCTGTACGTGTTACAACACGTCGGCATTATATTAGCATGTGTGATTGAGTGGATACAAACATGACTTCTGTATTATGCGGTCACTGTGGTATTTATTATGTGGAAAATAATGAAATTCACGTTTCATGAATAAGAATCAGATCACAAAATTTACTCGTATTTCTGAAATAAAATACATTTGAATAAATAATTTGACATCATGTTGAATGGAAAATTAATTTAAATGAAAGTAATAATTCGATAACACAACATACGCTGAAATGTAAGAATTTCGTTATAATTTTCGCTTGTTTTTTATGAATATATGAACGTTGATTTAGTGAGTGCACATTTAGTAACTAAATCAAAAAAGCATTCAAGGTTTGCCGCTTAAGCAAAAAAAATCATCTTTATAACTATGGTTGTTTGACTTAGCAAAAGGTAATTTATTTAAGTTCTATTAAAAAAGAATAAGAAAAAGTATAGAAAATTTGATATATACCATGTTCATGCTTTTATTCATGGTGTGACATAATTTATTACTGCTAAATACATGACATGTATTATTCGTATGATATTTTAGAACGCCGAAAGTCCAGAGCTTGATGAAATTGCAGCAATACTTTATGTTTTCTCACGATCCACCTTTATTTATTTAATGGTTGCAAAATATTCAGTTGGATTCGCTTCATTAGTCTTCATACAGCAAACAATGCATCTCTATAATATTTAACACACATCACACTTATATTTTTGGCATAATATATATTAATTTATATTTGAAGATTATTATTTTTGCCAAGAGTGACGTACAATGGAGTCAAAGATTATTATAAAGCTTTGCCGAAGAACTCGAATGAAATATCAAAGCTGAATACTTACAAAAGCCATTGTGCTGCAAATCTCCTTATGGCCCAACCTCTCGAATTTACGGAGCGGATTATGTGCGCCCGATGCGGTATTTTATAAGTATTTCTTCGGAGCCTTCATATTTTCTAACGGGATTCGCAAAAAGTTCTTTCTATGGAAGGATGGCGATTTCCGGTCCGTGGGGAACGAAAGTTGCGGTCCTCGAGGACAAATCAGGCAAGGTGGCGAAGCGGGCTCTTGGGAGCTGTCGATCATTGTCGGCAGATGGCTACAATTCCGTTTGGGATCACGTAACAAACACATGGATAATATTCAAATTGCGAAACTTTATATTCTCAAATTGTATTTTACACACAAAACAATACTTATAAATTAAATAACAAAAAAATGGTACATTCATCTTTAGTTTCAAAATGATTCTGTATGCGTTTTCTATTTATTTTTTTCTAATAATATCCTTATATACAATAATATGTTTATATACACCTGTATATTTTCAACATAAACGTTAGTTATTATAACAAAACTTATGATAATGTATACGTTAAGTCCATGCGTACGCACTCATATTAATACCGCATTATCAAAACATACATATAGTGTTAAATAAAAAAATATGACGATCCAAATTAACAACGTTTCAGGCTGTGTGCAATTCGACTTTAACAATTAATTAGAGCATAATAAAAAGTAAATAAAAATTTATTTTATATAAATAAACCTTCGTTTATTCAATATATTTAAATTTAAATAAAAACCTTCGTTTATTCAATATATAATCAAATAAAACATGAGTTATTTTTAAATGAAGATATAATTCAACGTTCATGTTAGGCTTAATATGATTTTATTCAAAATAGAGACAACTAACTTACGCGATAGGAGCGAGAAATAAAAAGGATTATGTTATAAGTGTACAGTGTATACATGCTAAAAAACATTATTTTTGACAATATTCATGTTAAATTTAATATAGAACGATGCACAAGAGATGTATAAAAATAAGTGGTGAATAAGTACAACAGTGCTTAAATTAAGTTACAAGTAATCATATCACAAAATGAGATAGAAATAGAACATACGTGTGCACAAGAGCGAGACAGGAGAACTAGCGTCCAAAGCATACCATGTTTGTAAGCTCTCATGTTTGGCCTCCCGCCTCCCTCCGGCGGACAATAGCCGGCCAAATTGTGGGGCAGCGCCAGCGCCAACGTCTGCCCTCGCGCTCGACTTCAATAATGCATCAAAACACCATTCATTTATTATTATTGTTGGACCTTTCTTTTGTTGGCGGTTCGATTTTAAGTCGATCGTAAAGTTTAATGGTGACGCTTGACTCTGCTTTATGCCGATTACTTGTGTCGCGTGTTTTGTGTTAAACAGCAGTAATTCTTGAACGCACAAACAATCACATTTTTTATTGTTACTTATGTGTAAGTTTAATTGATACTGACGTTAGAAATATTTACAGTTTATTTCAAATTAATAGTAAAATTAATTTATTATTTTGCAAAGTAAATGATCATTAAATGTCTGAATCCTAAACAAAAGACTTTAAACTTAAATTATTATTAAACTTAAATATTGATGATAATGTGGCTTTTGGGCTTAGCCGTGTGTGGCGAACTTCCTTCAACCAATATTTTGACCGTCATTGCAGGGGTCTTCTTCAGGATTGATTATTTATTTAGTTTTGAGTTGGTTTATTCAGATTATCTTTTTTATACGAGCGTTATCTATTTATATCTCCAAGGCAACTTAATATTTATCAATCCTAAAGAAGACCCCTGCAATGGCGGTTGAAATATTGGTAGAAGGAAGTTCGCCACACACAGTTAAATTCAAAAGCCACAATATCAAATCTGGCCGTGAAAACCTAAGAAGTTATTTAAATATTGTTGTTTTCTGTTACAGAAATTTATGTTTGAAATGATTAACAATTCGTAAAAATCCACACAAAATCTTGTAATATAAATTTCTTATAAAAAAAAAATTGCTTGATAACGTATTTACTAGCAGATTTGAACGAAAATAAATAAATTTGAATATGCATATTTTTCGAAACATTTCGTTACTTTGATGGTCTCCAATACCTTAAGTATGCTAATAAATATACACTACGAGTATTTTAGTATTGGAGTAGACTCGAATAATGAAAGCAAAAAATACCAAAATATAGATCTCAATTGCTTTGTACTTAAAGATAAGAAATGTAAAATAAATCACGTTCTTGCATGATTACTTTTTATACAGTGAATTTAAAACTATTATATTTATACGAAGAATCATTTTCACATTTTTTCAGAAGCCTTTACAAAACACTTCCATAACGTAAGAATTATTTGAAAGTAAATTTTCTAATTCTTATACAAAACTTATAAATTATTTAATCTTAACTTAATTATTTTTAATAATTGTGTATTCAATATAATGCGATCATAAAAAATATAAAAAATTCCTAGTGAATCTTCGTTATTAATTAAATTAAAAGGTTTTTATTCAAAGAAACAATTTATCTTAAATCATCGAAATATAATTAAAGTTTTCTGTTAATGTCTTTTGTTATACTTATATCGTTTTAATTTACAATCATTAAAGTTTAAATATGGATGTTTATATCAAATACACCGTGGGTTTATTTTTATGGATATTAATGAAAGAAATATCAAATTTATTACATTATATACTGTGAAATACAGGTAATTATTTTTTGTTAGTATTTAATACAATTAAGGGTAGTAATTATTTGGCAAATGTTCAGTAGTAAAAACCTTAAAACTTAAATTAAAAATAATCATTTGGCAGTAAAAAAATATCAATCGGCAGTAGAAAAATAAAAATTGGCAGAAAATAATAAATGAAACGTAATTAATAATAGGTTACGTTAGGTTAGGTTAGGTTATGTTTTCATTTTATGGATTGATTAGGTATTAATTTTACATTACTTATTTACAAATATTTAATATACCACTGCCATTTTAATTTTATAATTGACAACATTCATACTGACACAGAGGATACTTACAATTTACTTAGTCTACTGCCGATCAATTTTATTTACTGCCAATTAATTTAACTTACTGCCAAAACCACGAATTACTAACTGAACAAATAAACACAGGCCTATTATATAACTGTAATTTTTTTACGGTGCGATGTGTATGTGTCTGAAATAAATTTATTAAAAACATAATCAATGATAGTGATATACTTAACATGTTTTTAATAAGCTTTAAAATAAATGGTATATTTATATTTTTATTTACTAAACGTCTTTTTAACTATTTGCTTCAATCAGATTAAATGCTTGTTTTAAGATAATCCTATCAATTATCTTTTAAGACAGTAAATGGCAATAACGTAAGTTGGAAAATAATTCACTTGCCACCCTGATAACAAACATATTTAAAATAATGAGATAATAAAAACAGATAAACGATAATCGTACAAATTTAAGAATAAACTTACGTAGATATAAAGTTGATGAAAATTTATCGATTTTGTTGCGATACCTAGAAGAACCAGGTGAGCTTTTAGGGAGCTTTTTATTATTATGTAAGCATTTCAACAGAGAATGGCGTAATTTTATTCAATATCCAATACTTAACTATGTTTTATGATTATGTAGTCATTCATAAGATATTGAAAATTTAGAGAGCTTTCTTCATTACGTAATACATTAAAAGATAAGGTCGCTTAGAGTTTAATGAGTTAATTATAAAATAGTAATGTACATTTCGCAATTCCCGCTTGGAGGCTGACAGGGAAACATTTAGACAATATTCAATGCAATCATCCGGAATCATCAGCCATTCCCTTTTGGTTAATTCAACGAAGGGAACTTTCCTAATAACGCCCGTCTGTTAATTATGCTTAAAATATTAACAAATTATGAATCTTAAAATAAAGTGCGTTGTTTATAAATGACGACAATTATAAATAAGCCACAACAAAATTTTGAGTGACATTATTTGATGTTTTATGTAAAGATATTTTTTTATGTATTTTATATTCTTAGTATTAACCAGAGATCTTTTTCAAGAATGAAAAAGATAAAAACGACTAGTTTAATACAATATATATTAAAATAATAATAAAATATTAATATATTTTAAATCCGTAAGTTATGATTTAAATGTTGATGGTCGATGGAGAAGAAAATTATTGGAGTGGCGCTCAAGAACTGGCTAACAAAGCATTGGCCGAACCCTGGCATAATGGACTGACGACATAAAAAGAATAGCGAGTGTCCTGGATGCGGATGGCGGAGGAATGAAGAGGATGGAGACTCATGCGGGAGGCTTACGTTCAAGGTTGACGGATATAGGATGATGATGATAATGATATGATTTAAGATTCTGTTAATTAACTACTTTACTTGTTGAAAATAAACACACAAAACGAACAAATTGAATTAAAGAAATTATAATATATTCTTAAAAGCCTGTATTTCATAATGAATTTAACTTTTATTCTTTAATTTTAAGATTCTGCTTTGAATTATTTAATAATTAAATTTAAGTAAATACGATATTTATTTACTTGTATTATCTTTTTTTTCGTGACTAATATAAATAATAATAAAATTTTAAATTGCTTGAAAGGGTTGAAAATTATCACAAATTAGTTGATTTAAAGAGAGATAAGCATAGAACATAAAGTTTAATTAATTTCTCGAAATCCTCGAAAATATTTCATTTCTCATCAGCCTGAAATATTGTAGATGTAAATATTGACGAAAGACAATATTTATATCAAAATCCGAGAGTCCTTAATTAATAAAATAAGACCATTAATAAACGTCTTGTTTATTTAATTTTACAATTTTACAGTCGGACGTCAATTAATTCCAATTATTTAAGCTCGCAGAAGAGTTAAGCGTCGAGAAAAAATAACTGTCGGCGGAGAACTTTGGTGGATAACTTTTCGCGAAATCAATCTAGAAAGTTTAGTGTTTATCTTGTTCCAGATCGAGCCGTGAACTGGAGGCTTTCATGGTGGAAGGTGGTGGGGGGCTCGAAGAGCAGACGGCGGTACAGCCTCCCACGACAAGGAGGATCAGAGGACTTGGACCCGGTAGGTTCACAAATTTCTCATCAATCTGGTATCAACGCGCTTATTTAGCAGACATACAAAAAATAACACATTTTACAGTGAAACACCAATCGGTTAAATGTTTGAAGCATAGAAAATGTGGGTAGATTCATTATTTCTAGATTGTACGAAAGAGTTCCACATATAATCGTGCTGGAGTATTCAGGAATCAGGATTCGTTACTTGTTGAGAAGTTAGATTGATAGCTTTTTATATTTTGTTCTCACTTGGAACTAAATATACATTAATTAGAATAATTTGGAACTGTAAATAGTTTATTTTTTGACTAAACAAACAAACTGTAATAAATTTTGCAGATAAAAGTGAATATCACGACAGTATTAATTATATTTCTATTGTTTTAATGTATTAGAATACACACACAGAAGAGTAGAGGGTCTTGTTCCCACAACTGAGTCAACTGGACACTATGTACGGGAAGAATATCTAGCGGTTGCGATCATTTAGGTATTTAGAGGATTTCTGATGTTAATAAACTGCTTCATGGACAGTTTTATCAATATTTATCTTTTTTATAATCGAATTCAGTGAATCAAAAAAGAAACTTCACGCGTATGTATATTTTTTATATATTCGTAGCTTATACTCGTATAACAAAAACTCTCTACCGCTCAGCTATGTATATTTTAATTAAAGATATTTATTTATTTTAATTTCAAATTGAACCTATCATATATAAGTTCTTATAACCATTAATTTATATCACATTTTTTCAAAAGAATGTTTATTTGACATACAGTGGATGTCGTTTGTGGTAATTTATGACTTATAAAGGATACAGGTTTCATATGTTTCATTCTCTAAACATCGTTACTTTTTGCTCATTTTAATTATTTTTTACATTCCTCATGTGGTTTTCCCTATCTATTAGGTAGAACTTTGCGACGTTCCTCACAAAAGTAATTATTTGACCATGTCCAGCTTCAATTCATCCAATTTTCTATCTCTCTCTCGTCAACAGTAAAACGTTTTAAAGTTTCCCCCGGCAAGTTAATTAAAGCTTAATTAAACAAACACGGAAAATTAATCTTAATTCAATTCATGTCCTGAAGTAGGTACTTATTAGTCAGTTCCATGCAAAACTTATTTATCAAGCAAACTTACTATAGTGTGTTAAATAAATTAAAAATTGCTCTAATGACAACACTTTTTTCAACACCAATTTTATCACCATAAATAATATTATATAACTGTACGAATGTCAATCATGAATATCTATTTCTTTGTCATGACTTACATATTTACTTATACTCAACATAAAACATAACATTTATTCATCATCATCAGCCTGTGTCCGTCCACTGTTGAACGTAGGCCTCCCACATGAGTCTCCATCCTCTTCGATCCTCCGCCTTCCGCATCCAGGTCACTCCCGCTATTCTTCTTATATCGTCAGTCCATCTTGTAGGGGGTCGGCCAATGCTTCGTTTACTAGTTCTTGGGCGCCATTCCAATACTTTTCTTCCCCATCGACCGTCGTCTCTTCGACAGATATGTCCTGCCCATTGCCACTTGAGTGTGCCTATTCGTTGGGTAGCATCCACTACTTAAGTTCTTCTGCGTATTTCCTCGTTTCGGATTCTATCTTTTAGCGACACTCCGAGCATGGATCTCTCCATAGCACGCTGGGTGACTTTTATTTTATCGGTAAGACTTGCTATCAGATTCCACGTCTCTGCGCCATAAATTAATACAGGGAGGATGCATTGGTTACACGCCTTAGTTTTAAGGCATTGCGGAATTTTCGCTTTAAAAATGTACTTTAGTTTTCCAAATGCTGCAAACATTTATTGTTAACATTTAATTTCAAAGTATTTTAAAAAATTTAAAACATATTAATAATTGCCCTGTAAATTACTCATAAACTTACATGTAAGGGGACCAAAATCAAATAAATAACAGTCTTTTTCTGTCTCATTTACTGCGTGCGAAATCTTTATCATATCCTGATGTGGTTTAATATCGAGAGATTAAGATCAGGCTTAAATAGCAGTTCAGGAAGTTGTGTCCTAAAAATGACGTCCTAGAAGTCAATAAAGTGTCCCAAACGATAATACACGACAATAAGAATTCATCTATCCATTAGATCAAACACCTAAAATGTACTTAAACGATTTCAAGGCTAGTGATCTTTTATTTTATTTTAGTTTAAATCAATTCTCATTGTGGTGGACAGTTTCTAGGGAAAAACTAAGAAATTTTGAAATCAATGAGATCTGTCAATTGGAAGACATTGTGTGATGAGGCAGAAATAAATGGCGCTACTGGAAAGACCACGTGGATAGAATTAACAATGTCAGCCAACACCCTACATGGTTGCCCACAACAACACAAGAGAATATCGTCTGTAAGAAAGGCTGCCCAAGAAATAGAAAGATAGTTGGTGCTCCACATTCACGGAATTCACAGAATACGGCAATCACAATAGAGCGAAAATAGGATAAGGAAATAATTAAATAAAAACTCAGAAAAGTAATATAATTTGAAAAACCTTCATTCAGTATACAATTTTTTTTAGATTTTACACTTATTTTACATTTTTTCTTAATTAACCTTAATACCAAAGAATACAAATTTTTTTTGTTCTCGATGTATTTGAATTTTCTATTACGAGGAAACTTGATGGGTAAGCATTTTTTAATACTGGAAAACCTCATTTGAATATGAAAATTTTAAGCTACATTGCATCATAAAGAAATGAATATAGAGCTGAAAATATGTAAGAACACAAGAACTGGATACTTTAGATGCAGGTAGAGATTTTTCTACGAAATGGCGTATGAAAATTTTTCATATTTTCTTACACAAAATATCGGTTCATATGAATATAAAATAGATAATTTTAATCATTTGAGAACTTCATGCATCAAATATATTAGAAACTATTGGAGTTGAGAACATATTTATGTATTATATAAATATTGGAATAAAGTTATACGAGTATATTTTATATAGGAATATTGATAACTTTGTGATGTTGAAATCAAACAAACTCTATTTTGTCTTTCCATCTAACATTTCTATTAACTTACCTATTAAAGCTAGATAATTGTAGCAAAACTTAACTAAAATAAAAAATATATATTAATAATAAAAAGTTTAAATTAAACTAGCTATTTGATATCCAAAATATATAATCATTTTTGTCATTATAAAGTATGGTTGACTTTTATAATTGAATATTTTATTTTCACACATGTTTTGAGGACACATATGCGAGTATAAAATGTTATTATATAAGGCATTAACATTTTTTCTGATTTTTAAATAGACAATTATACATAAACAAACATGCTTTTATGCAGCAAGAACTGTTCAAATCAATGAAGAAGAGTTCTTTAAAATACCGATATAAACATTTTAAAAATTATATTTTATTATTACCTTTATCATATCATACCTCTCTCATTAAGTATGTAGTCATTATAAAACATCACAGTACTCTTGAATATTTTTCATCGACGAAAACATTATTATACATTTAAAAATATGAATACGCTTTATAAAACTTATTACGCTGTTTCCTTCTCAGAAGTGAGACATATTTTCTTGAAAAGGTGAATCTCAACCCTGGCCTTTTCCTTTATTACGCATTTAGAGATCCCCACCGTCACCCGTAGCACCTCAGAGCTCCTGCCCTCCGCCTATTCAGCTCTCACGTATCAACACCACCGAGGAAACTAGAAGAGGAAGCGGTTTTTTTTTCTCGAGTTGTACACCAATGGCGTCTTATCTTATCGAGGCATCATCTCATTCCGTTTATTACCACCGCATCTCCCTCTACGATGAACCGTAGAGCCATAGCGAGTCCGGCGTAGACCCATCGAGATGGTGTTATTAAGCAAATGCATACAAGAAAAATGTTACAGAAAGGTGTTAAATTTAATGGAGTCACCGCTTTACGTTTTTGAGAAAATGAGTTTTTTTGTTGTTGAAATAAATTACTTTTTAAATTATTTTCTTGTGTTTTAGACGTAGATATTTTAATAATACCGACAGTCGTTCTAAAAAATGGCATGTTTTTGCTGAGTTAACAGTTGTATGTTTTTATTTATTTATTATTTTGTAATTCAAAAATATTAACCGTCGTATAAATATTTTTAATTTCATCTTGTAAGCGACATCAAAAAGTGTGTTGTCCATCAAAAGTTAAGTATTTCGGATTTTTCTAATCCAGTTTTTATCTTGTATTATGATTTTTGAGCTAAATGAGTAATTCAAAAAATTATAAAATACCGCCATTATGTTCTAATGAATGATACTATCTAACAACTGATCTTTTTGTTTTTTGTTAAATAAAAGACATTTTCAGTTTTTACTGTGCGAATATTTCCGTATCGCTTGACAAACAGCCTTGATGTGGTACATCCTTTGGTCCACGGTCAAACGCCTCAAAAAGCTCCCTAGCCGTTGCGCCCCCTTAGGAATAATTCTATTTCCCAAAGAGCTCCTGGCCGGACTCCTACCTTGTGATCCAATTTATTCGCCACAGGCCAACTTTCCGAACGTTATTACAACTCTGGCGAGGGATTTCGGCGGATTACGTAGAATTACGCCGCGCCCAGCCGATGACCGCCCGAGCTTTCGCCGGACGGAGCTTTCGAAAGTTCCCACTAATGAAGTGTTTCTTGGGGAAGTCGTTCATTTGCAAACGAGTAAATAAAAAAGAAAGAACATTCAAGAGCCTTTTTGAATCCGACACATTTTTCGAGGCTTGAATTTTTGTTTCAATTAAAACTATTTAGTTGAACGTGACTGCTAAATAAATATAAACTGCAAACCCACCGAAATTTTTGTTCAAGTTGTACTAATTTCCATGTTTTTGTAATGCTTAACAGCTTACATAGTATGTTAATGCAAGTACATTTAAAAAAAAAGTGTTTTACAACATTATTAAATGATTAATTACTTTATTGATTTATTTTTCTCATTTGACAAAAAGCACATACAAAAATAAAATTAAACTCTGTTTATTTTGTGATATTTTATTGAAGTTTTTATTTTTTTATTGAAAAGTATGATATTTACATAACGAATTACTAATTAAATCAAATGTTATTATTAAATTTAAGTCAGATTTTTTTGCCAAAATAAATACTTGGACAGATTCTCCTGCTTAGTATCTGCAACATCGATAGTCCGTGTGTTGCCTAGCATTAGGTCTTGAGGTGTGCAGCTTGTTGGGCAAATGGAGCAGGATCATAGGTGTGAGACGGTCTGCAGGTCAACAGTCGCACAACGAGTTTGTTCTTTGTTTTACCAAATCCGGTTCTTATTCTGTATGATTTCTAGGTCTACCAGTCAAGGTTCTTGCCAGATGGGAGGCCTTTTTTGGAGTAATTAAATCCTCTGATGCGACTTGTTACCAGAACTGGAGTCTTTCATTTTCAGGGCTGGATGTGATAGGTTGTGTGGATCTCAGAAAGCTGCTTCGCGACTTCAGTCTGGTTGAGGGGGGTATCTGATTATACAAGCAGTGAGACGGTTGGTTGATGAAGTAAAAGACATTTCTACCTCCAAGATCAGACTATAATAAACCACTCTAGAATGCTTATGTTAAGGAAGTTTCATGAATACTCATACGAGAATTTTTCGAAATTCTCACCAAAGTATAAACATATAACAAAATAAAATGAAAACTCCGCCGTAGTAAGTGATGCAATCATTGTATTTCACAAAACCGCAAACCGGGTATTTAAAGTTCATAATTACAGTTCCAATGAGGCGCCAGCGTTTATAATTGTGATCTGCGGCGCTGCACTCTGGCGGATACAAAAGGAAACTCCTGAAGCTATTTATTTTGTAAACTGATTAAAGCCCTGGGTCTGCAAATTAAAACAAACTGAATTATCTAGAAACTTTCCGCTCCCGGCTGTTTCTGTTACTGCGAAAGAAAAAAAATATTTACATAGTTTATTTGTTCGGGATGTACTACGTTCTTGAAAGCGGAATGACTTAGTAATTGTTTTTTTACTTTTATTGTCATATCCGTTACATATCTGGAGCACATGTTTATCATAAAATACCGACTTAGTTTTTTTTAATTGCCATTGTACTCGTACAAACCTTGTTCCAAGATATCTTTTCATTTCAAAATCAACTTGGGAATATATTATAAATTTTTCATTATGACCTCAAATTTCATCTAGATATTGAATATAAATATGAAATATTTAAATGATTTTCCATTAATGAATATTTCTGATAGACCTTTTGTATATATGCAGATTTTTACATCCACTTGACGTACTTAAATTCATTATTTGTATCGTTCTTTAATTTTTTTAACATCCGATTGAAGATGTCAATTTGATTTGTGTTTTTCAGCTACAAGTGTTAGTTATAAAAGTCAAAAAGAAAATGCTGTATATTTAAAAACATGAAGCGATACATTATTGTATGCTATTTTGGTGACATTTCTTATCTCGTTTTGATCGACAAATAATTTGGCTGAAGATAAAGATTCTTTTAACATTTTTTGTAATATTGTGACAAATTATTTATATATTTATTTATTCATATTTAACACTTCTGAATAATTTAATATTTTAACACTTATATTTATTTATAATTTCAAGTATTTCCTTTTAAAACGTATAGCTAACATAATTCTTCTTCTGAATATGGCATGATTTAACTTAAGAGAAGTAGAGTTAAAATAAATAATTTGAAGTAAAACATAATATTTCCTTTCAATATAAATCACTTCATGAAGAAGAATATTAAATTCTCTGTGTAAAATTGAGGTTATTAATGAATCTTAATTCTTAGTAAGACTGAATAATTGCAATTGTAATTGAATTTATTCACTTCTGATAATGGTTCTCAAAGTTATTAGGTCAAATTAAATTAATGTTAATTCCAACAAAATATTAAAAAAAATTATACTATTATTTTTACAATCCCTACTTTCGATACTTATATGCTATTCTCACGACAATCAAGACAACAACTGACTCCAAGTGCACTTACGTTCTGGGTGTTCTTCTGGACATCTGAGGTGCTTTCGACAACGCATGGTGGCCAATGGTCTTGGCTAAGCTTCGCCTTCGACAGATTCCCGGTAACCTATACGCATTGTTACAGAGCTATTTCCAAAACCGTAAAATTTTCGCTGACGCTGGAAGCGTTCGTATATCACGTAACGTCTCTAGAGGGTGACCTCAGGGTTCCGTTCTTGGCCCAATGCTTTGGAACATTCTTTTCGATGACATCCTCAGCTTACCGCTGCCTTCCGGATGTGGTGTTGTAGCATACGCTGACGATGCACTCCTAACAGTAGAAGCTAATAGTCGATCTTCACTGGAGCGCTCAACCACAGAAGCTCTAAGCCAAATCTCATCCTGGGGCCAACGAAACAAACTATGTTTTGCGCCACATAAAACAGAAGCTATTCTTTTAAAGGGAAAATTATCTCCACTACGTCCACCAGCTATTTACTTCCAAGGTGCTAAAGTAAAAATTTCTACAGAAGTTACATACCTTAGCGTAATCATGGATGGTAAAAGAAGTTTCGCCGCTCACGCTCGCCATGTTGTAGATAAGGCACGGAAGGCTTTCTTCTGTATTTCTCGCCTTACGGGAAATTCATGGGGACTCAAATTTCAAGCCCTTAAAACAGTGTATGATGCGATCTTTCTCATCACCGTGACATATGCGGTGCGGTGCTGGGTTCAGCGCACTTGACTACTCTTCATTAGACGCATTCTCTTGAGTGGTCAAAGAACCCCACTTCTCTCACTTACTAAAGCTTATCGATCCTCTGCCACCGAGTCATTGATTATCCTTGCGCGGGTGCTGCCGTTGGATCTGCAAGTGCAGGTGAGCGCCGCTATGTCGTTGCTTAGACGTGGCTTCTCTGCGGAGGTCGGGGGCACTTGTCTCAATCCTCCGCAGGGTAAGATCACGAAAGAAACTGAAAAAGAAGTAAGACTGACGGCGCTCGCAGCATGGCAGAGCAGATGGTCGACCTCGCTCAAGGGTAGACACACATATTCCTTCTTTCGTTCTGTCCTCGATAGAATGAAGATGCCGTGGCTTATTCAAAACCACTAAACTAGTCAATTCATGACTGGGCACGGAAATTTTAAGGCTAAACTCTTCAAGCTTAGCCTCGTTGATAGTCCAGACTGCCCATGCGGCAGCCCCTTGCAGGACGCTGAACACGTTCTGTGGCATTGTCCAATATTATATTTAGCGAGGCAAAGGCTCCTTAGCGTAATCCAACAGAAGTCTGGACCGGTTGGATATATCGATCTCATATCTACGGACCCCAACTACCATGCATTTTCTGTATTCGCGGCGACCTTCGGCGAAGAAGTCAAAAAGTCAAATTTTAAACTACTAACTTTTACACCCACGTTTGGTGTTGCTCACCAAAACCAGTTACTTGTATAACGAGAATGTACTCTGAAAACAATGCCTTGGTAAGTGTTCCCAAGAAGCGCAGGTACAAGGCGACCGGCCCGGGGGCCTAAGGCCCATATAGGTAAAGTAGTCAAAACACGTTAAAAAAAATACTCGTAACAAAAATACGAGTACATATTATACATTTTATTTCGTATTAATGTCACACATTTGTTTACATACGTAATATTTAAAAATTTTTAATTATCATAACTATTTGGGGTATTTACCTGTATCTTAATACTAATGTTTTACGCGATTATTCATACACATACAATACTAGAATTACGAGTAAATTAAGAAGTGACTTATTTTTATCAATTTAAATATTATTAGAGAAACCCTATCTCAAGAAGGGATTCTCGCCACCTCGAGTAAAACATTGATAATTA
Organism: Glossosoma conforme; assembly: GCA_022606575.1. Taxonomy (NCBI): domain Eukaryota; kingdom Metazoa; phylum Arthropoda; class Insecta; order Trichoptera; family Glossosomatidae; genus Glossosoma; species Glossosoma conforme. Next base: position 1,541,200 of record JAGTXR010000102.1, on the reverse strand, counting down.
TCACTCCTGTAATAATCTCATTAGGTATTTCCTGAACTGTTTAACTGAATTCAGCTGGTCCCTCCCCGGCTAATGTGGGCGGGCGGCAAACAAACTTTTGCAAGACCACCCATACACACCACAGGTAATTATAAACTCGTGTGAGGTGTCTATGCACGTAAAGTGCGGGAGGGCATGTGTTCATATAACCATGGTGCAGGGTCTTCACAGCTGTGAACTCTTACATATTCAAAAACATATATATTTTCAATGTATCGGCTTAAATTTTACTGTTTACTTGCATCTCTCTCCTCGACTGACATCTCTCTAACGTACTCGTTAAGCGGATTTAAAAATGAGCACCCTTGACTACATTTTTTTTTCTTTGATTCCTTGGCTCTCAACGTCCTGGAATAAACTACACTTCGATGAACTCATATAAGCCACATCCACTATCCCCACTTATTAACTCCCTACATATCTAATGAAACTCTTTCCTTATAAGTCATTTACTGACATATAATTTACCTATTTATCACATTGAGCAAGATATGAAATTATTATGTACGAGTATTTAATAAATTTTGCATATAACTTACTAGATGGAACTCCAGGAGACAACTGAGATGACATAAATTTATGGCGGCATTTTGTGTAACGACTACTTCATTCAGCTTAAGAACATAAGGGATATAATAATCATAATGGAATTTAATAAATGTAAAATTAATAAATAGTAACAGCGCAAGATACATGTTTCACTATTAAAATAAGAGAAGTCCTAGATTCTGAATCTATCTCAAATCAGTTCCGCTTCTTAAAAAAAAAACTAGCTATGTTTTCATAATAAATTATCATCAGACCACATCATGTTTTTCAAGCAATATCCATTTTTCCACATCCAAAAAATTTACCATACAGCTACCAAAAACTAAGAAACCAACATCAGATTAATATTAATGAAATAATAATATAAATCACCCTCAAATATATTAAGTCACAGTGTAGCAAAGTTTGTCGTACACCAGTCTTGTGGTACAACTATTCTGTGCACATACCGAGTCTGCCATATCGCGGAAAACTCACCTAAATAGATATGCGCTTTATAGCGAAACTCACCGGACGATATAGCACTGAACTTAGCCCGTTTTCCTTGTGCACTTAGTTAGCCACCTCTGATGGTACCACAGGGACTAACTTTTTAGCGTTAAAAGCTCTATTTATTTTTTAACTCGTTATTTACCTAAAATAACATTTATTAATTTTAAAAATAACGTTCAAAATTATAACGTGTTGGATGAAAGATGGCTTTATTATGATGAAAATATAATATTTATTTTACTTAGGTATAAAAGGACCAGCATAGTTTTAGGGATATTTGTTGCATGTGGAAAATATATGAAAACTTTGGTTTTTTATTTAAGCATATACAAGATAAAACCGACAGATAGTGATAGTGATGCTGAAGTCTCATCTGAAGATTATATGACGCATATCATGCATGTACATAAGGTAATTGAGAGTATTGTAATCGTTTATTCATCTTTTATTTGATATGCATTCGGATTGTTTGAATCATTTAATACAAATGCTGGGAGAATATTGTTTAACGGTGTAGTTTTATAGATAGTCATAAGGAGTAACGTGGGTATAATAGCAATGTATATGTGCAGGCAGGATCTGCAGAGCAAATCCTGAAGAGCAATGTCCATGATGGTAGCGATAAAATAGGCTTAGTAAAGTAACTAACGCCTAGATTGGAGATTTCACATTATGGGATCATTTATCAATGATACTGCTATACATTGCTTTATCCTAAGAGTCTGTTTGAAAACATGGATACATATACTAATTTACAACAAGCACTGAGACGAAATTTATAATAAAATTAATTAATTTATCAAAATTTCTTCGATTTGTTGATTAGAGTAATGATAAATAAGATTTTGTTGGATTTATATTTACTTATTTAATTGTTTTTTAATAAACTTAAATATTTTCAGTGGATTAGGATATTATAATTTAAAGTATTAGGATATTAAAATATATTCCAACCCTCCATTCAAAAAAAAATTAAATTTATTTCAATTAACACATATTTTATTGATTATATACATTTACTTTTATTTTCAGACAATATGGTTTCACAATAAAACGTTCTTCATCAAATAAACAGATTATTTTTTATGCACTCATACAGGTATATATGCGGTGATGTAAAGAAATGATTAAGACTATTTAATTAGAAAAAAATATGAATGACTCAAAAAACGATTACATTATAAATATGATTGCAAAGTCAAATTTAAAATATACGTTTTATAATATTATTTTTTGTTGCTTAAAACAAGTCGACACTATGAGCATGATAAACTTTTATTTTACATGCATAGAAGAAGCTTAAGAATAAAAGTAAAAAATAGATGGTATATCTCTCGCTTCACTTGCTTCCTCGCATATTCATTTACGAGAGTAACGGCTCGTCATAAATAATGATTATACTCAAGTTGTATGAAATATTTATGACATCTACTAACATAAGTAAACGTTGCCCTTCTTCAAAAACGTGTAAGGTTTTTTATGAGTAGGTGCGTTTTCGTTTATTTCAAATATATTACTTTGTCGAATAAGTCTTACAGGTCACGCATCATACGGCTGTATCTCTATCAGTTTGTTGGATTCATTTGAAACTTAATATTTTTCTTTATATCAAAAATAAAATAACTGGTATCATTTATTGAGCATTAAAATCATAACTCCTTACATTCCAGAATAGGAGGACTGAAAAAAATGCTTTTTTATTATGCTCTATAGTATTTATTATACGATAGAAGATGTTGTAGCTGATTATCTTTCATTTTGTAACTAAATTAAAGACTAAGGTGTTTCCTATCTTATATCGTCATTCTTTACAAAATCAAGCCAAGGTATCGGTAGTATTTTACGCAATCAGGCGTACTTACAACTAACCAGATGATTGTAAATTTGTTTTGTGATGAGATATAATTCACAATCATATAAAAATGATTGAATGTTTCAAAGCGGTGAGCGAGGCTAATCTGAAAATCTCAATAGTAGACTTGTACACGAACTTATTAGACTCACACCCAGACGAGATCAATTAATTAATTAATATGCAACACCTATAACGATTATTATAAAAAAACGATGACATACTTTATCATTTTTTTTTACAATATAAATATTTAATGACTTTTCGTTTGAAATTAATAACTCGTTAACTTAGTTTCGTACTTTGATTTTTTTGACTGGCTAATGTACGCAGTGAAAAAACGAAACTTTTTGAATTATCTGAAACTTCAATAACGCCCACCTGAATATTAATTTCAGAAATTAAAGGAAACAGGCTTTCGCCCAATTAAGTAAAAGTCTATAAATTTATACGAGCCTAGTCCCTGATCACTCGAGTGCTTTCTAGAGACAAAGTTTAATGTAAGAAGCAAACACTGATTTACTTTTTACGTTAAGTCGTTATTTTTACCTGTTTCTTTTCTTGCTGCCTCTTCTGGAGTCGTTAAAGAAGGTGTCTTCACTTAGGATTGTGTGACGGCTTGTTTCCGGCTTAATGACCGCTTGTCTGAAAAAAAAATCAACGAAAGCGTTACTCTAGAGATTTTCCTTTAAATTACAATGTACCACTTCATTAAGAAAATTTATAAAGCAGTAATTGTTTGTTTTTTAAAATATCTCACTTTTCAAATATTGCAATACATTTTTAAACATATACTTAAAATATTTACATTTTGAACTCATTTACAGATATATTTTTGTAAATCTGTAATATTATTGAATTACATCATTTTGTTTTAGAAAAATCATGAATCTGCTATAAAAATAATATGTTATTATATGAACTACAAACAACTCCATTTTCTCACTTATTATCTGTTTTTCTACATACATACTATCTGAATCTCTTTAAGAAGTAGATTAACGTCAAAACTTTCAATTTCCTTAAAATCACTAAATAGTACATCATTTTCACGTGCAACACTTAGTCGACTTGGTTAAGTGTCAAAAATTTCCTAATATACCCTCTCTTGGTTTTCTTCTGTGTATTTTAAACCTTTATTTTGCGGTGCTAAAATAAAAACGCGTGCTCTGGTGTTGAGTAGTCAGCACACAGTCAAAAATCAGCGATTTTAAATCGTAAAAATTAGAACGATTCATAGTTTATCCACTTAATTAAATTATATATGAAGTCAAAATTTATAAAAATTTAGATTTATTGGCTAAAAACATTAAAAAACCATCTGGCAATGCTCACGGAACGGGCATAGGTCCACTCTGGTTGCAAGCTCGAGACCTACTGCCGCTAGTCGTTGCTGTTGCTGGAATAGCTTCCTTCACAGTGAAGTATGTGAGAGTGAGATGCGAATATAATGTCGCACTTCCTACACATCGTCGAGACCCAAGGTCGAGGCACTCACAGCACGAATTTGTTAACAAATTTCACAAAATACCTCCGATGTACGATGGTAAATTCTAATTATTATTAATAATATTTTATAAATCAACTTGTTAATATACTATTGGGGAATACTTAAAATCTTAACCTGGTATTTCTTATATTCATAAAGATATTGATGGTTATTAGAAGCAATATGTAGAAGATACACATCACAGGGAAGGAAAGGTTTACAATAAATAAATAAATCAAAATGATCATAATGTATGTATAATAATGCAAACTGGAACTTTTCATTTTATGTTAATCGACGGAAAAATAGACGTTGAATTGTAAATTAATATTTTTTACAAAAAAAAAGAAATAAGATATCGGATAAGAAACGATTGTGATATAAAAATATTTAATATTTGAATAAACCAAAAATTAAAGACAACACTGAATTAGATATTTTTTACTTTAAAAGAACCAAATTTATAATCTCAAATTTAGCTGGCATCAGTGTTTACTCGTAAAACCAACCCGAAAAATTGTCGATGGTTATGACCGCACATAGAAAATTGGGAAAAAAATTAGAGAAATATAGTAATATTTTACTATGGAATGATGCTTATGTAATTGTGAGAGCAAAATTGTTAATTCAACGCCTAGTTCTTTATAATCGTGAATATATTATAATAGTAAGATTGCATTTTACGATGATATTTCACTACTGAAGAATTTGATATGAATACGAAAAGAGCGAGATACAATATTTTTATATTTATTTTTTGCATAATCCAAGCTTCTCGTAATTCGCATTTGATATTTCGTTTTTCCAAATTCACGCATAAAATTCCAATTGAAAAAAGCTGACGCTCTTTTCTCTCGAACAGAGAGAATGGAATATTTTAATATTTTGCGAAATTCATTTTCTAGGAATGTCTACTTATAAACCAAATACCCATATAATCCTTACAAGCAATAATGCTGCCATTGGCGATACTTTTCGATCTGTTCTCAAACGGCCCGATCGCGGACTAACTTCTTATCTACTTATACAATTTTACCGATTCACAATTTATTTAAGCTCCCGCACCAAAGCCTTCCTCCATAAATATATTATTAATTAATTTATATTATCAGATATTGGAGCGATAATATTGCCAGTTTAATGGTTCTCTCAATTGAATACTTCCGGGAATTCCCTTACACATTTCGTAGTAGAAATTTATGTAAACACGATAATGATAAAATATCTTATGTGATAAAAAAAATCCGTACAAAATTTAATGAAAACAGTATATTTACGAGTATAACGTCATATCCGCTTTCTAGGTGTTGCATATGTTTTGTCGCATATTGAGAAATCATTCTTTTTACAACCATTGCTCTTACATTGTTTTAAATTATATTCGTAATAACGTAGTTTTTAACCGCATCTGAGGCAAGAAGAGCCTATGCGCTTGAAGGAAAAATATTTATTTTATATAGGCGTGTGACTACCAGTTTTTTTAAGAAAATCAAATATTTAATCAGTTAAAAGAGTTTGTTTGCTTTGAAATTATACGTATATCAGTTGTTTGATATATTTAATTAGTTTAGAGATTAATTCATCGGGCAATTTTTTTCGAATGGCCTGTGTGATTTAATACGAGTGTAAAAATATGAAAATCAATACGATTTCTGATATCAAAAATATATTTGGTAAGGTTGGGCGTGATTGTCGAAAATTCGCACGAATCGCTTGTCTAAAATCAAACTACGAGCAAGTTATTATTGAGTTTGCGTTTAGTCTCGTAACTCTGCTACGAAAAAACGTTCAACTTTCACACATCAAACAATAGTTCCCTCGGTTTGTTTGATTAAAATCAAAAAGCTGGCCAGAAAATATAATAATATAATAAGATCTGAATTACAACGCTGGTTCTATTTCAGCTCGGGACCATTAGTATGAAAATTGATTTTCCCCAAAGATAATATATCACCGGCCTAAATTTATGATAATAAGCAATAACGCAAGCGAAGCTCTGTGGCAAAGGCAAGCCCATTCTTCACCCCTACGCTGAAACGAATTATGCCTGAAAATTGTGTTTTTACATAATGTGGAAATTTTCAGTCATGTTTATCTGGGCGCATAGATTTTTTTAAGGCAAGGACAATAAAAACCTTATTACGTTGGGCTCATTATTATTAAGTTAATGATATTTTCGACGGAGATCATCTCTACGAACGATTATGGATATAATAAAGACGTCTTAACAGTAATGAACACGTTGAAATCAGAGAAAAATCATTTTAACGTAAATGTGATAAGCCTTTAAGGGTCAAGATATTCTAATTTGGATTAAAAGACTGCATGACTCTTAACATCAATAAACTTAACACAACTTAACACTTTGAGCTACTTAAATATATTACTTTCTAACACATACCGGGTCGATAACTTAATTTGCGGCAAAAATATGTATCATGTAAATTCATTAATTAAGGTTCATCATCATCATTTCGTTCCAAATCTGACAACGAGAGTCCAGGATCTCATGAAAAAAAAGTTGAATATAAAAGCTTTTTTAAAATAATATTATTAGCAGAATTTAAAAAAGCAAAAGAGATTTATGCTAACGTTTATCATGTAAAATATAGTTTCGCTGTGGACGCCATCCATCATATCTACAGACATCAAGTTTTACCTGCCACCTCATGAATATTCATAATAACATATGTATTTTGAAATATGCCATGCATTGAGTTTTAGTTCAAAGCCATCGATGCGACTACAAACCAGCGGTATTTGATTGCGAGCATAAAATATGGGAGCGGCAACGGCGTCAAATGCATTACATACTTGCTGCAGATGGGATCCATTCAGAGCAAGTGGGGGGATAAAGGAAGGGTGATTCATAATGCTACCAAACATCTCTACCAGACACTCGCCTGAAAGGGAGCAGTCGCTTGTCGAGACTACAGGATTCAAACACTTATCCATAAAATTGCTGGAGAGAGTTACAATATCTTCTTCATTCATTTTAGGATAAGAGTAGTTCATTTTTCCTTCAATTCCTTCTATTTTGAATAAATACTTTTTTGTTTCTTTTTTTTGTTTAATTTTAGTTTTTAATTATTATATAATCTTGTTTTTCTGAACAAAAGTCTGAAAATTTAATAAATTACAAACGTTAATTATAAGACCGATTCTTTTACAGAATACTAAATAACTTCTGGTATCAAATAAGCTATGAGAGAAACTTTGTATTAAAAATCTGTTTATAAACTGTAAAAATATATAAAAGGTTTTAACGAATCTGATGGTGATAAAGCGTCCGTGATAATAGCGATAAAACAGACAAAAAAACTTTATTAACGTATCTTTATTCTGTAGATCGGAGATTAAACGTTTGATTTTTATTGAAGAATCACCTTCATAAAGTTGAATTAAACACATCAAATCTGATCAGAATATAAGACGTATTTGAATCGTGGAGAAGATTATCTGTTACTACTTTCTTATTTAAATCTTCCAAATTTTGAAATAAAGTTTAAAAATATGACTTTCTGCAATGAAAAATATTATAAAGAAAATCAGTTTGATGTAGATAATATTGAAGTGAAGCTCTTGTTTTTTTTTGTCTCAGCAAACGAGTTTCAGTATGGGAGAAGGTAATTAATACTATCGACGTCTCGAGTATCGGACCAAACGGCAATACTAAATCCTCGCTTCACTTAAAAAACCTAAAACAATAACTCAGTGTCGCGCAATCTCAGTCTTTGAAAGTACTTTGGTGGTTTTCGGTTGGGACTTCATGATAATCTATCTTAATCACTGCGGTAACTGCCTCTACTTATTGTTTTTGTGAAAAAGTTACTTCAATTCAGGATAATTATATTATTACGCATCGTCTTCAGCTGAGACATTCATCGTATTTAGTGCTAAAAGTTTAATCCATAAACGATTTTTCTACAGAAAGCTTTATTTTTTAGCGTTTTTTATTTTTTAGGAATTTTCATTACAAAAATAAATCCATTTTAAGGAGTGTTTTATTTTGTATTAAATATATATTATTTTATAATGACTACTTTTACTTAATTTTTATTTTTTTATCGTGTTTCCTGTTTCATAATATAATAACTATTTTTTATTATTATTGACAGATATTTGAAGATAAAAGAATTAATTGATTTTCCTTTTCTTTGCTTTTATTTATAAAATCAAATTTCAATCTAACACAAATACATACTTGAAAATTGCGATTTTCTACCAATAAGAACTACGTCAGATTTTAACGTACACAAACACACAGAGTAATATGAGGTAGTTTTTCCATATTTTCAACATCATTGTTTAAGTCTTCGTTCCATTGTAAAAATCAATGAAAGGACATTCAATACTAAAGAGTCGCATTTAACAACTCTCTAATTATAAATAAATATTTTAATTAAATTTCTATAAAGGATGACAATAACACAAAGAAGATTTTATAAAGGTTGACTTATGTACCCGGTGCGCGTTGCTTCGCGTCAAAAAATGTAATATATGTTTCGAAGACATTTTTCTCTCATCCACGTCTCCTATTACTCACCACAAAATTATAATACCTTAAAGATTATGTAAATTATGGAAAGTATTTAATATTTCACACTAGAATACGTAAAACTGTAACATATTATATGTAAATACAGGCTGATTTTCAATTATTTTCTAGTGTAGTAACATTATTATATACTTTTAACTTTATAATGTTAAAGTTAGCTTGTTTTGTTGACATATTTTAGTTTAATAAGCCGTGGTTGGCGAGGGTCCCAAAATAGAAGGAAAGGGACCACTTTTCTGACCTCTTGTGATGCGAACGGCTTTAAATAAAACAACAAACCATTAATCTAAAATATTAATGCGTTTAAAATTTTAGCAGTTTTTGGCAAGACCCGTAGCCATTTACTCAAATGACCCTCCCGTTTATCTCATAATGAAACTACGGTAAATTACTAAATACTTTGCATATAAAACAAGCATGCATGTATTTAAAAAAAAATGTTTACAAAATATAATTTATTTGATATCAACAAAAAAAATATTTATGATTAAATATTTATAATTTTAGATATAAAAAAAAAAAACAAATAATTATCTAGCTAGGCATAGTTGAGTAAGTTAACACAAAACCAAACCAGTACATACCTATATTTTTTGCATTGTTTCTTCTCCTTTCTTGTACCTTAGAACTTATTTTTTTGGTGTTTGTTGTTTGGATTGATATATATTGACTATTTCGAATCATTAAACGCAATGCAATTTTGTAATTTTGTTTAAAATGAAATAAGATGTTGGAAAAGGTTTTCAATAAAATGTTTTGAGTTTTATTAGTAAAGCAAGATTTAAGAGTATATCCAGCATTTAATTTTTTTATCAGTCTATAAATTTAACAATTGACTAACCAATGTTGTGCTTTACGGATGGTTATCGAAACCATGAACCTTATTGACTTGATTTGTTTTGGAAAAATTATACACAGAATATAATCGGTGGACCTTAATATTGCAGAGTTAAATTGGTATCGTGAGAAGGCTTGTTGGCAAAATAATTTTATGTTTATAATTTGTGACAATCATACAACTTCAACTATGAAGTGGATATAAATAATATATATAAGTAAATTTGAATACTTAAAAAGATCTACAATATCGAAAAAAAACATAAATTATTTATTCGTTTAAGACTAAGGAGATGTGGTCTTACAGAAGAATTCTCGGAAATTCCTAGAGAGACCACGTCACGAACAATGAAGTAATAAGCATAATAAAGGAAGATAGTCATCTGTAAGAACTATCTCAGAGAGGCCATCCCGATGAATCGGTCACATTATACGCCACGATGGTCTTTTTCACAACATTGTGGAAAAGCTGGTTGAGGGGAGAAACTGCAAAGGGCGCCCTATAGACGGGAGTATCTGCAGCAAATGTTTGAGGACATGAGGTGCAGCTCTTATGCTGAGCTAAAAAAGGTTGCAGAAGATTGATAAGAGTGGATATCGAGATGCAAGATTATGTTGAAAACCAATCCACCAGATTTATACTACGAAGAAGAATTAGAAAACAGCAGAAAAAAAAGTAATTTTAAAGATAAAATTCATGAATTACTGATAACTGAAAGTAGTAGAGACTCGTGAGATGAGTCTATAAATACTCTAATGATAATTTTCTGGGCAAAGAAACTAAATTCTGAAAGTTTTCCAATACACATATGGTCATAAAAAAATTGTATCTAATCGCACCATGCCTTTATTACTCAAAAAGGTACTTGACTTTATACTAAATATTTAAAAAAAACTTTAAGTATTGTTTTGTATTTGAACGTCATGTTCTATAAATATAAGCAAAGAAAGGTTTCCACTTTACCTAAACGCATGCAGACTTTTGTGATTATAAACTATGCGAGCGAAGTATTGTGCAATTCCTCAACGGTATACATTATTCTCGTAAAACTTAATATTTTTCTCCTAAGAATGCCTTATTCCTTTCATAAAAGCTTGCAGACTGGGTTGTAACAAGGATATCCGTCATGTAAATGTATGAAAAAGAAACATTCAGTAAACTAACTTCATTCTGCATTCATTTTACGTAACAACAGTTTTTCATACTGAAAATATATTATTGTATGTACGAATCTTCCTATTGTACGGTTATTGAAAAACTGAACTTGTTAATTATTATTTTTTTAAAGGTCAATTTATTTAATCAGAACTGTTGAAACATTATGGATAACCACTGTGAAGATGTTTCTTATTGTTATATAAAATATATCGCGTATTTCTCGATGCATGTGTTCTTTAAAATAAACATCACTATTCTATATGCGTTGCCATATCTGGAGCATGTCATCGTCACTTGGCCACAAAGCTCTGCCAGTCGCCATGATCCTTGTCTCATCCCATGTCACATCTGCCTCCCGGATTGTTGCCAAATATATTATATGTATAGTTTCCGGCGGAATAACAACTAAAAACTTCAAATAGCAAATAAAAATGTTTCTACTCAAGAAACCGTAGATAAAATTCATCGAATAATGTCAACTTACAAACTATTTTTGTTGGTTAGTAATAAACAGAGATATGAGGAAATAATTTTAACGAAATTTTGTTTTCAATTGTTATTTTTGGTTTATTTGGTCCCAAAAATGAATAGTAAATTATTCACTGCAAAATATTGTTCAAGTAAAAGATATAAGGAGTCGTAAGAATATATAAAGTGTTCATTTAAAATGCTTAGTTTTTTTTAACTCATTATACTTATAAGCTAGGTAATGCCACGATTATTGTTTTTTGTTCTAGGTTTCCATCTTGAATATAAAAACATATTTTAATTTAGTAAAAATATCATCAAAAACAATGAAAAAACATAAATAATAAGATTTTTAGATAAAAAAAAAATTGCCAAACGACGGGCTTATAAAAATAGTACTGGGAATCGAGGATTTTAAAAACTGCTATTAATATTCAATAAGCATACTGTTTCATTGTTATTTATTCTCGGAAAAGGAAAAGCACATAAATTACAGTGTTATTTTGACACTTTTTTATTCAAGCACGATGTAAAGTGCCCATTAAGTTTAAATGCCTCACTCCTGCGAGAGATTCTTTGCGTACATTTCAGAGTATTAATGCCAACTATTACAAAATATCAGAGACATATTAAAAATATTATTTAGCGATTTTTAACCACTATTGAAAACTGTGAAATTTCAAAAAAATATATAGAAAAAATACTTTTTTAAGCTAAACAAACACAGATCTTTATAAACTACAGAGAACTTTATGTTAAAAAATGGTGATTATTTTAAAATATTTTTTTTATATAAGTCTAGGTAACTGATATACTCGCATTATTGTTGCGCTTTTTGGATGTACCTGTATAAGAAGTATTATCACAGTACATTCCGGAAGAATGATTTATGTATTTCAACAATCAAATGACACTGTTCTTTAATTAATATATATAAATAAACTTTCTCAAAATTGTATTGTACAATATCAGATTTGGGTAGATTTATTATTTCTAAATTGTTCAAGAGAGTTCTATATTCATCATAAATATTCTGTAGTATTCTATATTTGTTACATATTGGGTAGGTAGTTAATTTTGTAACAAGTAAAGAAACATTTACATGGCATTATAATTTACTATATAATTTGACATAATGTTAATTCAAACGGTCTTCTTCCAGCATTATTTTTAAGTAAATACCGTAAACAAGTTATGAGTAAATAAATATCTTAAATAAATATCTTAAATAAATAGAATAGCTTATAAAAATAAACTTGTAAATCAAAATTACGAATCCAGATAAAAGTGAATAAAATACTCTTAAAATTAAATTTGTTTAAAACATGCAAAGTAAATACATTGTTTTATTTTAACATTCCCTTTCCGTGGCCTTTTGCATGATTAAGAGACTATGATAAAAATTACAAAATAAAAGATACTCAAAAGTACATATTTTTACTGCAATTTCAATTCAGACTGAAAACTTAAGCATAAAATTTGATTTAACATTCATAATGTATCTCAAATGTAGAGCACGGAATTGTGTTTCGTTCACGAACAAAAGCTTCGCGGTCATAACTTACTTTCGCAATAAAATGCACACGTTAAGTAATGTTATGCTTTGAAACCGCTACGTTTGTTATTTGAAATTTCATTCGTTTTAATAAAGCCTTAATTCTGTTTGGTTTATCCAACATTATGAAAGATAAAATTTGATTTAATTAATACTTTACTCATTTTCGTATCAGCAGCACTAAAAAATTCATGGAATTTAGTAATATTATTTCATGCTCAAACTTTGAGTTTTTAATACAATCGCTAGTGTGTGACATAATTAGTTCTTTTGATGACTGAGTATCGTGATACGTTATGTATTGTAAAAATATTCTCATCTCTTCGTCTACATTAACAGCATAACATCATATATACGTAACTTCCGTTGTCGTAAACATGACTTACGTATTTTACTTATATACTCGTAGTATGGAATTTATTATTTGATAATTCTTTTAAAACTGGGCAGTGGTTATCTCTCAACAGGTTTTGTTTAAATATGCCTTTTATTGCAATCACCAAACATATCAGGCCCGCAATTGATACATTTCATTTATTGCAATATCGTTTTTTTGCTAACAATTTTTTGTTTGGCCATATTTAATTTTGTTTGTGGAGAGCTAAGGTAATTTTTTAACATTGATCCGGGTCTGCCCCTTTAAGAATTTGTTGATACTATACATCACCGTTATTTTAAAATGAAAGTTTCCTTAACAGATATCTCTTTTTTGTACTGCGGACTCTTAAGTAGTAATTAGGAGTTTGGTTGCGTCTGTCTTCATATTTTTCGGCAATCTCTTGTGAGGTAGCCAAACAGCAGCATTATAAATGATGATAAACCCTCGGGGAGCGCCTTTAAAGTTAAGAAGTCATTCGAACGAATTATATTATCAAATTATACCCCAATAAATTACGGTATATATTCTTAATCACATATTTTATGTTTATTTTTCAGGTCCTATGAGTTGAGACAGGGACATGGGCGGCCGCGCGCTGGCGGGGCGGAGCAAGGGGGAGCTCGCGGGGGCAACGCTGACCAGGTGGGCGACTGTCCTAATCCTGAGCGCCCTCGTCGCCTTCACCGGCCCGGGGGCACAAGCCGGGGCGCCAGAGAGACTCCGCTTCTCAAGACCGACCTACACCGTCAGCGTCCCAGAGAACAGCCCCGGCCGCGCCTACGCCAGGCAACCCCCCGGTGATCCGCCCCTCGGCCTCCGTCTCCCAGAAGACCTCGATGTCCGCTATAAGATCATCAACGGAGACAAGAACAAGTTCTTTAAAGCGGAAGAACGACTAGTCGGCGATTTCTGTTTTCTCTCCATCCGCACGCGCACCGGCAATTCCGACGTTCTGAACAGAGAGAGAAAAGATCAATACATTCTCGAAATCCGAGCTTCGGCTTCAAAAAAAGACGGCAAAAATAAAATAATTCTAGAAGCAGATGCAACCGTCATTGTAAACATATTAGATACGAACGATCTCAACCCGCTGTTTTATCCGACCGAATACTCGATCACGGTTCCCGAAGACGCTCCGCTCCACAGAAGTATCATTAAAGTTTCCGCGGACGACGCCGATCTCGGGCTCAACGGAGAAATATATTACAGCTTCTTAGAAGAGACGGATCGGTTCGCCGTTCATCCCAGCTCGGGGAGTCGTCACTATCACGAGGCCTCTCGTATTGACGGAGCGCTCTTATCACAAGTTGGTCGTCTTAGGCAAAGACCGAGGCGCTCTATTTCATTCAGCCGGCTCTGCACAAGCCGCCCGCGCCGTATTGACAATAAGGGTAAAGCAGGTGAATTTGTTCAGTCCGGATATTTATGTTCAACACCTGCCTGACGTCGTAGAAAATTCTCATTCAGAAATATATGCGATAGTCAGAGTCGTCGATAAAGATGAAGGTCTTCACGGGCAAGTCAAAAGCTTGGACATCGTTGACGGAGACCCCGAAGGTCATTTTCGGATACAAACCGCCGATCGCCCGGGAGAATTCAATATCGTTGTCCATTCCCTGCTGGATAGAGAGAAAACGCCCCAAGGCTACAATCTCACATTGCGGGCGATCGACCGCGGCGTTCCCCCGAAACAGAGCTACAAGTCAGTTCCCGTTCACTTGGCTGACGTTAATGATAATGCTCCCGTATTTCATAAAGAAATATACGAAGTCAACGTCCCGGAAACCGCCCCTGTGAACACTCCGGTCATCAGGCTGAAAGTTGCCGACGTAGATTTAGGGAAAAATGCTCATGTTTTTTTGGAAATCGTCGGAGGTAACGAAGGAGGAGAATTTTATGTCAATCCAGACACGGGGATGTTATACACGGCCGTCATTTTGGATGCGGAGGCCAAGGCGTTTTATACATTAACTGTTTCGGCGATAGATCAAGGAAATACTGGAACAAGAAAACAATCTTCCGCCAAGGTAAAGATTAATATTCTCGATACAAATGATAACGATCCAATTTTTGAAAAATCAGAAATTACAGTTTTTCTTGATGAAAATGAACCGGCTGGGACTTCAGTCATTAAAGTTACAGCAAAAGATAAAGATTCCGGTGAAAACGCATATATATCCTACAGCATAGCCAATTTAAATCCCGTTCCATTCGAAATAGACCATTTTTCAGGAATCGTTAAAACTACACACGTCTTGGACTTTGAGAGCATGAGGCGCGAATACATCCTTAGAGTTCGGGCGAGTGATTGGGGCCTTCCGTACAGAAGGCAAACAGAAATGCAGCTAACGATCAAAATCAAAGATATCAACGACAACCGGCCCCAATTTGAAAAGATCGATTGCACTGGCCACGTTTCTAAATATCTAGCTATCGGGTCAGAGATAACAACTTTTTCAGCGATAGATTTGGATGCAAACAGTATCATTACTTATCGAATACTATCAGGAAATGGAGACAACTGTTTTAACCTGGATCAGAATATTGGAGTCATGAGCGTCGGTTGTGACTTAAAAGAAGTGCGATCGGATGAGAGAGAAATAAACATCACCGCCACTGATGGGACACATTTTTCCGATATTGTGAAAGTTCACATCCATCTTGTTTCATCGAAAAAAGCATTATCAGCAGGAGGACGACTTCTTAGCGAGGAATCTGGCAGCTTTCAGTGCAAAGACACCGGGGTTGCCCGAAGACGAACAGAAGTCCTTGCATCTGCAGAAAAAAATAACATGCAAGGCCATGAAGTCAGTCAAGAAGAATTCGCCATGATGCCGAGTAGGTATGGAGAGAATATTCATTCTCCAGAATTTTTTGATTTTCCATTAGAAATAAAAGTGAACGAATCTGTGAATTTGGGAACGACGCTCACAAAAATAAAAGCGAAAGATCGCGATCTCGGTTACAACGGAAAGTTGATATTCGGTATTTCGGGCGGCGACCAGGACTCTGTGTTTCGCATTGATCCCGAGACGGGGGATTTGAAAGTGATCGGTTATTTAGACAGAGAACGCGAGACCCGTTATTTCATCAACGTGAGCGTTTACGACTTGGGTAAACCCCAGAAGGGAGTGTCGCGAGTTCTTCCGATCACGGTCCTCGATATAAACGACAACCCACCGAAATTCGACAAAACTCTTGGAAGCTACAGGATATCTGAAAACGCAATTAAACGGAACAGTAATATGTAAAGTGAACGCCTCAGATGCGGATGCCGGGGAATTCGCAAAAGTGAAATATTTTCTTGTCACCGACACCGAAGACTTTGCTGTGGATCACATCACGGGAGTGTTAAGCGTCGCCGCAGCTCTCGACAGAGAGAAACAGAGCGAGTACGAATTGAAGATTCGAGCGAAAGACAACGGAGGTCTTTATTCAGAATGTTTAATAAGAATATACGTCGACGATATAAACGACAATACGCCAAGTTTTTCATTAAACGGCTACCATGTTAAAGTTAGAGAAGACATTCCTGTAGGAGCAGTAATAACTATTTTAAGTGCGATAGATCATGATCAAGGAGCGGGTGGTCAAATCGATTATTCGATAACTGATCAAGGTGATTATGAAGGTTTTTTTAAAATAGACGCTCTCACAGGTACATTGCGGACTGCTAAAGCGTTGGATTTCGAAGAGCGTCAAGTGCACAACTTAGTGGTGAAGGCTGCCGACCGCGGGACGCCTGTTCTATTTTCTGAAACAGCTGTTACTGTTGAAATTGTGGACGTGAATGAGAATTTTAACCCCCCGCTGTTTGATGATTTTGTGATCGAGGGATCCGTACGAGAAAATCAACCAGTCGGTACAAAAGTGGTGACGTTAAAAGCGACCGATGCTGACAAACC
This sequence comes from Glossosoma conforme, assembly GCA_022606575.1. Taxonomy (NCBI): domain Eukaryota; kingdom Metazoa; phylum Arthropoda; class Insecta; order Trichoptera; family Glossosomatidae; genus Glossosoma; species Glossosoma conforme. Next base: position 1,523,918 of record JAGTXR010000102.1, on the reverse strand, counting down.
GGGAATGGACTCCAGAATAACGTACAGTGTCAGAGATGGAGACGGAATGGGGTACTTCACTATTGACAACGATGGTAAGTTTTTTTAAATAAAAAACAATTATTTATATTTATTATTTTTATTTCATGTCATTTGAACATTCTTAAATACATAAATTAATTTACTACATACACTTAAATTTTCAATCAATTTTAAAAATAATTTTCATAATTATATTCACGTTAAGAAAGGTCATATTTATATAAAAAAAAATATTAACAGTAATATCCGTTTTTTTTGACCTAAGGTCCTGATTTTTAATACATGTGACTCGAATAATTATAATCTTAGAGTACTTTTTAGGTACAAGTAATTAATACCAAAACTTTTTAAACAAATTTAAGCTTAAATCAACATTGTGTTTGGTATTTAACAACAAAAAGATAAAAAATATTAAAATTATAAGTAATACTTTATAATCACAAAAAAGTAAAACAAAATACAATTTGCATATAATTTGTTTTTCCGTAAAAAGAAAAACACTAAAATTTTCAATTACGTATAACCTCAGTTAAGCTCTTCATATTAGTTTGAATGAATTTGAGCCAGAGAGTGAGAGTGAGGACGAGGGTAGAGGGTGAGGGTGAGGGTTTGAAAAGGGTCTTCGTCTGCTCGTGGCTGAGCCTTTTTGTAAAATGAAAACAGAATCCCTTCAAATGACCAATAATTTAGTTTCTATCGACATTTTATGGAGATAAACACATTCAGAAAGCAGTCGCTGAAATATGAACGAAAAATTTCAACATTGATTTTAACGCCAAAAGTTTTTAAGCGGCATTAAAATTATTACGGAAGTTTCATTTTGCATACAAATCAAGCCACATTTCATTTGGTAACCAAACTGAAACACTTGTGAAAAATCGTTTCAAAAACTTGTGCACTTTTTATTAAGGCTCTCAAGGAAGCCTTGTTAAGGTTTGTTACCGTAGCAATTGCTCCTAAAATCTTAAGTATTTGTAAGTCTTAAAATTCAATTTCGCTAGTAACCTCTGTAATCTCAGCGCCATTTTAATTTCTTTTATTATTTCAGCTAAAATCCGCTCATAAACATTAATTTTTGAGACACTCTGTTACGGTTTACATTGCGTCAGGCTGTGACGGCTTCGAGAATTTTTAATTAATATTTTAAAGTCAACGAAAAATTGTGACTGCTGCCAGAAATATATCAAGTCAAGTTTCTAAGTGAAATATTCAAATGAGATGCATAAATTTACAGATAAGTTTAATGTTTATTAAAGCCATGTTTAAAAAGCTCAAATAAGAAATAACTTATAACACTTAAACATCTAACGTTTTATTTTCAACAATGGTTCTTATTATTTTGTACTTCATAGTAATATTTAAAGTTCTAAATAAAAAGTAGACACGTACATCATTGGCTGATGTGATAAACCTTCAAGTATTTTACCAAAAACATTCAAGACAACGCCAACTAATCTCCTTGTCATTTATTTCAGAAATTATTTAATCATTTTTATTTGATAAATTTGTTTTTTATGTAAGCACATAGAGGAGAATACCTACAAAAGAATGAGAATACATTCATAGAAGATAGTGATAGTGGTGTCGAAGTCTCATCTGTGGATTTTATGTTGCTTACCATTCTACATATGATCCGCTAACACTATACACTACAGCAAGACATTCACGCATTATCCTTATTATTACAGGAATTCACTGCGTAGTTTTGTTTTCTTTCATTTTAACGTTCTACTTAAACTTATTTTCAATAATATATGTTATAGGAATGACATTTAAATAAATCATGTTTTTAAATACCTTCAGATTTTTATTACATAATATTTTTTATCTTCTTTTAATGACAATCATGTTACTAAACACGTAACAAAGCTGACCCATAGACAAGATATAAATCATTAGATGCATAATATCTTAAATGTTTGTCACGTTATTCTATTGATGAAATATTGTATTAACTGGTTTATTGTTATATTATATTAAAATAAACGATTGTGTTTTTTTCACGATGGCTATTGTTTTTATCTTATTTTATTACAATGCTTATTACGACGTAATATTTTATATTTTATAAGCATACATTTTTTGTATTGTTAGCAAGATTAAAAATTTAAAGGGTTTTTTGTTATGAAAACATTAACCATAGATCATTACATCTCGTGATATCCAGTCGAGTGGTATGACATGTCAGTCCAGTATTATTGAAATTGTGAAAAAACATGAAAATAATAAATTCACAATATGCGGATATAATTTACATGATAATGTTCAGTTTTTTCTGTATTTCACGTGAGTACTTTTCAAATCGCGTAATTTATTCATTTTTTCGAAAAAATTTAAAAAAGTTAAACAAAACATTTCTCATGGTGTGTTTTATGATAAATTGAAAAAATATTCAAATTAAAAGTATTTTTTGTGTTGTTGATGCTTTATTGCCTTTAAACTACTTTCTCGTTTTGTAGGTGAAAATAAATATATTTAAATTGACTAGATACACGCTATCAAACAATTTAGATACTTCTCCTACGTTTAATATTACGTATACGAATATATTGGTTTCTCGGAAGAAAAGTTAAATTGCTCTTTAAAAAAATAACCCGTATCATGCGAAAGCTAGCAGAATAACATTATGTTTTAATGATCGGCTTGAAAATTGTGTCAGTTTAATATTTACAAACTGTGAAATGATATTTTTATTATTCTTTTTAATCGGGTTCTTAAATATTTGACAATATTTATTAAATATATTATTTAGAAATATATCGAAATTCATAATTAACAATCACAACCGCTTTTTAATCATTTAAAACATAACGTTATAACTTTCTCAATATAACCTAACTCAATCTAGATGACATGTAAAAATGATGTAATATATTTAATCAGTATGTAGAAAGATTGCAAGTATACATTGATATTTTTTTTAAGAGATCTACAATGTATAGATGAGTATACACATACTACAAAAGCATGTAAGATCATTGCAATTATAAAAATTACTATTTTATTTTTAACAATCCATCTGTTAATTTAATCATATTTTTTAAGAGATTGCTGTGTTTAAACCTTGATTGCTTAGTTCTCAAGAGGGGTTGAACTCAAAATTTACACTACAGAAGAAACTGTTTTATGTAAGACTATCGCAAATTTATGAAAAAAATATATAAGTGTACGCTGTAAGGCGTGGACTGTAATGTATAAACGTAATATGAGTACATCAGTAGGAGAAATAATAAAAAGAAAGGGACGAATCACAAGTTATCAAAACGCTTCTCTCCGAGGTAAAGAAGAAGCAAGATATTATGATTGTATTCCTCTCGCGCAACTGAAAATTTAAATATTTAAAAGAAAATTCTATCTGCCACTCTTTTTAGCGCCTTGAGTTCTCATATAGAATTTATAGGCGCTGCGGGGACGGCACGTTAAAAGGATGAGTTTCCTCCGTACATTATCCGCAATACAAAAACCCTGAAGCAAACAAACTTTTGGAGGCTCGGCCGTTTATCACTTTTGGTTGACAACCAAGTTAAATGAATACCCGTGAAAATGTTTTCCCCGTAAATCAACATTCACCTGTGCGGACATTGTTCGACACAGCGGCGACCGCAAAGTGTGCGAAAGGACATTTTATGTCTGAAGCCGAACCTCCAGAAAATCAAGCAATCTATACACATACAATGAATAAATGGGCTTATCTGCGTTTGATTCATTTCCCAAATAAAAAAACGGCCTTTAGTGGTTTTTATCCATTTCGCTACCAATGACATAATAAATGATTATTGCTGTTTTATTTTCTTTCTTTCTGTCGTTTTTATCATTATTAATACCCACCACAGTAACGCAACTAAAATAACATGTTGATAGCGCCGTTATAGTTGATCACTGAAGTTATACAACATTAAACGTGTACCGCACGTGTATAGTTCGTTGCGTGTTGTACACCACGACGTTGATTGGGTTGAGTTTCATCTTAGACGTAGCACAAAAAATTTCAAGCCTTGAACTAATTATCAGATATACTTACAAATTATGATTAACAAATACACAAATAAACATCAGATAATACAGCTGCAGTCTCTTTTATAACTCGTAATCTAACCTGTACGGCGTAGAGAACCATGTATGTTCCCAGATCGAGCAACTTGTGTTAAGATGACTTAGTTTTAAGCATTTTCAATGAGAGATGACAGAATTGCATGGCGGCATTTTTCTAGACCTATTACCCCAGCAAGGAAGATAGGCACCTAATAAAAACCATCTCAGAGAGGCGAGCCCGTTGGATTGGTCACATCATGCGCCACGATTGTCGTCTTCACGATATTGTGGAGGGGATGGTTGAGGGTAGAAACTGTAGAGGGTGCCCTAGACGGGAGTATTTGCAGCAAGTATTCGAGGACATGCATTGTAGCGCTTATGCTGAGCTGAAAAGGGTTGCGGAGGACCGACAGGAATGGAGATCGAGATGCAAGATTCTGTTGCTGCAAACCATTCCACCGGATTGATACTACGAAGAAGATTGCCCCAGCTATGGAATCAATATGTCAAAAAACATTTTTATTCAGTTAATTCGCTTCACTTATAATGTTACTTTTTTACCGTTTGACTTTATTGAAATTAACAACATTATTCATTGGTACTCAAAAATACGTAATTAAAAATAAAATACTTTGCGTAAAACATAAAATACTCGATATTGTGGCTTTTGGGCTTAGCCGTGTGTGGTGAATTTATCTTGACCAATATTTAAAAGAGTATTTTAAGATATACTCTTTTATTTTACTACCAAGATAGATTAAATGAACGTCAGATTGAATATTTTATAAATTCAAATGTTATTGACCTCATACGCAAAAATAGTTTGCCAGAATCTCGCTTTATAATATCTAATATAAACTGCAATATCACTACACATTCGGTTTTATTCACATTTACATATGACATGTTTGTGTTTTTGAAATTTTTTTAATACAAACTTTCAAAAATCATCTCGCATGGGATTTTTTATTCAAAATTTAAATGGAAATCCTGGGATTGCTTTATTTTCTAGTTCGGAACTTTTAATGGTTGTTTTATGTTTTTTTTTAAATTCATGTGGGGCTTTATCGTTTTAACGTCATCTCTGTATTTTGTTTAAAATGTCAACAAAAGCACGAAAGCTTTGTATTTATGCGAAAGCTTTTAAATATTATTCGGTGACTTTACTTTAAAGAGATAATATCTAGATACAAATCATTTTTTTGAAATAACCTTTTATTCAATCACAAAGGGCTGTATCTGATGAATAAAATTCACAAAAAGTAGATAAAAGGCAAGAATAATCAATTGAACTATTTCCCGCTGGCTTAAAATCCCAAAAAAATATATATTTAATTTTATAATAATTTAGAGTTTTAGTTCTTGGCGGACACTGCAAGGTTTAACAGAGTCTGCTGAATACTGTACAAGTATGAGAAAGTAAGTGTTAATTTATGTGTATTAGGGAATTTAAGATATTGGAGAAACAAAATTGAGAAATCACTTTACATCGTTTCTGTGGTATTTAAAAATAAAGTAAATCTAGCTTATTATTTTCCCAATTTAAAATATTTTACTAATACATTTTTTATTATTTAAAAATTATTCACTCGGTTTTTTCCGGTCACCATATATAATTTATGATGAGAACTTCATTTTTCTTTCGCGTAATAAAATTTATATAAACCAACCCAACATAAGCCTACATTAAACAAATTAAACCGTGTTAAGCCAAAAATATATTTTGTGTTTCCGTGATCAAAAATTAAATTTTAAATCCACTCAATCACTTTGCTTGAATTATAGTTATATTTTAGCATTGACGATGAGATCCATTTCAATATTAAATAGATATGTAATTCATACATTCTTAAGCATGAATCACACCGGGCAATGTTTCACTTGCCGGAAGACTGGATTTTCGCAACCTATGAAGGCTTTATCACTTCCAACAAGTGAATTTTTAACCCACATACTGTGGTCTTTCAGCAGGTGAAGCAATGGTTGGTCTGATACTTGTTAAAACAAGGTATGAAGTTCTTATCTTTTTAATGTTTAAATTTTGACCGAAAAATAGTTTACTGTTAAATAACTTCTTAGGTTTTCACGGCCAGATTTGATATTATGGCTTTTGAATAAACCAACTCACAACTAAATAAATCATCAATCTTCAAGAAGACCCCTGCAATGGCGGTTGAAATATTGGTTGATGTAAGTTAAGTTCACCAAACATGGCTAAGCCCAAAAGCCACAATATTGTTTACTGTTATTTTTTTTTTAATATTGCATTAATACATATTGAATTTGTTTATTATCAAAATATATGGGTATATGCTATTATGAAACTATATTGAAATAGCGGAATCTTTTTTGTTCATTTACATGGCAAATTGTTTGAATATCTCGATGAAATTAATCAAAAATGCAGAATATGGCAAGGGTATATTGTTTACGATGCAAATTTATTTATTTTATTTGCAGCGATTAATTAAATTATCCGTACGGAGCTCCTAAGCGGGATTACGCCGAATTATTCCCATAACGTATTCATCGAATCGGTAAATAAAAATTTCCCCGCTTTGTTGTTGGGATAAATAAATTAATTGGGGGAATACTCATCCGGTATCCAATCAAATATTCATGATATCCTTCTGAATGTACACAGCATTGAGGTCGCTGGTACCCTCCTCTTGATACTCACAAACCTCGGACGATCCCTCACCACTCAGAAATATGAGGGCCAGCGACGTGCTACAGTAAAACGTTTACAAATCTAAAAAGTTTAAGCATTTTTATATTTAAACCAAAGCGTTTGAATTACTAATATGTTTTATTTCGATGATATCAATTTTGTTGAAATATCAGTGTGCATCTTCATTTTCCTATAAAGCATAAGAATATCAAAATGTATTCTAAAAATTAAAAAAACAATTTCATGAGAATTAAAACCAAAATTAATTAAAATTTCATCAGTAACACAAGTAAATAAATAATGTTTATGTAAGATTTACATAAAATTATTCGTTTTGTTGTCGCTGGGTTGAAAAGATTGGCTGGAGAAGGAAGTCCGAAATTCCGTTTCCCGGGGGCACCGCGTGGAGGTTCTTTTCATGCGCCCCATGCGTAAGGCAATCAACCAACCATCCCACTGCTTATATAATCAGATACCCCCAACACCCAGAATAAAGTCGCGAAGCAGCTTTCTGAGATCCACACAACCTCTAACATCTGGTTCTGAAAAAGAGAGACTCCAGCTCTGGCAACAAGTCGCATCAGAGGATTTCATTACTCCAAAAGAAGGCCTCTCAACTGGCAAGAACCTTGACTGGTGGTGGACCTGGAAATCCCTGAACAGATTTAGAACCGGAGTTGGTAGAACAAAGGACAACCTCGAGCGGTGGAGAATGCTTCGGCAGGGAGAGTCACTATTGTGTGACTGCGGAGATCTGCAGACCACCTCACACCTTAGATCCTGCTCCATGTGCCCAACAAGCTACACATCTCAGGACCCAATGCTGGGCAACACACGGGCAATCGATGTTTCCAGATACTGGACAAAAATAATTTGACGTTGCTGACACGAAGAAGAACAATAAAATTATTTCCATTCAGTTTATAATTTAGAAGTCATTCAGAGGGTACTTTAACATAAATAAATTGTTAATAATAATTAATAACACTTGTGCGCAAAATTCATTGAATGTATCTTAATATTGAATATACATACAATTTACAGCAAGCGTCATACGTAAAAATAATGTATATGCATAATATAATATGCGTTAAAAAAATATTGATGCACAATAGTACGTAGAGCAAATAGCTGTGGGCTACGTAGAGTACGAACTGGGTTTTTTTTAGTTTGCAAAGGGCTTGAATTCAAATCCCTGCGTCTGCGGTTTTTTTCTCTGATATTGATGAGAGAAATGTCACACAGATGATATTTGCTGTCAGAATATTGAAATTCAGTAATAATAATTATAATTATCTTATAATATATTCTAAAAAACAATTCTATATAAAAATGATTAATGATGACAAGTATTATCATGTTACACTGAATTGTGTAGTTAAACAAGGATAATATTTAGACTACTCGAGCGATCCATTCAAATACAAGCTAATTGTTTCCCATAGGTCACTCAGCGCAGTGGTTCTACTAGCGGGCGCATATGCCTCTGCTGACGCGGGAGATGTACTCGTACATCACAATATATTAACACTGTAAGACGTAATGTGCTGCAGAGATTCATGGGGAGCTTCTGCCGCTAGCCGGAACAAGCCGAGGGCATAATGCCACATTGTATACCATTGTCTTACAAGGATTAAACGCGACGGACGACCAATTTATCCTATGCAAATGTCCAGGTCGCGGCCAGATACGTCTGGCTAATTTGGGACAAGCACACAATCGCACACACAACTCTATTTCCTGTAAATGCCTTGGATTATGCAATTCCAAAGTTCAAATCTGACGGTCTCTTCTCTATTATTTCATTTGCTTATCTCCGCCCCCCATTTGAGGCATTACCATATGAAAGCTCGTAAATTTAAGCGGCTGAAGAAGATTTGACTTTCATAAGTCATTCATAATAAAAGCTCTTCCAATAATATTTTTTCTTATACCCGATTTTTATCTGGTACATATGACCACCACAAATTATCGCCACTCAGTTTTTTTCAGTTGTGACTGTCAATTTTTTGACACAAGACATTTAGGAGACTTTTTAAGTTCTAAAGCATGAGCATAGAGACTTAAAAGAGACAATTATAGAACCCGAGTCATATTTTGGGTGATTTGTTAATTATTCGAGAATTATCAGAAAATTAATGAAGAGTAGGCTCAACTAGGTCCACGTAAAATGACGCTTAACTTCACCGATTTCGTGTGCTTTGAATTCGTTTTTTTCGATCGGCCTACTTAAAAATAATAATAACTAATAATTTTTTTAGTAATTAAATATACATATACTATACACAAAATTCTTTATAACGCGTCAATTCAAGCAGAAAAATAACCGCAGAAGCGGGATGCGAACCGCAAACCTTGGAAACCAACTATGCCCAGGTATTCATACCGCTCAGCCAACTTGGCTATTGCTATGCCTGAGCTGACTCACGTTGGAACTAGTATTTATGTCATTGTTATCATCGTATGATAGATGTTGCTATAGTATATATTCAAAGTATGTATTTTTTGATTTTTTATTATTCAATCAGTCAACAGTTATTAACAGTATTTTTATTATTACATTCCGACAGTCTATTTATTTTAGTATGTACCACTCGGGTCTTGAACTGAACTATTTCGGTTCGCATCCCGCTTCTGCCGATATTTTTTCTGAATGGATTGACTCGTTTAAAAGAATGTTATGTATAGTATATGTATATTTAATAATTAATATTGTAGTATAGTCAATGATCTATAAAAGTAGATTAGAATATTGGAATAATAAAATAATATTCTAATAAATATTTAAAGAATCCATATAATAAATATTTATTTAAGTAACTTTTTAGGTTTTCACGGCCAGATTTGATGTTGTGGCTTTTGGGTTGAGCCCTGTGTGGTGAACTTTTTTCAACCAATATTTTGACCGCCATTGCAGGGTCTTCTTCAGGATTAATAATTTATTTAGTTTTGAGTTGGTTTATTCAGATTATATAAAAGAAATATATAATCTGAATTAAACCAACTCAAAACTAAATAAATTATTAATCCCGAAGAAGACCCCTGCAATGGCGGTCGAAATATTGGTTGAAAAAAGTTCACCACACACGGCTCAACCCAAAAGCCACAACATCAAATATTTATTTATTTACTTTGTTTTGTTTTTACATGGATCCATTACTTGTTAAAAGATAACTGATGGATTGAGAAAGGCTATGAGTTCGTCGAAACTGAAGTCTCCTAGACAGAGAACTTATCTTACGTGATCCATGTAAAAACAAGGTTAACAAATAAATATGGATTTTTAAATATTTATTATAATATTATTTTATTATTTCAATATTCTAATCTACTTTTATAGATCATTGACTATATTATTATATTACAATATTATAAGTTATTAAATATTCATATACATTATTATAGTATGTGTAAATTTAATTACTTATAATATTGTAATATAGTCAATGATCTATAAAAGCAGATTAGAATATTGAAATAATAAAAAAATATTGTAATAAATATTTAAAAATCCATATAATAATGTCACCTTGAGACAATATCAAGAAGGTAAAACTGTTCATCAGTAACACAGGTAAATGACTGGTTATAAAGTCCGCGTCAGACCTATAAGTAGTTGTTTCTCATCCATTCAATCTATAGTTCGGTTCGAGACCCGAGTGGTACTTACTAAAATAAATAGACTGTCGGAAAGTAATAATATTAAAAACTTGTGAATAAATGTAGACTGAGTGAATATTAAAAAATAATAATATACACACTGAATATATACTATCGAGACATATATCTTTCTATGATAAACAATCGTACAAATGCAACTTATTCCGTACAGCAGTTCGGGCAGGTGATGATCGAGCGGTCAAGGGTAATAAACTTGAACAAATGGTTGGTCCCAAGGTTCGCTGGTTTGCATCCCGCCTCTGCCGATATTTTTCTGAACGAATTGATCCGTATAAAGAATTTGTTGCATTATAGTATGTGTATATTAAATGACTTAAAAATAATTAAATGTTTATTATTTATATTAGATATCAAAATGAATGCTGAAAACATTGAAGAAGAAAAAACTGCCTAGTGGACCTTTGCAGAACTGAGTGACGACAAATTTTGATTACCATATTATGATAAAGAATAATTTAAGAAAAGGCATTTATATTTACAAAAAAATATAAGCATTTTATAAATCACATATTATATATACATTACTTATTTCAGCTACGCTAATATTATTCTACAAAAAAGTTACGAGTGAACTTTTTGTAAGCAGCGTTAAATTCGAATATTTTTTCAATTATAAAACACTTAAATCTCATGGCGTGCACATAAAACATTCCTCCTCTTCTGTATTATTTTATTTAGTATTCTGTTAATAAGATTATGAGCCATGGCGAATATTAAAGCTCTCAAGACATCCTCCCTCCCGCGGCCCAAACTAATAAAAACTTTTCATATAATTTTGTTTAACTGGGCCGAGTTTCGTGGCTTATATTATTTAGCTTGGGTAATTTGGCCTTTCACGAGCAGTGCACTTCTGCGGCTCCCCGGGCCGCTACCAACTTGGACGATTTATCTTTTTTTCGTGACAATCCCGAGCGAAACATTTGCGGATGATGTAACGCAATATATCAAAAGATAACTATATTTTCGATGGCTGTCCCAATTTTCTTTCCTGCGTATATCGACACTGAATAATTTATTGCTTAAGTTGGGCGATTTAGTATCACTATTACATAACGTGTGCTCTTCTTTAAAGTATTATTAATCTAAGATCCTTTAAAAATAAAGTATCTACGTACAAAAATAACTCAGTTTTTATAATAATTAATACTTTTCCAATTCGAGTGGTACGCAATGGGTTTTAGTTCAATCCATTCTCGAATGATCAATGTGAACACAAATTATTCCACATTCATATTTTTATATTTATATCAACCTTGGGCTTAAATGTACAATGTAAGAGAATTATGAAATGATACCATATATCTGTAATAAAACTTTATTTTTGATATCAACCATAAAGGCATCAAAGAAATAACTTAAAATAATTTCAATTTACCATGACAATATTTTTAATTCCCTTCATTTAATAATGTAATTGAGTTTTTAATTATGTTTTTAAAGCTGAAATGTCTTTTTAAGTTTACGATCCACTTTACGCTTTATTATTTTCAAACACGAGTTTTGAAATAATTGAAACAATACACTTTTCTTTTATGATATATAATATTTAATTTGTCAGCATTGGTACAAAATATTTTTTATGTAACCGTACACACTTCTAGGTAGCGTTTTAAGTAAAAAAAAAAGATTACGGCCTCTTTTCAATTCGGGTTCTAGAGTTCAAGTCATTCTGAAATCCATATATAAATAACTTTATTTCAAAAAACTGTCTACGATAAGTTATATAAATTACAATATAGTAGAAACGTAAGGTTTAATATTAAAAATACTACCAGATATATTAATTACGAAGGTAATATTAGTATTTGTTGCGTACTTTTAATGGCGATTTGATGTAATTAATTACAAATATTTGTTACTAAATAATTAATAAATTAACAGTTAACATATTGTATACATAAATGTGTGCTTTGATTATTCGATTACTTGTTCGCCATAGCGTTACAAAGTTGCGTAATTTATTCGTGTTGCGAGTACGCGCTAAGGTTAATTGCTTGGAAATTTGATATCGTGACTAATCCGCTAAATAATTTCCTATCGGGAAGTTAGTTTCCCGAAGAAAACTGTCTAATGCACACAAGGCTGGTCGTTAGCTGAAATAAGCCGCGATTGTGCGTTGAGTGTTTTCCCATTTCTAAGCCCGAATTGAGAAAGCTCTTCTAAAAGCTCACTTGTATCCTGGAGTAAAGCTTGCCGGTAAAGCACTCGACGGTTATGCCAACAAGTCTTGTAAAATTAAAGATTTTTAACAACTTAAATTGTTGTGTGTAGAACCTATGTGTACTCGTATGTATCATATCCACTGATCACAATAAACACTATTTATGCACTCACTGGAATACCGTGATTTCGCTATCAATGAGAGCTTAATGCTGATATGCAGTGCTCATCGTGAACTATATTAATATAAGGGGAAAAATATTGGTCATAACTTTTGAAGTGAATGCCAAAATGTATATGCTACTTAGATTGTGGATCTGCTTCCTTTTGTTTGTTAAAATTAATTTTTTCATCTTTATGTATTAAACATGAAACAATTAAAAAATATAATAAATATTCCTTCAATCTCTACGACAGATGTTTATAACACGAATATATATACGTTAATTTAATGTTTGACAATAGTCTTATAATTGAGCATAAAAAGAGCATAACTAAAGTATTTTTTACTGATCCTAAGAATCCTTTAGAAGACATGTGCAAGACCATTAGTGCTTTAAATGTTAGTAAGAAGTTACTCAAGACTATGTTTGAAAATAAAATTATATAAAATCTCAAAATGGAGCGCTTTATCATTTTTAAAAATGGCAAGCATCGTAGTACACACGGTTGAGTTTCCTCTTCGCCCTTTGGCGGTATTACTGAGTATATGCCTATACAAAATAGCGCCTCAAGGCAGCAAAACTCGTCGCTTGAAAGCTTTGTATGGGAGAAAGCTCGTATTCTTCTGCTCTGGGCAGGACATCTTTTCCCCACGCGGCTTCTCAACCACAATGCAAAGGCTTAACCGCAACAAAGACGGCCTGCTGCTGTGTTTAGCAAAAAAGCTTATTCTATAGCTTTCACGGTGTATTTTTTTATTTTAAATATTAATATTATTTACCTTGCGGAAAGTTTGTTTGCAAAAACTTAAACGTCAATTTTCAACAATAAAAAGTACTTAAGCATCACGTTACTTTTCAATAGTATTTCAATAGTTATAAAAAAAATTACCATCACTAATATATGTGCTTTCTAGTTTGAGGCATATGGTTAACACAAATTGCCGTTATTAAGTTCATCAACCAGCCGCCATTATTTTAGTTACTAGCTCTGCCTCCTGGTTATTTGCTACAGCACGAGGTTATTCTCTATATAGTTTCTGATGGCATTTCAAGACGACATTAAATTCAGAGCACGAGGAAAAAAAGTAGTACGAAAACACTTGTATATATCAAAATTTAATATGCTTAAATATACTATTGTCATTAAAAGATTTTTTTTAGTTATCTTATTAGTGAATACTTAATTTACCATTAAATGAAAGCTACAAACACCAATCAATAATATTTTTTCTACTAATTATTTCTGTGACTATTGATCATAATTTAACGACTTTTATTTTAATACTTTTAGTAATTTATTATTTATAATATATATGAATGAAACGTATTAATTTACTACACAAATAAGAATACTTCTTGTTATCACTAATGGAACATCAACATTATTTAATTTAAACAAATTAAACATTTAAATTTACATTTCCGTTTTATTTTCAGCACGTGTATTCGTATATTATTACACCGTCAGCTGAGTCCCAATCGAAGCGATAAAATCCAATTATTTTTCTGATTAAAAATGTATTACTTTCCTCATGAAAATAATGCTGAAGTGGAAATGGGCGGAGTGTTGCCAAAAAAATATATGTGATAACTGATGGGCCTATTTTTATTCTGTCGTTCAAAGTCCCCGGAGAGCGAAGGCTTAAGCGACGTCCTAAAATATGTTGAGTGATGAATTATTTGTAAAGTTCGTCTCGAGGATATCATATTTTTTTATATTTCATATATAAAAGTCTTTCCTGTATCAATATTCAATGTGTTTTTGTAAAGTAGGAATATATTGATTGATATCAGCCCGATAGAACCATTTCAGGCTGGTACCGAAAACCTCGATGTACAATCTTTCATCTCTTATTTTTGTTCGCTTGATGGACATGCATGTGTCGCCATATTGGCATTTTCACAAGTCCGGTCACGGATGTGACGTTGGTTATGTACATGGCATCTGTGATTGGTGCGCCAATAATTCTGTAGATCAACACTAGCGGCGCTGGGTGACAGCCCATTACGAGCGCGTTTAGTGGCCAACAGTAGTGCCGTCCGGCCGGCGAAACGTCATGTAACGGTCGGTTGAGGAAATCACGTCTTTATTAAAACTAAATGCCAAATATGCTTCAAAAACAACTTCTTTACTTATACGTTTTCATGCAACCCGATAATTATCCTGGTGAAGTGAAGTCGTCTTTTTAAGACAGAAGGATGTTACGATTAATGATTTTGCAAAAATATTTTACAAAAGAATATATTATTTTTTTAGATAAAAGTAGATGTATTATTAATTAAGTTTTATCGATGCTTTGTATTAACTTTTATTATACATGTTATTGATTTTATTTTAAAAGGTTATCAATAATTAAATCAACCTACTTATTACTACTAACAATCATATAATATTCATGTACCATTTTCCTTCCAATATCTGGAAGATATCGTCTAGATTTTTCCACAATGATTTCGTTCTGATTCCATTCGATTGAACTTTTTGGTCAGTGGCAATGTCTTCAACAAAGTATTAATACTAATTATTTTCAATTAAAATGGGTAAAAACCCAGCTGAGTCAAAAGACTTTTAATACGACATTTAATAGCAACATAGAAGTAAAATAATAAAATTACATTTAATAAACAAGTAAACTACACGATTTTATCAATACAATCATACAATACGTTATGTTTCAGGCCTGACAGATTATTCTCAATGTACCTCTTATGTACCACAAGGCACGATTCCGTCAATCTAAGATGGATTATAAGGGTAAGCTAATTTATTCGCAACAATTGAGTTTCGTCCATCTCAATTGTTTCTTATTATTCCGTATTCAAATATAATATAAACTCATAAAATTTTGACTTATAAGTGAACTTATATTTGAAACATAAAAACTGATTTAATTCTTAAACCTTAAATATGCTTGACGCATCCTGGACAGTCACATTGAAATATATTACGCATTACGCAATATTATTGACCAATCTACGTTGTTAGTTGAGCTGAAAGTGTGCTCTGGGTAGAGCTGATGTTACTCAATATTTTGTCATTTTACAAGCACCAGAAAACGCCAAAAAAACAAAACTACAGGCAGTTTATTTTAAAATATGCTCAGTTCTAAAAAACAATACAAAACATATAAAGAATATCACGATTGTGATAATAATATGAAATATTAATTGACTTTATTGTTGCTTAAAATCACAGGTAGCGTAATAGCAAAACGTCAAACTAGAAAACATAGGGATGAACTTTACAGTGCTACATAAAAAGTGATGAAATATCTATTCGTTTTTTGCATATACATTATTCTACTGAGCTCCTCAATTTGGCAAAGACCATGAATGCTGACAGTAATTTGTGACGACTATTTTAATCAACATTCAAATTTTTATTTTATTTTTATATAAAGCAAAAGAAAGGCAATACCGACATAGTCTCATATGATGATAGTTATTCTGAAGTCTCATATGTGGAATTCTATGACGCTTACCATAGTGCATATGGCTAAGCCTGCATGTAGAGTGTTGATCCGCCAATGTTATAGACTTTATGCCCGAGATTTACCCATCATATATATCATTGGCTTATTATATTATGTGATTTTTTTCTGCTATTTTTCTATCCACCGATTTTTTAAAGACGTTTTTTGTAATAATTATACTGCATGCTTACAGTTTATAACATTATTTGCAAGTTCTATATTGATTCTGCTTTGAATATTCTGTATGCCAACTTCGTTCATTTAATAATAAATATGTAAAATTAATGTAGCGCTGCTACATTGCAAACACTTTGTTGCACAGTTATGTCATCTCTTCATATGACTAAATTGACAATTATTTTAGTTATATTGTAACCCGTTCGTAGCACGACTACGAAGTAATGGATCCTTCGCCATTTCCCTGGATCATGACAGTTGCGAGTGCCATCGCAGATTCAATCTGAAAACGTCTTAATCGCGTCCTCTTCCCTAGGGATATCAGCGGCCGCACGTGAGGGACAGGCCGAGCACGACGGCCGTTAGCGCGATCTGCCCGAGAACCTTCCAGAACAACTATAGAACTTATATACCGCTCAAGTATAATACAGTGGCATACCATAGCAGTGTCGATATCCACTTTCGATCTTGCCATTAATAGTCTTATTATTTATTTGATTACGTAGAACATAAACGGCGTACAATTAATGACATTTTCAAATGACAACATCTACACATGAACATACAAATACACCAATTGAAATTCAACTTAGATCATAAATTAAATATGTAGAATTAATAAAAAAATACGATGGTTTGTTATAAATGGGGAGTAATATTGAAAACTGCTCAATAAATTCTGTGATAATTAATAAATAGTTATAATATTTTATCCCGGAGGGTATGGATTAATGGTACTGTGTTTGTTTACCATGCCAAAAATTGTGAGTTTGGTCCCCGATGACGATTAAAATAGAAAACAAAATATCGATTTCTAAGATTATAATTATATTTTTTGCAAGAACTTGATCCCTTACCTGTAAAATGCACGTCATATTTATAAAAAAATTGGTGCTACCGTGTATACCAACTATTCATAGTGAATCGCGATAAGATTCTTGATGCCTTTGGTACGCTAAACATGTAAAATTTATTTTTAGGTACACTTGCAAAAAAAAAATGCGCATGCAAATAGTTTGCATGAAGTTTGAATATTGTTAACAGTAAGCGATTACTTTTCAAATGACGATAAAAAGGCGGTAATTTGTGGTGAGTATATTCTCCATAAATAGAACGGATGTGAAAAAAAAACGATCTTTAACTTTGGTTCTCTACATTCTGTAACAATATTTGTCTATGAATGTATACGTGAATGAAGTAGAACTAACCACCTCCTTCCAAGGCGTCCGACCCTGTCCAGTAGGTCGAAGCTCAATTGAACCCAATAAAAAATGTCCAACGTTGCTCCTTCGAGCTCACTACTTACAACTTTGAGGACAGACCGCAGAGTAAAGAGATAAATGAACGATTTTGCCTTTGATCATTTGGGAAGTAGTCCACAAAATCATTAAGATATCCAAATTTAATAGTATTTCCAATTTCATCAAACAAATTAATGTATAAAGAATTTTATTTTATTTAAGTAAATACCTATATAAGAGTCGGATTTCTTACAAATTTTATTTAGTAATAGATTTCTAAGTAATAACAGAACTACATTTAAGAAAAACAAATTCATGTTTTAACAAGAAATAATTAAATTTTACTAAAATTTTTGGGACTACTTACAACTTTGTAAGAATTTATAAATAACTTTTAGATAAGAGTTATTTTTATTAGCATTCAGAGAGATTTTCGTTTATGGGCCACCCCTTAGGACTAAATGGTTTAAAAACCATATGTGTTCCGAACGATTGACAGTAATCTGTGGTGGTTATATGTTCAAAGCTGACAAAAGTGAAGGCTTATGAGTTATTGACTCGATTATAAAATCTTTCTGGTATGCTTTTTTTCATATTCTACAAAACATACGTTTAAAAATACTATTTTATTTAACCCAACCAGTTTAATGTCCTAACCCTTCTAATACTCGTATATTTCTCTGCATGACTTTGGCTACGGCACAGAAGTGCTATTTTCTCTGAACCGTTTGACCATCCCTAGTACTTGTTTGCACGGACGTAATAGAATTTCATCGATGAGCTGGTCCGAAAATGTGTTTAACGAGAACATTCTAGATATAGACTATGTAGATAACTCTCTTAGGTCACTGAGGATCCTATTTTATTGGCTTACTTTAATTAAATTAACTGAACCCCGAGTTAATTACCGGGTATCCTTAAAAATATCTTGAGAAAGCCCCAACAGCTTTAACTATGTGGAAAGGGAAAAAATGGTTAACGAACTATCACATATGTAAAAACCGATAGTCTTTCACACCTACATAAACAAGATAAGCTGTATTTTGTTTTGGATATTTTGATAATTTATTTTAATATTCTACTACTTTATAAAAAAATTAAGCTTTATCAATAAATTTAATAAATTGATACATCCATACAAATTTACATTGAATATCTTTTTATTCATCATCATTGGAGAAAAGATGAGGCCAGAACATGTTGGTATGGAAATAATGATCTGAAATGATAGGAATGGCGCAAAAGAACGAGCAAACAAAGAAACGGCCAATTTCTTGCTAGATGAATTTCTAACATCAAAATAATAACTGGACTCTAAGCAAACATGAGACATACGAGTATGTTAAGCAGTGGATGGACACAGCTATTAAATTATTATGATGATAGTATAGAGATATATATCTCATTGTCTCCGTAGGGTTTGTAGTTCATTGGACTGCTTTAATTAATTACAGCAGGGTCTCATTAAAGCTTACTTGATAGCATTTTTATCAGATTCTGAATTGAACGTTGTTAGCAAAGCGAATAATTTTCCCAGACTTCGAGACACGTGATGCCGCTCTCAGCTAAAAATACGTTTTTTAACTTATTCTAAATTACATTTCCAGCAAAATAAAATTATCTTTACATTTAATTATTAAAAAAATATAAAAAATTTTTTACATTAAAAATACCTATTTTAATTTAAGCTTCTATAAATTATTACACGAGTATTTGAACTTAATTTTGCAGGACAATACTTATTTAGCATCAAATAGAACATACGTTTCAAATATCAAAGCACATTTTATATTGTTCTTTTTTTTCGATCCATAATTATTTATGGAATAATTAGTTAAATAAGTCTTTACTTATGTTAAAAGTTAAGGAAGGTTTGTATAAAAATTTAAATGTTTTCTTTCTGATGACATATTTGGCCGTCAGAAGATATTCTAAATTTGTACTTGAGAATCATTCCTCGACGAAGTCAAAACATATTTCAATATAGCATATAATATGGTAACAATAATTTACCTTAAATTACGTTGTCAAATATTCATTTATTAAATAAAATGTGATTTAAGAAAATGCAATAAAAAATTACGACAAAATAAAAAATCCTACTTTAAAATCAATTTCTAGTCAGAAATTAAGTCATATTTGAGCTGAAATAAACTCACATTTAACCGGACTTTATAACGCCTTCATCAGTATCATCAATTAATTATATTTTTACCTAGAACTGTATAGCTTCCCCATCTACTTTCGGATTATCCACCAAAATATTTTTTGCTAAAATTATCTAGAATTCTTACTTAAGTGCATTTTGATGTAAATGTTTATTGTTTTTTAATGGCCTTTGTAATTATAAATATTATTTTATTGTGACATCAATGAATTCCCTTATACATTAATGATTTCCTAAAACCACATTTAATCATCACACAATTCATATACACCTTTTCGCTCACTCTTTTGCTTTATATAAAGCCAACAAAAATTTAAAATAATTGACTTGAAAATGGCCATCCGACCTGGCTGAAACATGTCGTCAAAAAAAAAAATATGTGAAATAAATTCTAAAGAATCTTTTATTTTATAACTGATTTTATGGAATTCCACCAAGAAATATCGATCGAAGAAATCGAAATAATTAGGACATGTTAAATATATAATTAGTTCATTTCATATTATGACCAAAAAGCTATTTATTCTAACCAGAAAACCACGAGCCATATTTATTTTTTGAGAAAATCGTTTCATAGTTGCTTATACAAAAGTTAATATGCTTGTCAGTTTTACACGATATAAAAAAATTATAGTTCACGGTGAAGGTAAAAATTTAATATTATCACATGGCGTGAAAGCCTTAGCAGATTGGCGTCTCAAGCTTCTTGGCAGTGACAATGCGGAAAGCCTTTATTTACGCCTTTCTGTTCGCCTTAGCGACATCCAGCTTATCGACCTACTATCAAAGAAACCGTAATTAATTTTATAAGGAATTTTATTATATTTTATACCGGCTCATTTCACTGCCGCCGTGTATGCTTTTATGAGAGCTTATACACCATGTATTTCGTATTTATTTGATTCGAAATCAGAACACGTGCTTAAATAAGTTTTTGTTTTACAAAGGTTAAACGTCATATTTTCATAAACCATATTTTCTATTGATAGATATAGTTTGCTCACGTTATAAATGTAATATTATTGTTATTACATAAACATCATCAGTATAGAATAAAATTAAAACTATTTATAGCTTGGAATCCTTAATTGGATACTTTATCAACAGGCACAGAATAATTTTAATTGAAATAATTTATCTGATTTGATTCTTACTTATTATTATTGAAGATAGACTCCAGGGATTCCGAGACGTGTAATTACTTAACAATAATTTTTGATTTATTAATTTAAATTAAAATAATTTTATGATAAGATTCCATAAATATGATGAAACTAAATTTAATTATTCTCAAATCAATCAACATATAATTTTATTGTGATTTTCACTTTTATTATATTAGTCTTTTGAATTTATTTGTTGTGAGCATATGTTTCTGATATGGAACAGATGTTGGAACAAAAAAAAACATTGTTTTTTTTTTGGGAATTTTCAATTTTATATTTATTATATTTACACAATAGGTATTGAAACAGAAAAAACTTTATATTTTTCTTTCTTTATTTATGAGTTTCAAGTGAGTATGAAATATAGTGTAGTTTTAATTATTTCATCTAACAGATAAAATTTCCATTTGAAAATACGAGTTTTTCTGGTTACGTTACAAAATATCTGTTTCACTCGTATTGTAAGCATTCTGCAATGCAAACATTTTATCCGATTTGAATTGCAGACAATATTTCAATTTTAATTCAGTTTTCCACTCGAATTGCATCGAAGAATCTCTTTGAGTCCCGCAAACACGTTTCGATTTCTTTTGTAGCAGCTTAGAGTCATCTTACTAAGCTTGTTTATTCCCCCTACAGCCGCAAAAGGATAAGCAAAAATCTTCAACACTATTCCTGAGATGGAATTACTTTTCTCCATCCGATTTTGGAATCAAGGCAACAAGAAAGAGCCCTGAAGGTGTCAGCGAAAAATCTCCTCTTTTATTTTCATTTATGTATTTCCTTGTAATCTTGAATATCTCCAGTTTCACCCGAGAGGTGGCAGTAATCTCCACAAGCTTCTCTGTTTCGCAAGTTTAAGCGACTTACTCTAATTAAAACAATGCCTCTCGGATTGTTCTTTCAAAATATTTAATTTTACATAAACGTTCAGAGAAAAACGTCGCATTAAAAATGAACAAATGTCCAAAAGAGATGAACGTTGCGTTAAGTAAAAATGTAAAACAGTATTAATATTTTATACATTTATTTAAGCTAAGAATTATACTAAGATGCTTTTTGTGATAAACGATTCTTCTTATTAATCCTATTTTATGATACCTAACGCGGAACAAAATTTAATCTACATCTAAACATGGGTAATGTTTTAAATTTCAATATTTTTATTAAAAAAAAATGTAAATTTGTAATGTGAATACTCGTTTTAATGTTTTTTTGAGAAATATAATTTATTTGTACAAAACTTAAATGTATAATAGTACATTTTCTCTGACATAAGAATCAATAAATCAAGGTTTTAATTATCTCAATTGACGAGTGAAAAAATCCTAAAACGTACCCTCAAAAATCTATTACAGCCTGAGTATTATTTTACGTTTTATGGTAATAGAAAAAGTAATGATCCATACTGTTTAATTTTTATCATAAAAATCGTACTAAACGCCTATAGTCCAATAATAAATTGCAATTTAATAAGCATTTTCGTGTCGAAGCTATTTTTTATTCTCATTTAAGGTATGAACACGAAAAGTTATTATTGTATCAATTAGAACACTGCTCAATTTTCAGGAGCATAACCCCTAGAAACCTTCGCTACTTTTCTCAATTTTTACTATGTGCTAACTGAGTCAGCAGCCGATTTTAAGTTTTACTGAATTCAAAATATAGTGATGGTTTTTCAAAATAATAAAAGCAAGACGTTTTGTAATACTTTTTGAGCTCCAAATGGATAGCAATGTGACATTTCAAAGAATTATGAAAACTATTCCATCATTAATAAAACAGTTTATTTCTAAGTGACTTTATGTTGAATGTGGGTTAAAAACCTTCAGCTTGATACGAATAAATAATACATTCAAATTAGTGATTGAAAAAAGCCAGGGATTGTGATATTGCGTGAGGCGATGAATGGCCGAACAGAAATTTATATTATTCGGTATGGCAGCCCAGGGTTTTTAAATTACCATTATGGAGGGAGTAACGACTTCCTGTAATTCTGGAGAGCTCTTGATTGATCTCTTCCGAGCGAGAATGTTGTATATAAAATGAGAAATATGAACCCACTCTTCCTGCAAAGACTGAAGCTTTTTGCTGTCACAGAAAAAATGCTTCCCTCTGAAGCTCTGAAATAAACGTTTATAAAAATAATGATACTGACGTGCTTAAACTGAAATATACTTACATATTTCACGATTTAATTTTAACAAATAAAATAGAACAAAGTGAAAAAGAATATATATAATCGTTAACATAGATTCAAAATACATTTAAAATTATTTCCAATAGTTTTGTTTTATCACCATCCAAAAACAGTACAACCAGTTGGCATGCAAACTACCATCTTTATTCATTAATACATTATGTATTCATCTCACACGAGAATTATTTCCAATATAGTTGAATTTCTATTTTATAATTATGTAATTGAATTGAATGTGTTATTAACTTAGTTTAAATGAACGCAGTTTGCCTAAATCTAACTTCCAATCATTTCAAGAATGACTAAAGTTAGTTCACTTAATCTTTTTTACCGCTATCATTATGGACAGTTCTCTTGAACTCTCAAAATGCCCACTTCACTCACTTCCACTTAAACTCGTCGAACTCTTTCTAATCACTCATACGTTATTAGTACTTTTTTATACTCGATTCGAAAAAATAATTGTTAAAATTACTTATAAATTCCACTAAAAAAAATTGATTTGCATTTCCATTTTAAGTGGAATGTCAAACACATCTAAATATATTCAAGAAAGGAATCTTTAAAACATAATTTATGAATATTCGTAAAATATTATAAAATTCACTGCATGTTCACTTTCTACTACTACTACTCTTCTGCATGCATTCACATAAAAAAGCTTGATATAAATCCAAAACTACTATTCTGAGTGAGTGTTTTGCAAAATTTCACCGAACTTTATCGCTATGCAAAATTAAAACCCGAATAATTTTAGACGTGAAAAAAAAAATCTCCTCTAAAACATTCAAATGATCACGAATAATGACTGTTTAAAAGAAAGTAAGTATATTTGTATTTTGGGATTAGAAATTAGATTTTTTTGCATGATTCTATCAAGCTAAGTATTTGCATATAAAATGTTTGGAGAAAAGTATTCAAATAACGATGGCCGTAGTATGCCATACATTATAATTCTATGCGCTATTTTGTCGATAAAAAATATGATGAATATATTACAATATTGATAGATATTTACAATTAGCAATCGCTTATACTGATAACCTTTTAATTATGTTATCATTTCACCATCAGTCGTAATGTTTTTCGATGAAAGTGATTTTACTAATGAATATATGTTTGTAAAAAAGAGTTCTCAAGTACGACCTACAGACGTCAATAACACGTTCGCGGGTCCGCAGACAAAGAATACAGAAAAAAATCTCCATTTCGTTTTCTAACGCCGTTGCTCTTATTGCATCCAGATTCCCCCATGCCTACAGTTTGTATTCCATAGGTTTCAACGTAATCGTGAACAACGCCTACCAGAAAAATAAGCTTCCTGTTATAACTACAAGCGATTCACTTAAAATATTCATAATAATGTAATAATAAAATACTTAAATCAGGATTCCGTAGTGTAAATTCATCTTTTGAAATATTAAAACATAATTTTAACTTTCATCCACTTCTAAATATAGTTATCAAAAAAATATGTTTTGCATATAATTTAATTGTAATTAAAGGTAAATTAAAATATTTAAATTATCTTCGTAATCAAATGATTATTAGTATTTTCCATTTAGTTTAACACCTTAATAAATATTATTTGTACTTGGTGTGTACTATATTTATGACATGCATTCGTAACATGACGAGCTACATTATGATGAATGGGTATTTAAGAATGCAAAGAATGTTTCTTTGCCTCATCTCTTACTTTTAGAGAGTGGAGTACTCTTAACACTGTAAATCCCGAGCTATTTCAAGTACAAAAACAATCGATTTTCACATAAAACAGTGAACTTTTTTTCAAAAAAAGAGATAACTTCTTTGACAGAAACTCAGTTGATAAATAATACTTCTTTGTGAAGTTTTTTTTGGTTATATATTTTATTTTACGTGCGTTTTGATCATCATCATCATCAGCCTGTGTCCGTCCACTGTTGAACGTAGGCCTCCCGCATGAGTCTCCATCCTCTTCGATCCTCCGCCTTAGCATCCAGGTCACTCCCTTATTCTTCTTATATCGTCGGTCCATCGGCCAATGCTTCGTTTGCCAGTTCTTGGGCGCCATTCCAATACTTTTCTTCCCCATCGACCGTCGTCTCTTCGACAGATATGTCCTGCCCATTGCCACTTGAGTGTGCCTATTCGTTGGGTAGCATCCACTACTTGAGTTCTTCTGCGTATTTCCTCGTTTCGGATTCTATCTTTTAGCGACACTCCGAGCATGGATCTCTCCATAGCACGCTGGGTGACTTTTTATTTTATGGGTAAGACTTGCTGTCAGATTCCATTTTAGCGCCATAAGTTAATACAGGGAGGATGCATTGGTTAAACGCCTTAGTTTTAAGGCATTGCGGAATTTTCGCTTTAAAAATGTACTTTAGTTTTCCAAATGCTGCCCATCCCAGTTGTATGCGCCTGTCGATTTCTTTTGAGAAGTTATTTCGCCCTAGTTGTATTACTTGTCCCAGATAGGTATAGTCGTTTACAGCCTCAGAAGGTTATGACTATTAATCATGGCTTTGTTTTATCCATGTTCATTTTCAGACCAATTTTGTTCGACGCTTCATTGAGGTCGTAGAGCATGTCTTGGAGCCATCAGGTGATTCGGCTATTAGCACTATGTCATCTGCAAATCGGAGGTGAGAAATGTACTCTCCGTTAATATTTATTCCACATTTTGTCCAGGATAGCAGTTTAAAAATATCTTCTAGGGCGTTTGTGAAAAGTTTTGAGATATAACATCTCCTTGTCTAACACCTTTGTTTATAGAAATATTGTTAGTGCTATCATGGAGCGTATCATTGTTGCAGATTTGTATAGAGATTTTATTATCTCTATACGATAGTCTATTTTGTAGCGTTGTAGTGAATCTAGCACTGCCCAAGTCTCGATTGAGTCAAATGCCTTTTCATAGTCTACAAAGGCGAGGCAGAGCTGATTATATTCTTCGGTTTTCTGAATGATTTGTCTTAGCGTGTGGATATGATCTGTACTAATGCCTTTCCTAAACCCAGCTTGCTCTCTAGGTTGGAATTCATCAAATCGACCCGTCAGCCTGTTTGTTAAAATTCTGGAGAATACTTTATACACATGGAAAAGAAGGGAAATGGGTCGGTAGTTTTTGAGCAGCGATTTGATAATTCATAAAAATGTTGACATTATATGATTTCTGAACCATTGACAGGTTTAAGCAATTAAAACTTTATTTACTACTTTCTCAATAACATTAAGGTTATCAACTGACAATACTTGGTGAAACTGCATAATTATAATTTTAGAATTAATTTTTTTAATTTAAAAAATAATAAATTAAAATATTTAGTTTTTCATTCACAATTTATTTTAGTGATTACATGTTTCGGCCTTCCTGGAGACCATCTTCAATCATTTTTCTATCAATTTGTAAGTCAAGTTGCAATCAATAATTATTGAAGATGGTCTTCAGGAATGCCGAACCATGTAATCATTAAAATAAATTGTGAATCAAAACTAAATATTTTTAATTTATCAATTTTTTCTTTAAAATTAATTCTAAAATTATACTTTCTCAATCTCTCTCTTAAGAGTTCTCCTCACTACAGATAAACTCAATGAAATTTCAGTGATTGTGGTTAAAAAATATAAGCAAAAATAAATATTTTGAATAAATTTAAAAAATATATATTTAAAAATGTAACTATTTACTCAAATATCTCAAGTTTTCACATTAAAATAAAGTTGCCCAGTAACAATAATTTGTAACTTTTTTTGTCTTGTAAGTTCTGTCCGTTTTTAACGGTTTTACTGAAGTAACATTTTTTTTTGTTTTTTTTTAATTGTTTCAATTTCTTACCGTATTCTGTGAACATACCTACCGTCGTCTTAAAACATACCTACAATTCCCCGGAACGAAACTTGAGTTGCCATGGAGATATAAATCGATAATGCTCATAAAAAATATACAATCTGAATAAACCAACTCAAAACTAAATAAATTATCAATCCTCAAGATCCCTGCAATGGCGGTCGAAATATTGGTTGAAGGAAGTTCACCACACACGACTCAACTCAAAAGCCACAATATCAAATCTGGCGGTGAAAACCTAAGAAGTTATTAAAGTACCTGTGTTTTTCACATCGATTACTGTTTATTGCTCGCTCTACATTTCAAAAGATTCAAAAAATACTTAAAAAATGAATTTAAAAATATTAATTTAAATAAAACATATTTATTTTTATAACTCGTAGCATCGCATGCCTGATATTTGTACTTTTTTATAAAATTAAGAGCTCATATTTGTTTACACGGGCCCGGGTGTTGGCGCGTTGAGCACTTTGACCCAGCTATAGAAATAGCGCAATGCGCTTTCTGGCAGATGAAATGACCGAGGTACCTCCGAATACATTTTCTTCACCCTTGTATGAAAATTCCATTTAACTTTAAAACCAAAAGCTTAGTATTTTATATTTTTCGAAAGATATAATATTGAACAGCAATTCTTTCTGACACTTCATCAGCCTTAATGATTATCAATCAATTTGCTTATCTTCTCTATATATGCGTTCCTCAAATATACAAAACATGTAACTCATGGTTACTACAAATTGTTTTCACTCAGTTCTCTTAGTTGCACTGTCCATGCTTCGTTCGAATATGCATGCACCCGGAAGTTCACCTGGGAATATATTAAAATCGCGATTACCTACAATCAATGCAGAAGTCCGGGAATTCAAGAGACGGCAACTTCAGTTTGCGAAGCAAATATTGACTGATTATTAGACCGACATTTCCGATGCCTGGACTGTTTGATCCAAAGGCGTAGCTTAATCTAACCAACCACACGCGGTAAGCGACAGGCTATAATCCATCCAAGTTTTATTCCATGTCCTTTTCGATTAACAAAACTTTATGATATCCAGTTTTTGAAACTTTTACATTATAATAAAATATATTTATATAAATTAGTAAATCATATCCTTAAACTTTCAAAAATAATTAAAAATTAACTAATTTTTCAAATAACAACCCGTACACTTCAGTCATTATAATAGATGCATAAGCACAATACGAATATCATTGTTTCGCGGTGGCATTATGAACAGCCAGCGGTTATACGTTTTTGAAAGACTTCAATTCTGTTTCGGTGTAGGTATAATTAAGTAGACGAATTGGGTGAAAATGGCCGGATCCGTCTGTTGGTGGGCCGCCTGTAATTACTCGAAATTCGGGCCAAGCATCGACGGCCGCTCTTTATACCGAGAGAGAACAATTAGTCATTTTATAGAAATCTCTAAGAAGGTAACGATAATTGCCCTTAATGGCTCAGTTTTCCTTTGTAATATCTTCCACACGCCCCTTACCTCTCCTCTGTGCTAACGCGCGATAAGTTTCTTCAGCTAAAGGCGCCGCTTGGGAACATGAAATGTGTGGACTTGGGTGTCGAATTGCAAAAGCTCTTCAGATTAACAGAATACCTGCACCATATGTGTACTGAATTAAAATATGTTTCAGTTTTGTTTATTTATGATTATACAATACATACAAATCAAAACACTTTACTTAGCAATCCGGTTCAACATATTTGTCGGCAGGTAACTATTAAAATTCAATATTTGACGCATGATGCTTATTTCAAATATAATAAAAAAAAACATTAAGTATTAAAGTTACGAATATAACCAGTCTTAATACCCACTAACACGTATGTTTATTATTAGAAATATAAACGCTAAAATATAAAATATCAAATGTACCGCTTAAATATAATGCTTAAATAAAGTTTTCAAAACAAATAATTAAAATGTTTTAAATGAAGGCTTCTTTTTTTCTGTTTTACACTTTTCCTTATTCATCGAAACGTATAAAACCAAAAGAAATTAAAATAATTGTAGATAAAATTAAAAAGTTAGTATAAAAAATATTTAAAATAAGTAAATGAATGTCGATCTAGTGGCTTTTGTTGGGTTGATGACTTTGTGAACTCTGAAGAAGACCCTGCAATGGCGGTCGAAATATTGGAAAAGTGATTAATTTGCCACACACAACTAAACCAAAAAACAACAATATCATATTTGGCCATGAAAACCTAAGAACTTATTTGAATAACGATCATTCATAAGTTTAGTAACAGTAAATACATTTATTAAGCAAAATAATAAATCGAGTTGACGTCTGTAGATCGTACATTAACCATAATTGTAATTTATTAGTATTCTTCTTCTTCTTCGTGTCAGCGACGTCAAATTATTTTTTCCCAATATCTGGCAACATCGATAGCTCGTGTGTTGCCCAACATTAGGTCCTGAGATGTGCAACTTGTTGGGCACATGGAGCAGCATCGTAGGTGTGAGGCGGTCTGCAAGTCTCCACAGTCAAACAATAGTGTCTCTCCCTTCCGAAGCATTCCCCACCGCTCGAGGTTGTCCTTTGTTCTACCAACTCCGGTTCTTAGTCTGTTTAGGGATTTCCAGGTCGGCCAGTCAAGGCTCTTGCCAGTTGGGAGGCCTTCCTTAGGAATTATTAGTATTAAAATTGAGGCAGTCTTACTTTCATTCTTGAAAATTGCACACCCATTTATGAAAAATGTAACCAGTTACAATCATTTATATTTTTCACAAATATAGCCATAAATAAAATCTAGCAATATTACAATATCGCAGTTTTTTTTCATCATAAGAAAACATAAAATTTTATAAAAAAAAAATCGCGAAAAACTGAATATCGAAATAAATGACAAAAACATTACTGTCACTTCAAAAATGTAAGATCATGAAATTTTTTTTTTCTATATTAATTTATATTTCGATGATTACGCTTGAAAAAAACTTTGAAAAACAGCACAAAACTTGAAATTGACATTCTGACCTAAGCATTACTTTACTCTTTTCGATGACTGTGTAAATTATCGATCTATTTCTAATATGATTGTAATAAATGTCATTATTCCTAATACCACATAATTTATAAGTCAGAAAATTCAATTAATTAATTATTTGTACTTATAAATTTGACATTAATGGTTCGCAAAACTCGTTCATGTATATTATTGAAAATTATGGACTTGGTACGTAAAATAAACAGCTTATCATGTATGAAATTATGAGTGAAAACATGAAATAAAATGCTAAAATGTCATGCAAATGTTTTATAGTACACTCGTAGTCTATTGTAAAGGGTCCACCAAATAACTTTTTTTTTAAAACAGGGCGCAAAACATCGAGTGTAGCTTCGGCTGTGTGGCACGTAGCGCCGTCCTGTTGAAACCAAATGTTGCCAATATCCTCTTCTTCAATTTTTGTGAATAAAAATTCGTTCAACATGGCCGCGCCGCATTTTTTTTTCATTTTTGACGCCATTGATGGCGCTTCATGCACACTTTCTGCCACAGCAGCAATATTCTCGGGTGTACGCACTGTTTTTGGCTTTTCACGCTTTGGTTTATCGATGAGGATGCCAGTTTCTTTTCATTTTTTTCACAAGATAACAAACATACGGAGCTGACGGTGATTCTCTTCTTCCAAAATCCGTACGCAATTTTCGCACACATTCTGCAACATTACCATGATTTTCAAAGTAATGTCGCAATATTTCTCAGCGTTGTTCAAGCGTATACACAACCATATTCGTTCAGCGGAAGGATAGAACTAATTATCTGTCAAATTAGAGATAATCTAAGTGTTACCATTCACGAAATAAGCACTAGTTGAAAAAAAGAAGTTAGATGGCGCCCCCTATATTACAAATAGATGGAATACAAAAAAACTTTATTTGTCATTAACACGGTGATTTTAGTATTAAATGAGAGAATGTTTATGTACGCACTGATAATTCACATAATCATCCCATATTTGCTCTCTAACATATGCTTGTTACTGATTTTTGCCTCATGTACCATGTTACGGATCACCACCGAATACATTTATAAATCACAACGATTTTCCACGACGGTAACAGCGCGGGGAAAAGCAGCTGTAGCTTATACTCTCCTGACACATTATGATAATAACTCCTAATCAGTACAATATCTGTATTATATTCGCTCTCTTGTTATTAGATAAAGTCAAACCATCGTACCATATATATTCTACGCAAGCGCATAATCTGAAAACCCATTAAGCAGCTACATTTTCTTTTGTTAAAACGCCAAGATACATAGTGATATTGAAGAATATTGTCAACACAAACATTTTATAGACGGCTATTTGTAGTATGGCAGAATGTCCTAGATATGCTCATGAAGTTTAAAGACGCTCCAGTGTACCGAAACAGGTAAGCAAGTTCTTTCTGAAAGCCAGTACTCACTATCGACGCCTAGATATCTGAAACTCTTTTATTTAATCCATTTATAAAATCTAACATAGGCACTTCCAGCACCAGGCCCCAGATAAATAATAAAGCTTGTTAATCTTCCTTTAATTACAAAGCTAAATAAAAATCGTTTTGCTCGCTGCTTTTAAGACATCAATTAATATTGATTATAAAGGTATTACCGTTTAACAAATTTTCGTTTCATCCTCCGCAATACTTCTACAGACCTTTACACCCGGGCATATTAGAGGAACAAGATTGAAACCAACTTATTTCCATTACCAGGATCCATTATTCTCTGAAACATTCTCTTTTAATTTTATGAAACACATTTTGCATTACACAAATGAAACAATCTTATACTTTTAATAATGTTGCTCATTATTTAAAACAATAATAAGGTTTTCATTGTACAAAATTATTTTACTCCCATAATAATTTAAAAGCTGAAATATATTGTCACCTCAAATTCCGTTGTAAAATCAGCTATCATGATCCTTATTAAATTCCAAATCATCGATGGAACTAAAACTCCACCAAATAAATAATATTTATAGGTACTAACAAACTATGTACGGAGTACTACTCACTCCAGGATGAGAACCATGAGGCAAAAAGAAAAAAGAAAAAAATCATATCCATGTTATATTTGGCAATTTGATGATAAGGTTACTTTTGAGGAAACTGTGTTATTATCCTGATTTTCCCGAAACCGTGATCAATTATTTTTTAATGGTGGTCAAATTCGATTAACTTTTACAATATATACCAAAATAAACAACATCACTATGTGTATTTATTTACATACGAGTATTCTTCGAAACAAAGATGTTTTTTAGTTTGCTTGTACTTGTTTTCCTCATTGCTAAACATTGTATCACCGATGATCTAGTTTCTTATGCAAGTATTAAGTTTTTATAAATTAGGTAAAATGAAATTAGTTAAAATGATTTTTTGTGTATATCCTTAAGATTCTACATCTTCATGCTCCAGAAATAAATACAACTAAAGAGAAATTAAAATCTAAATAAAACATAATTTAATTTAAGATAATTATTTTACGACGCTTACCACAGTCTGAAGAACTGACGAACAGTTTCGTGTAGATAAAACGAGCGACTTAAAATATTGTATTACATTCATTAATGTATTGAACTAATGGAATTGATGTATTGAACGTGATTTTTATTTAATAAAATAATATATAAAAAACTCAATTAGAGCAGATTTTTGAATTAGATCAATTTAGTTAATACTATACATGTGAACAATAATAAAGTTACATATTTTTCCAAACCTATTAACTATTTTGCATGCATTTTCTTCTCATAATTTTAACCACTATTTTGTTGAATGAAATTAGAATCTTAATTAATGCCCGCATGAACTCTTTAACAATTACCCCAACATGGCATTAAATATAGTGGGTTTTCGCATATTAAAGTTCCTTAAGATTTTAACATATAAGTAGCGGCAGACTACTTACATAATTCAATTAGACCAAGAACATTTACGTTTATTATCTTAAATATCCTTTTAGGTAGTAACATTCGCTATTCAAAATTAAATAACTTAATAAAAAGCTTTGCCCCGTTACGGAGGTCTCCCCTTTGCGTAAATAAGATAACATATTTAAAGGGTACACATCTTAGCCTTCGTGATATTCAGGAGGGTGAAGCCAGGGAACAACTAAGTGACTACTCTCGTCTTCAGGTTTATGAAAGGTATTGCGCACTAATGCATATTTAAACGGGAAAACTTCGACTTTTTCGTGTCAGTAAACTGGTTCTCGTACTAGAACTACACCGGTCATCCATTCTTATGTTTATTACGTTTCTCTTTTTCGTGTTTGTGAGTGTTTCGTATGGAAGCCTTCCAACTCCCGAACAAGATTCGAGTAAATTTCAAGCAACCGCATCACCTCTCCCTTCTCACGATTTTATTAATTTACTCGCTTCACGTTTTCGGGTTAACCCGCTTTGTGATTAATTTGAACCTTCCCCGGAGAATGCTTCATTAATTAATTTCCCGATATGAATTTTGCAAATGCATCTCTGTGAAGATTTAAATGATTCAAGCACAATTTTCGCATTATCTTTTGTAATAACTGGGGTTGTAAACTGAAATAAATAATTAATTGTGTATGGAAGGTCATGTAAAGCCTCAATAATGGTTAATTTAACAAGGTGGGATAACAATAGCTAGTCAATGAATATTTATTAGAATTATTGACAAACTAGCTGACCCGGTGAACTTTGTTTCACCCGAAAGGCAATAAATGAGCAGATTTTGGATTTTATTAAGTTGAATTTTTCGGTACATATGATATCATATATTTGGTCTGATTGAATTCTATTACGACGAATAATCAAACGATATGCGTAATAATTCGGCGAGCTAACCTTCTTGGTAGTTTCTTCACCTGAAATTAAGACAATAGATTTGTAATTTTGTATGTAAAACTAACATCCATATTTGTAGCATAATTATAAAGGGGTGAAGATAAATGATTTTAAATCGTTTGCCGGTTATTTGTCAAATTTTCTCTAAAAAAACATCTTAATCTTTAAGTCTTTTATTTTCCTGGTAATAAGCAGTGTAATTGGTCTTTTATTGGAAGCATAAAGCAAAACCAAGCACTTTAAAATGTATGTCATGATGGAATCAAAACTATGATATTGATTATATAAATATTGATTACTGACCATTAAATGGATTTTTCATTTTGATATTGAAATAATATCCATCTTCTCGTGCCAAAACATCAGTGGGTATTGCAACGTGTCATATGAACGACGTGTTTCAGATATCTGTTGTAGTTGCCCAGTATCACGACGTGTGTACCAGATGGTCGTTTATCCGCTCTGATCACGACTTTGTAGACGTCGATCAAGTTCTTCCTCCATATTGTCATTGAAGTATATTTGTACAAATTTATGCTTTGCATCTTCGAGAGGTTGGAATGATCCGATTCAATGGTGAATCTGTCCTTGTATCTACAGAATCAAAAGCAAAGACAATATTCCTGATTTATAAACACTTTTTTTTAGAATTAGCATACATAATTCAAAGTAATAAGTGTAGTATGTTATTTTGTTAATTATATTGTGTGTAAGTACAAAAATAAATAAATAAATACCTTGAATGTCGGATTAAATCCTCGTTCTTCGATACGTCCAGGTGCAATTGTTCTTCTTCAGTCCTTTAATTTGCAATTATTTGAATCCTAGTATTTTTATGATTCTTTATTGACCATGTATTTTTGTGCATGGGTTGCACTCTTCAGTGAATCACCTTGTGATAGACGACATTTTTTGTTTTATTATCAGGCGCAAGAACACATAACGCAGATTGTCTTCCAACCCGTGAACATGCCACATATAATTGACCATGGGAAAAACATGGATTTTCAAGATTCAGACCACAAACTTTCAAGGATTGGCCTTGTGATTTGTTAATGGTCATGGCGAATGCAAGACGGACCGGAAATTGAAGTCGCTTAAACTCAAACGGCATATCGGTTGGGATCATCGGGATCCTCGGAATGAGGACTTCTTCACCTTCGAATTTTCCTTTGAGTATCGTCGCGTGAATCACATTGTTCATCAATTTACTTATCACCAAACGCGTCCCATTGCAAAGTTTTGGTTGGTTTATGTTTCGAAGCATGATTACTACGGAGCCAACTTTTAGTCTTAAATTGTGCGGTGGTAAGCCAGGCACAATCAGTGAGTTTAAAAATTCAATTGGATAGTTAGTGGCTTCGTCTTCATTCGTTACACAGTCAATAGATTTTTATGAATGCAGTGTGCCAATGATATCGTTCTGAATTATGTAATTAAGGTCGTCTACATCTTTATTCTTAGCCGCCAAAATTGCTCGCTCACTCAACCGTTCATTATTTTTGTGGTTAGTCATGATGTTTGGGAATACTTTGTTGATGAGTTCGTCTTTCGATGAGACAAAGATACGGAAATTCTGAGGAAATGAAATCAATCCATTCGATATGTCGACAGGTACTCGACCATTACCGATAGTCAGCAATTGCTTAGAAAAATCTTCAGCAGATGTATCATTCATCAATGCAACTCTCATGTTTGTTGTCAGTTGAAGCTTCTTTATATAGCGCCATAGATTCGACGATTTGAGGCAAGCGTTAATTTCGTTGGCAGCAGTTGATCTTGGAATTACTGGCAGTGTTTGACGTAAATCGCCAGACAGTAAAATCATTGCGCCTCCAAAACATCTCGAGTCATTGCGTAAATCTTTCAATGATCGGTTAAGTGCTTCCAATGCACGTTTATGCGCCATTGTGCATTTGTTCCAGATGATGATTTTCGATTCTGATAAAACTTTGGCTACTGCGGAGTGTTTTGAAATATTACATGTAGGTTCTTCAATAGTTTGAAGATTTAACGGCAATTTTAATGCTGAATGAGCCGTACGGCATCCTTCTAACAATGTGGCTGCTATTCCAGAAGAAGCAACTGCAACCGCAATGTTGGATCTCGCACGGACAGTGGCTAAAACTACTGACATAAGGAATGTCTTACCAGTTCCACCAGGGGCATCCAGGAAATATAAACCACCATTTCCATCATCAATTGCCTTCATTAATGTATCAGAAACTTCCTTTTGTTGAAGATTCAACAGAAGTTCAATAGAAGACAACAGCGGTACATTCATTTGAACTACTAAATCTAATTCATGGTGATCATATTCACGTTCCCGTTCCAATTCATGTGTCATTCATTTCACGATTTGGTGCTGGCATTCCTAACCTGACTAATAAACTACCGCACATGAGGTAACACATGTCTTCGATTAAGAGCAAAGCCCGATTATGGATTTCCTCATTCATCTTAAGATCAGGATTTCTTGAACTAACACGAATTTGATGTAAAATATCTCTGACATATTATTCTTGTATTTGTGCCACAGGTTAGATGGGTTCGATGGATTGTTCACGCGAGATTTTTTGCTCTTCATCAGTCCTTTCATTGACAATGTTTCGATTCCTTGTTGCGTGACGGCTTTGTTGTGAAAGATTCGAACGTCTTGGTGTCGGCATTATCAATAATCAATAATAAAATCACCAAAATGCTCTCGAAGCAAAACGTCAACCGATAGACAAAATATCTATCAAACCATAGACAAAAAAAACATAGATGGCACATCTATATATTTATTTATTTATTTATATACAGAATCGAAATTCCATTTTTTTTTACAAATATTTAGAAACATAGAGTATACATAAATATACAATAAATAGAGAAAATAATAAAAAATAAAAATAATACAATAGAATAAGAAGATGCCTTTCCATTTGCTTTTTGTTATAACATTTTTAACAAATAAAAGATTAAACTGATATTTTGACTAATATTTATTTTGTTTTTGTCTTTTTTTCCGGTCTTTTCTTTTTTTTGTTTCAAAATATTCCGTACCTTACGTAGGTACCTACTTACAATACCTACTTTTGCGTCATTTTTAGTTATGTTGCTGGCTATGGCAACACTTTCTCAACTGACAGCTGTCAAGTTACAATAGTCTTGTATGAAAACATGTTTAAGTAAATGTTCAATATTTTTTCTTAATCAAATCAATTTTGAGTATCCTATGGACATTTTTGGGTTCTAAGCTACCTTTCCACCAATTTTCAGGCAAGTCGGTTAGGCCGTTCTTGAGTTATAAAAACTTAAATAACCCGACTTTCTTTTATATATATAGATACATCTCATACAAGTATCATTCAATCTTTTAAATAATTTGTCTTTTTTACTTTTTATAAAAGTATTATAACTTATAACACCCTCGTTTCTTCTTACTCTACATGTCTATTTTTTAATACTTGACATATTTATACTCTTATTTATGAATGTTGCAATCAATACATTTATAAATATGTCAAGCGATATTTAGTTTCTACATTACCATACAAGAAACACATCTCCCAACTACTTTCAAATTTTATTTACTTCATCTCCACCAAACCTTGGATATATCTTACCATCCTTATACTCAACTTTCAAACTATCTCACCTTAACAACTGCCCATTATGTAACTACTCATTGCCTATAGATCAATGTAACTTCTATTACATATCATTATCAATAACCCAGCTTGTAATTTTACAAAACCTTTTATTGAATAATTTATTTTATAATATGCTCATCTTACACTATGTCAAATGAATATTCAACACATTTTTTTATTTAATAATTTTATGCTTATAATATTACAATACAACATTATATGAAGCCATTCGAATTTTATTAATGTATTTATTGTGCATGCAGACACGATTATTTATTCCATTTGCAACCGTATCGTATTTTTTAAATAAACTCCAACAATTTTATTTTTCAAATCAAAAGCACGGATGTTTATCCATTTTATGGCTGTATTGTATTTTTAAAAGAATCTCCAACAATTATATTTCAGGCGAAAAACAAACCGACTCTTATATTCAAGGAGACATTTTTTCAGACCAAAAAGAAACATACGCCGTCACAAAAGGCGGTATGACAAACGTTTCCATTTCCTTTAGGAAGAATTCCAATTTCATACCGATGGAAATATCACTTGAAATACGCGGCTCAAGTTGCCCTTTCCTACCGAGATGTCTCTGATAAAGTAACTTGTGCTTCTATTTCCTTGTAGCAGGTTAAGTGCCCAAGGAGCGTCGTCTTCTCGAGTGGCTGCTAGGAAATGACCTCATTAGAGGGTCGAGATTTTCACATGGTCCTTTGAATAAATCCATGAATGCGGGGAATTTCAGTTAAACCTCTGTTATTTTATCGTGTTACATCTTGCTTTGTTACAAGTTATTGAAAAGCATACATTATTTCATATTTTAGTTATGGTTATTAACCAAACAAATCGTAGTGAAAGAGCATAATTTTAATAGAATGTAAATCAAAATTAAAAAACAACAGTTTTATTGTCCATTTATTAGAACTGAAATCGTTTCGTCTAATTAGGTTAAGAAATTATCAACAAGCTCAATCAAGGGGAGATCAAATGCTTTCCAAAAAAGTACTCATTTTTCACATCATATTTGGGTAAAACATATATTTAAAGCGCAAAGATAGACAAAAATATACTTTTTAAATAATTTACATAGTAAGATATATTCAAAATGGCGCCTTTTGCGAAAAAAAATCCTGAAAATAATGCTTATTGATGATTGGAAAATTTGTTGTCATTCTGGATTCTTAATTGTTTGCTTTTATTAATGTTTATCAATAGAATAGTTTAAATAGATAGACTTAAGCAAATATTAAAACTACACTTCTTATAATTTGATGAGATAAGTGATAAGAATGGTCTTCATTAAAAATATAAGAAGCTTGGCTCAAATCTTTATTAAGAATAAATGAATGCATTGTTTAAAATAATAATGATAAATACGTAGGCAAATGTAATGAAGCCATTTTATTTTTAATTTGTGTAGTATCATAATGATTATAACAACTGGCATCATTTTCTTCAAATAAAAAACATTAAATGTAATTTTAAAATATCTTTTTAAATGTACACAAACATAATTATAATTTCTAAATTATGTTTGCGAGGGATCGTTTTCATGAATAATATACTATGGTAATTTCAATTAGTCCTCATTCAAGATGGCTTATCACATTATTTATATAGTAATTCAATAACACAAATTCTCGGTTATAATGAACATTATTAATGCTCTTCTACTATGTAAGTACCGGATAGGCTTACTGTAAAAGGTACTTAGACAACTATGAGTGTGTAATGCGTTAAAATAAGATAATAGTTACAATGTATTAACTGAAATGTTTGATGATGTTAATGAAAAGTTACTATTTATAGTGAAGTAAACTTGTAATTTTTTGGTTAGAAAAATTATTAGAGTTAAGTAAAAAAAAAAAACATAAAAAGGCTGTAGTTCATTCTATATAAGAAAATTGGAAACAATTCAGTCGTCATTGGTCTTAGCTGACCTTACGCAGCAAATGGTTTATGCCTCGAGAGCGTTGATCTTATCATCTAATTTTATTGAAATTATCTTTACAATAATCCAAAATATGCCTCAGATTCTCCAGTTGTCTCATCAATACTTTGTGTTCCTACCCTTTTGGTCGTTAGGAACTATATATTTTCCAAAGTTGACTATGAATTGCAAAGATGTCTTAAAACAAGGTATGCATATTGGCAGCTAGCAGCCAAGTGGTGGCAATTTGTGGTGACTATATACGTAATGAAGAAAATGGCTTAAATGTTTCAATAAGCCTACAAATTACAAAATTTTATAGTCCAAATATATATGTAGTTTGTTACGTGCGAGTTAAATGTTTTTGAAATGTTTTATGATTTATTTTAGTTTGAAAATATAAGTGATTTTAATTGGTACTATTGGAAAAAATGCGGCAAATAAAAAATATTTTCAGTTAAAATCCACTTGTGTGTTTTTTTACTTTTTTATGAAGTGACAATAACCCCATGATCAAACATCACTTCCGATGGAAACATTTTCAATTTATCGAGTGCAAAATATTACTCCTATGAAACACATTTTCTTTACAACGGCACATTCACACTGTTCCGAGAATTTTTCCCCGGCGCGTATCACTTTCTCAATAAGATTTATTATTTTTTGGTCTACCCTTCTATTCTTTATTATCCTATTCTATCCGCCCTTATATATATATATATATCCTTATCGGGATGATGTTTTTTATTCTCCCCATTATAAATCGCCCTCACTTTATTTCACTACTTTTGCCCATCGAAATAATAATACCAGCAATTGTATTAAATGCTCACCACGAAATTGCCCGAATATGTCTTTACTTCGCGTAAATCTGGTAGCATTATTGTATTGCATTGCTTTTACCACATTAAGAACATTATAATATATTTAACCTTTAAACGGGCTTAAAATAAAAGAGTAAAAGATTTAACCAAGTTAATTTTTTTAATACAATACAAACCTATTTGTTATCACGTTCCCTCCAATACTGGTCGCCGAAAATTACAGTCTTTTAGCTGATATTATCAAAGCCTTTCTACAAGTTATATATTCATCTGCAGGTACACTTAGGAGCACATATATATATATATAGTTTCCGACAGCATCCAGGACAAAAACTCTTTTAGAAACAGCCCCTGTTACCATTTAGTTTAAAGAAATGACACAATTATACCAACAACACGAGGTGAGCAACGTGCAGAAACGCATTCACGTTTTGTTCCGCATCCAATGTTGCTTAACTTAGGCGATCGAGTGATAACTTATACATTTCGCTTATAACATACCATTGACGTTGGTTTAAGTGATTTGGGATATTTTTTCAAATTCAATATGTAATTATAAAATAAACTAACCATTAATTTTGGTATCGAGACACGTTGCTCTGTAATTATCCCTATAACACCCCTCGTTAAAATATCTAGAAAATAATTTTCAGTTCTCGTCTCAACCTCAAAGCCACGGCCTCCACATACGAACAGTAAAAATAAACCTAAATGATGTTTTCTGACGATCGGAAATAAATCATTCACCGTTTCAAATACCATAATCAAATCGATATAACGTTAATATAGTGATTGGTATGCAGTTTTAAGAATCGATCTAACAACAAATTGATCAATAAGTTGTGTCAAACATTATAACACGGGCAAACCCCACTGAAAGTTTTTTTGAAGTATTCTTAACATTTTGAAAGACAGATTTATATGAACTATGATATCTTTTGAAAAGCCATTGAACTAATACCTTTAATTTTTATTAGTTATAACCAACTCTATATTATGGTTTGATTAGCTCACACAATCCACAATATGAATTATACCCACGCAATCCACAGAAATTATGTCTTTAAAGCACAATCTTGCTCACGTGCTCGTCAGACCGATTCCAGTGGTTTTGTATTAATGTACGTCCCACATAAGGCTATTGTATTATTCAATAAGCAATCATGTACACAAACATTGCTCCTGAGCCTAGTCCACTTCAATGCCGCTATTGAAATATGCAATTTGAATGAACGTTTACGTATCTCATTATTTAAAAACGTGGATTAAGTACAAATAATATTGTTTGGCAATCGACTCATAGGGCATAATTAATTGTTTTCCCAATAAATTAAAAAATTAAACGCAATCAGACAACAACCCTCAAAACTGTGAGTACATTATACCTTTCCGCTATTTATTTTTATAATAATTTTGAAAATTGTTATCAATTATTTTTCTGTATCCGTATCCTATATATACCTTTAACCTAGTGGCGTGGTGAGAATGATTTTATGCGATGCATAAGTTTTCTCATTTTTTTTTATTCTTCTTAATTTTAAAGCTGGTACAATAGCTTTCCATATAAAAGGTCGGTTGACTCCAAAAGCTTTAACACATCTTCGCCATACTTTCATATAAGGTTGATATAAAAATTTTGAACATTTTTATATGATATTGTAGCTTTTAGGTTAAGCCGTATGTGGCGAATACTACTTTCCAATACTTTGAACGCCATAGCAGGGGTCTTCTTCAGGGTTGATGACTTAGTGGATAACACTTCTACACTAAGTCATCAACCCTGAAGAAGACCCATGCAATGGCGGTCGAAATATTGGAAATCAGTAATTCGCCACATATGGCCAAACCCAAAAGTCACGATATCAAATCTGGCCGTGAAAACTTTGGAGGTAATTATTGTTATGATTTTAATCATTTTATGTCATCATTAGAAAACCAAATGTTTATATTTTTCTGTTACTATTCACAAATTACCTAATTTTAGTGCAGTCATGGTTGTTGTTAAAAATCATTCAACGCCATTTTTAATGAAACATAAAAAACTCTACTTTAAAAGTTTTTATTGTAGCTTATGGTTCAGAAATCATTCTCAAATTTAGTAATTAATTTACATATTTCTTATCAACTTTCTAATTACAGTTATTTTTTAAAGTACGTATAATCTGAAACAATATTACATATAACATAACGATATTATAATGATAAATATGCATTTCATCTTACGAAAGAAATAACATTCTTAAAATAATATCGTTTTTATAAATTAACTTGTATTCAAGCCCCCTAATTAAAAATCAAAGAAAGGATTTATTTACATCGCTTTCTTCGAACAAATATTATATTTAGCTCAGGTTTTTTAATTTTACTTTTTTTGCTTCTTAAAAATTCATAAATTACTATCTCTCTCAAAGCAGTATTTTATATTTTTGAGGACAGCTTCCATTCAAAAAAGCTTTTAGTCTCCAAAGGCATTATGTTATAAGAAGCTTTATTTGGATCCGTAATTAATAGGCTGGAAAATAGCTTTCGTTCATTTGGGGGCCACATAGCCACATTTCTTGAAAAATGACTGGTACTAAATCTTCATATAAATATTGTTTGTGCATATTCCGGAAGGTTCTATCGTATATAATAATATTAATCTTTTGCAAGATTCAATTCGACGTAAGATTTTTTTTTAATATTAAAACAAAAAAAAAATTAATATCATCATTACGTATATTAATATTCAAAAAAGTTAAATATTTTATTTAGTTATCTATTCTACTTATAAAAATGAAAGTGGCATAATTCATGTTTTCTTCGTTTTAAAATATTTAAAGTTTTGCGTTTTATTGTTGCTGTATAGCCGATAAAAACTCACTGAAAACGCATCATGTTGCACTATATTTAAACTATATATAGATATATTTATATATTTAATTTGTTTGAGTAGGACTTTATTCATTTACAACAATAAGAACCGAAAAAAAACTTGCTAATATTTAATTACAATAAGGTTATCAACTTACAATACCTAGTGAAACTGCATAATAATAATTTTACATTAATTTGAATTAAGAAATTAAAAATATTTGGTTTTAATTTCATATTTCTCTTTAAGTGTTTAAATGTTTCGGACTCCCTGGAGTCCATCTTCAAATTATTCAATATATTATATTTATATATTCATAAATGCTTACATCAAAACGCCATTTTCATAATTACGGGCACAATTGATTGTTTATATACGTATATAATAATAGTTATAGTCATGGAAATGCAACAGAGAATAATGGGAGAACTGCATCATCAACACTATTGTGATTGTCATATTCGATGACTCGGTGACTAATGGAGGTTTCAGAGTACTAGCTGACCTCTGCAATAGTGAGGTCACCTTACAATTATTGTCACACAAATTTACTCTGGTTCAGCGTATAATAGTAATCGATATTAGACTGTATAAACAAATATGATTTTAAGCTGGATAATATATAATAAAATACATAAAAATGTTATTAAAAATCATAAATTGGCAGTAAATAATGAACGGTAATTAATAAAAGGTTTGGTTAGGTTAAGTTAAGTTTCCATTATATGTGCTAATTTTTTATTCATTTCACATTAATTACTGGCAATATTCAATATATTAATGGCATTTTAATTTTATAATTGACCACATATACTGTCACAGTGGATACTGACATTTTTTTTATCAACAGCCGATTAATTTAATTTACTGCCAAAATTGACTTCATTTATTGCCAAAACCTTGAATTAACTACTGAACAAATAAATGCAAGCCAACTTATCAA
Source organism: Glossosoma conforme (assembly GCA_022606575.1). NCBI lineage: Eukaryota > Metazoa > Arthropoda > Insecta > Trichoptera > Glossosomatidae > Glossosoma > Glossosoma conforme. The sequence continues at coordinate 1,479,896 of JAGTXR010000102.1, read as the reverse complement.
TCGTTTTAGGACATTTTTTTCCAGCTTGAAAGTCAAATGGCTGTAAAGTAGTTAAGTTTAAAGCTGTATATATAATGCATAATACTCGTATTAAAAATCTTTTTTATTACGAATAGCTTTAAGAAACAGAATTAAAAAGTTAAGTTAATTTTTAAAATATTATTGTATTTGTTAATTAAAGTAAATATATATCATTCAAGTTTATTTTGAAATATAATTTTTAAATATAAATGTCTATTTTCATCAAATATTGTTATTCTAAACAAACCAACAAAATCAAGGTGTACTATCACAAAAAAAATATCAGTTCTTTCCGTACAAATCCTCACATAATAGGTAGATCCAAAGCTTCTCTCTCTGTTTGACTTGTAGGCGGATTTTTTTGTTATACAAACTCGAAGGGATTACTGATAATCTTTAATACTCTACAGTCTACAATAAGAGCAAAATAAAATGCAGGGACGCAAGAAATATTATTTATCTTGTTGTAGGCTTTTATATTTTAATAGCGACGTAATATTTTTATGTTTAGAGTTATAAAATATTATAAGATAGATATTATTTAAAAATTCATGCTAAAGTAATTTATGTATTCCATGGCTCTCATTGTTTTAAATACAACTTTCAAATATTTTAGCACCTTTAAAAATAATGAAAAACTGAGGTATCTTAGTCAAATGTCGCCTCATTAATCGTCGTCATCATAATCAGTCTGTGTCCACACATTGTTAAACGTAAGCCTTCTACACGAGTATCCATCCACCTTCCTTGGGGTCGGCCAATGCATCGTTTGCCGATTTTTGGATGCCATTCCAACACTTTCCTATCGACCGTCGTTCCTTTGACAGACATGTCCACTCATTGCCACTTGAGTTTGCTTGTTCGTTGGAAAGTCTTCTATACCTGAGTTTTTATTTCGATATTTGCGTTAAGGATTTGATCATTTATCTTTTGGATCTTTCCATGGCACGTGAGTGACTTTTATTTTATGGGTACACCTGATGTTAGATTTCACGTGTTTGCACGATAAGTTTATACTGATAGGATGCTTTGGTTAAACGTCTTAATTTTAAGGTATTGTTTTTATTTATAAAAACCATTTAATTGATTGGTAGTGTTTTTTTTAAGGGAAATATAATTTAGTGAATATACATACTCCTAGAATTTACTCGAAAATATTCCAAGAAGCTGAGTTGACATAAAACGAAGCGAAAGACTAAGGTAGCTAATAGCTTTTTATATTACTTTTATTCACTACATTTTATAGACTATCAATTAGACGAAAAAAATGTGACATTTTTTATTTGAATAACAGTATACATTTAAAATATATATTGCCCATTAAAGACATTGTGTATCGTGTAAAATAATAAATTATTAATACTCCCAACACAATAAATCATAATATATTTGAAAACGTTTCCCTACTGGCAAATTTGTCCTCAGAATGGCAGGGTTCTAATTCAAATAACGCTTTTCAATATTTAATGTCCAGAGCATATATCAAAAAGGACCTCAACAAAAGCTGCCCCGGGCGGGCCATATTATCATATCCTCTTGTCCGTAGATCGGCTCGGCCGCCATTCTTTGGCCCAGATTTATTTTGTTTACTCGTCTGACCCTGTTTAGCATGCTCCCGAAACTTTGCAAAATGTTTATGTCTCCACCTGTGAAATATCCCATTTCAGCGTTCCATTATTGTTCAGCCAAGTGACATGAATCCTATGAGAATTTTCCATATTTTCCGGCAGCGCGACAATATCCCCTGAAAACTTTGCGTCTTTCTTATTTCACGTATAGTGGATATTGCCTCACCGTGAAATAAACCTTGAATTTATGAAATTCGTTTCGTACATTTAAAACAGAAGATCATCCAAATGGAAGGCAAGTAAAGATCAACTATCAAATTATTTTTTAATACATTAATAATGATGAAAAACAATATGTTGTAATAATTTTGTAGTTAACATTTATTATTCATGACTTTTGATGTATGTTTATCATAAATACATTATAATTTTACTTATGATGATATGAAATATGTTTAATTATTTACACAATTATAAAAAAGTCATCATTTTAAAAGTAAAGTTAGACTAAAATATTTTTTACCGTTAGTATTTATATTTTTTTCAGATAAAGAAAACAAAGAAAGCCGTAACTTTAAAATACTACAATAGTATTAGAGTATTAGACAATAATCATTCATCTTTCTTGAAAATTAAAAACGTCCACGCTCACATTGCAGAGTACTTCATTAATGAATGAGCCCCGTAAGTATCAAATATCCGGAACTTGATTGATTGCTCTTACCTGAAGCTATCTGAAAAATTAAATTAACGATTTTATTTCATTTCCGATATTCACCTTCTACGTCCAGTCACTTACTTTATTATACTGATGGACGGCGAAGAAATGGTTCCCAACAGATTAAAATATCAATAATATGAGATTATCGGTGAATTTTATAGGTTATTGACGTAAATATTATTAACCGACAATTGATTAAGTTTCTAAGCACAAGTAGTCTCCAATGAAAGAATGCTTTTAATTGAATTATATATTTGAAACAATCTTTTTTTCCATCAAAATAAATTCATAGAACCTTATAACGTTTATATTTTCTATTAAAAATTAGCTTAATCTTATATTTAAGTATACATTTTGATTTTTTATTCTAATAAACGGTTTTTACAATTATTCAGCCCAATTACACGGATAATAGACGCTCTATTGTATGCATAATTTCTATGTTCACAAATACAATATGTTCCAATAATAATGGGTTATATTACCTTTGCATAGTAATGAGCTTTCACGGACACTCTCGATTGCTTCACGACTGATTACTGCGGTTTGAAGAGGGGATACAGCTTAGAGAGGCCGATTGTTGCGTGACAAAAGACTTGAGGTGTTTAAGGACCAACGCCATACGCAATGGTCCAATCAATTGAATTTGGCTCTAAGTGGATGTGATCCTTTATTCTTTCTTTTCCTTCAAATTCAAAAGGTGCGGCAGTTTTAAAAATGAATTATAGGTGATGAATACAAGATACAGATAGATAAATGGGGAAAGTTCTTAGTTTTTACATTGTAACTTATTTAAGAGTTACAAATTAAATTTACTGTCATCACGGAATTTAAGCTTTGTTAATTTGGCTTGATAGCAAAAAGCTAGTTGATTCCTAAAGTAATACAGCCTTACGCATGGTATAAATAAATTTTATTCAGGATGCATATTGAATTTTCAGTGCTTAAAATTGAAAAAAATTAAATAATATTAAGCAATGTATTAATTTGTTCAGGAAATAAATCAAGGTTTTGTCAGTAACTAAAATGTATTTGCAGTAAATTTAATGAACTAGCAGTGTACCTGTATTAAATCAATTGGCAGTGTCTACTGTGTCAGTAAGAATGTGATATTGTTAGTTGTAAAATTAAAAGGTCATTAATACATTCAACACTGTCCGTAAATAATGTAAAATTGCTTAGATTTAAATTTAATTATAATAAAAGTTTTTAAAATAAAATGGCTAGTTTTAACTTTATAGTGAATAAATGGAAATAACGTGCAAATTATGATCAGGAATATCAATAGTTAGTACATGAAATGGAAGCCTTACCTTAAATTACCTAACCTATTATTACCATTTATTAATTATTTACTGCCTATTTTTTCTTTTTCTACTGCCAATTTATTTTATACTGACCTTTTAATGTACTTTTAACTGATCTTCTTCTTCGTAGTATCAATCCGGTGGATTGGTTTGCAGCAACAGAATCTTGCATCTCGATCTCCATTCCTCTCGGTCCTCCGCAACCCTTTTCAGCTCAGCATAAGCGCTACAATTCATGTCCTCGAATACTTGCTGTAAATACTCCCGTCTAGGGCGCCCTCTACAGTTTCTACCCTCAACCATCCCCTCCACAATATCGTGAAGAAGACCATCGTGGCGCATGATGTGACCAATCCATCGGGCTCGCCTCTCTGAGATGGTTCTTATTAGGTGCCTATCTTCCTTGATTATCCTGAGAACCTCATTGTTCGTGACGTGGTCTCTCCAGGAAATTCCGAGAATTCTTCTGTACGACCACATCTCAAAGGCCTCTAGTCTTTTTTTATCACTTTCAGATAAGCACCATGTCTCACAGCCGTACATTAAGATGCTCCAAACAAGTGTTTTGGCAAGTTGCTTGCGGAGCCCTAAAGTAATATTCTTTGACTCAAGAATTTTGGCTTTTTATTGAAAGCTAGCCTTGCTTGATGTATTCGACTGTTGACTTCTCTTTTGTTCTGGCATCCCAGGTAATCGTACTTCCAAGGTATACAAATTCTTTTGCATCTTTTAGGGGTACTCCTAGCATTGATATGTTAATTTTCTGCTGCTCATTGCGGCTTACTCTCATGACTTTGGTTTTTGTGCTGTTTATCTTCATATTGTAGTTGGAATTAAATATGTTTTCCATGGATGTCAGCGCTTCAGTGAGTTCATCTTCAGTTTCAGCAATCAGAGCAATGTCGTCAGCAAACCTTATCATATCAATCTTTTGGCCATGTATTTTAACCCCTCTCTATGGCCCATTTTTTCCCTGATGTTATTAATTGCATTTTGTATGTATACGTTGAAGAGTACAGGCGACAGAGAGCATCCTTGTCTCACCCCTTGACGTATTTTTGCTTCCTTTTGGACATTTCCAAGTGATATTATGGCAGCTTCTTCTTTGTAAAGTGAAAATATGAGTCTTCGTTCTTTGTATTTGACTCCAATTTCTTTCATAATATCGAAGAGCTTCTCCCAATCTACTTTATCAAATGCTTTTTCAATGTCCACGAAGGCAATATATGTATTTTGGTCTACTTTTATCCTCTTTTCCAAGATCATACGCAGGGATAAGATTGCTTCTCTGGTTCCCATTCTTTTTCTGAATCCAAATTGATCGCTAGTGAGACTATTTTCTATTTTTGGTTCAATTCTATGTAGGATTATGTTGGTCAGTATTTTGGATGCATGGGATAGAATACTGAGTGTTCGGTGTTGTTCACATTTTGTTGTTCCGGGCTTCTTTGGCAGAGTTACAATTAGACACTTTTTGAAGTCTTCTGGCGCTATTCCTGTATTATAAATCATCTGAGTCATTGTGAACAGAGCATCTAGAGTTCCGGTTCCTGCCGACTTTATTAGTTCAGCTGGTAGGTCATCAATCCCTGATGTTTTTCCATCTTTGAGCTTTTTTAATGCGAAGTCAAATTCCTCTCGGATAATTGGGTCTCCCAAATCATCGGCGTCCACATCAGTTTCGTTTTCTATCACACTCTCAAAGCTGGTATCATTACTTCCGTTGTATAGTGTTTCCAGGTACTGTTTCCATCTCTCCCCTATTTGTGTATCCTCAAACAGTATTTTCCCGTTCTCTGCTTCTATCGCTTTGCCTTTTCCAATTTTCATGCCAAAGAAATCCTTTACTGACGCATATGCAGTTTCAATATTTCCTTTAAAAACTTAACTGATCATTCCTTTAATATTTACTGGATTTTGATTGAATTAAATACTGAGAAAACAATGAGTTAGCATTGATAATATATAAATATTGTAATAGTAGTAATTTCAAATTGAAAAGTTGATTTATTATGCGTTAATACTCGGAATAAATTGATAAATGTAATAACTAAGCCATCTGGCATCCAAAACTCTTCTTTTTATCTTATTGCCCGGGTGAAATTTTTTCTAAGTCTGCTCCAAGTTATTAATCAGTTTTTTTTGTTAAGCTTCCAGTGAGTGTTGAAATGATTCGGTCTGAACATAGTTTCGGAGTTATGACGTACTTTTTTAGGTACCTATTCATGAACAACTGTTACAGACCTAACGAGGCTTTCAAGCTATATGACGTACTACAATAGTACCCTGATGATATCACAATTTTCCTGAATTTCATAACACAGAAATATTTAAGCTTTATATGATGACACGAAAAGATACCAAAGGTGGTTTTCGACATAAATAGATTTTCAATAAATTTCATATATATTGTACGAAATAAATTAAAGGGGAAATAAACAAATATATTGAAATAAAAAAAGGCTTTTATGAAACATCCTAAACTACTCTTAAGACTGACGAAACATTATTAATGTCAACTTAACATGCATAAAACTATTAATATTAAAATCCATCATAATCATAACTACTATATATTATTATCCTTATGTAAAATTAATATTTTTTCCTACTTTTTTACTTTTTAATATTATATATGTACAATTAATAATAATATATGGAAATAAATAATTTATAAATAAATCTTATGTTATTTATTTTTAAAACAATATTTTAATGCTTAATTTTTAATGTGGTTTAATTAAAAACGTTTTTTTTTTCATTAATTTGATTCCACGTGCCAAACTTCAAATGTTTCGTATCAATAAGCTTTCTCTTTTAAATATGTGTGGGATTTTCATAAATAAAATTTAAATATGCAAAAATAGTACTAGCTTCGAAGGAAGAAAAAAGCTGCCAGTTTTGATAAAAACTGTCTTTATTTTTACGTAAAGCTCAGAAATAAATGAGAAATTAAGACAAAGTTTTATAAATATCAGGCTTTGAAGAGACTGCTTTAGTTTGAAATGTGGCATTCTCTATTCTACGAATTCTCTAGACGAAATGAAAGAAAAATCAAATGTATCCCAGTGTCTTAAAAAGTAATGGAAAAATAATCTATCGATGATATGTGCTCCTGATAATTTGAAGTATGTATTTTTTCACATTTATTTTAAGTTTATTATTTGTTTTTGAACGAACACTTTAAACAACTCTTCATTTTATAAAACACGTTCAGTCATCAAACATTATAATACTCTATATAATGCTTTTTTTAACGTATTTTTATGTAAATAAAGTCTCTCTTTTAAAATTGATTTGCTGTTTTATACTTGTTTATTTTTAATAATTGCTGGTTGCAAGTCCATAAATGAAAATAAAAGCCAAACAACTGTAACAAACACCATTCATACTATTAAACGGAAATTACAATAATAATTAAGCAACATAATTAAATGAATTTACATTTTTACATATTCAGTATTTTTAAGATCCATTTTAAATGTGACAAGATTTAAACATTTCTTACTTTGTTGTATTATGTATAGCTAAGAGAGAAACCTAATATATGACATTTTCAGCCCTAAGAAATCAATAAGTCATTATTCATTCATATTATAATTTTTATGTAATATGACTGTTAATTAAAGGAAAAAATAAGGGGGAAAGATTGATTTAGAAAGTGTCAATGGAACAAGGAAAGAGAACATATATATTTGAAAAAATACTAAACATGTTTAAAAATATGTGTAAAATATTAATCTAAGCAATTGCGCTCGTTTTTTGTATATGGCATTACGATTGTCGTAATTTTCGTATAACGAAATATATATCTTTTTGTGTACAAATTTTATCTACAAAATATGAAATAGAAATATAAGGAAGTGAAGTTCGTATTTAATGTAGTAAAAAGTTATATATTGTAATATTTATTTCAAAGGAATCATTTTAGACCCACTGTTCTTTGATATTTGTCGGGTATTGTGTTTTAGCTGAGGCTAAGCGAAATATTCTCCGTCCTGTCCAGGGCCGGATGAGAGGTGCGGGCGCCAGGATCGACTCAACAAACAACGTGATCCACAGATTTAAGGGACGTAAACAAACAAGCTTCCGAGTGAAAGCTTCCCACGTGCAACATAAATAAGTGGACTGTCGGAATAAAAATATTATTTACTTTATGTTTTTCATTTACGTTATCTCACATCGTAGAATACCATCGAAGACCAATTTTTTAAATATTTATGTTTAATCCTTCTTAACTATTTTGCCCTTTTTAGAAAAACTAAATTCGAAGTTTCCAAGTGAAATACTTACAAAGATGTTTGCAAATACGATTTTTTTATATTATTATGTAGGTTTCATTGCTTGATTCTTAGTAAACTAAATTTATTTTTGTTTGTAATAAATAATGATAATATATTTGTTGTATTTTACCATATAATTGTGTGGTGAAAAAGTGCCGTTAACATTTCAAATATAACTTTCATCGTTTCTTTTTCTCTGAATAATTAATAATACTAATGACTTATTAAATAAGATAGTAATTATTTTGAATCTGTACGTGTATTTTTAATGTGTGTATTATAGTAAGCATATAATTAAATTATTTATTTTCTGATAAATTGTATTATCCATGATGACAATAGACATATTATGTAAGACATGTCTTGGAATTTATCAATTTTTGGAAGATTTTTTGAACTGCTGTTTAGTTCTTACGGTCTGTTGCTGCTGAACTATTATATATACATTAAAAATATCGTATTGCACTTTTATTTATTTAGTTTCGTCCCCTCGTACGGTCTTACTTCTTTGTTGTGTATTTTTAGAGTACCTATAGAATCTTTTTTTTTTTTCAAAAAAAAATAAGGATACGGTAAAGTTAATTGGATGCCGGGAATTTTTGCATGATATTCATCCGCAATACCACTGCACCCCTCTTGACTGGTAACATTTTGCAGATAAATAGCCGCGAGCTGTATCTCTTTTATTTGCATTCGCTGTGTCGCAGCCCGAATTGATGTTTTTGGACGTCGAATGAAAATAATTGCTAAAATCACAGTTGTTTACACGCTGGCACCCGCTTCACGTACTGTTAAAGTGTGTTTGGATACCCTTGTACGGTACTGAATTGTTTTGCAGGATCGAATCTAGATTGAAGTACCCGATGTTGTTAATCTTTCTCGGTATGTTTGCATACGAGTCTAATGGTTAAGTGAGTTAAAGGAACAGACGGTTAATCACAAGACTTTTGTTTATTTTTATCAAAATGTATCTTATTATTAAAATTTTTAGTAAAAAATAAATAAGTATTTCTTATATTGTTTTACCATGGATTCAATTAAGTAACGTTTCATTTGATGGAGGATTGCAGTTTTACGATCTATGAAAGCTTTCCTACGTGCACAAACGTACTTCACGCAAACGTACTTCTTAACATTCTCTCTGAGATACGTTGCAAATATTAAAAATGGTAAACAATTTTCATTTATATCGATAACATTTAACACTGTTTATGTACTTGAATACACAAACATAAAAATTGCGTAACTATATCAAAGCACCTTTAATGAGATTAGATGATTAATCCGATACTTTCTAGGTCTGAAACGAATTCTACATTATGTTTTTTGTTTCTAATAAGAATTTTGACACTCCAATACATAAATGAAAAATTATGTCTTTCATATGTTTTTATACTATTTTACTATGCATATATGCACACATTACTACGACTAGGATGGATGCTGATATTTATTAGAATTTAAAATAAAATGCGTGTAATAAAGATTTAAAAAATAAAACACGAAGAAAGCACTGCAATTAATCAATATTTTTATAAACACATAGTAAATATCACAGTTATTCAATAGTAGTTCAATTCAAAATTAGATTCAATATGCACCTTATTCGTGAATCTAAATTGTAAAGCATGTGTCCTTTGTTTCTATGCAGAAACAGAGTTGTGTAGCTCGTATTTCACGGCAGACAGATCTAACTGTTAAAGTAAAGCCCTTGCACTGAACGGCTAAGTACTTAAAAACAGTAAACCGAGTAAAATAAATTCAGTTTCAGAGTGTAAAGCTCGTTCTGTAATACCGCATTAACGTAGGCGCTTAAATTATTTCACCCACATAAAATGCAGAAAAGTTATGAAAATCTGCTCTCTAAAAAGATTTCTGTATTAAATTGCAGTATTTACAATAAATGGGTGGTCTTCACCTCACGACTTTCGTCTAGCAACAATTTTAATTAATAGGCTATGACTGGCATTTTACCGGTGAAGGATCAAATTAAAACCAACCGGGGGTATTTTAGAGCCCAGTATCGATTAAAAATATATTTTTTAATCTCCGTCGGGGTTCGAACCCACGATCTTTAACGACTCGGGTATAGCTTGAGCTAATAAAAACAATGAAAATATTGAAAATATGGTATTTTATTACCGTTATAAAAAAAATCACCATTGTAAATATTTTAATTGAATATAATTTAAGTAATATATCAGTTTCTTAATATTTATTTCAACAGATTTATTAGATCTTCATATGTAATTATTTTCTGAGTTCTAAAAGATCATTATATATGGTCTGAGATCGATGACTTTATTCGTAAAAATGCTTTTATAGTCCACCAATTAAAGTAAGAGCTATCCAATCACCCTGATGCTGTAAAACTTTCTTTAAAGCTTCTCTCCATTGTCTTAAAAATAATGGGAAAGATAACCTAACGCCTTCTGTGAAATTTTTATGCCAGGGTTCTTCCTCTCGCCTCGTTTAATTCTATTTTATGATTCATACCTTTTCTATTTCCTCCTTCTCAACATAATTTTTATAGTTCTGTAATGATTTCATAATCATGCAAAGTTTGATTTAGAAAACCAAAGAAAATATTGATTAAGATAATCATTTAATACATGGTTTTTCTTTCTAGTAAGGCTATATGGAGAACCAAAATCATTACGAGAATATTTTTTCATTTATGTTATGTATCATTTATCATTTAATAATGACAAGTATAATTCATTGTACAGACAAACTATAATATAAGAAATATAAAAATATTTTGAAATAATTCCACATTTTTTTATTAGTGGACATGTTTCGGTTACGTCAGGTAGCCAATGTCTAGCCTTATTTTTATTAAGATTTTATGGAATTCTACCAAGGATATCGATTGAAATAAAAAGAAACCATATTATCCTAAGTACTTAATTGAATCTAACAATCTCTAATAAAAGTAAACACTGCCTAAATTAATCTATATGTTAGTAATCAATAAGAGTTCTTCGAAAGCTGCATTCCTTAAATGATATAATTTGAAAGTGCAATAAACAAAAAATTACTAAAAAAAATAGAAATCTGATAAAATTTGATCGAATATTATTTATTATTTGCGGCTTAAGTGATAAAAGTTTATATAAAACATAATCATGTTATAGTGCTTAAAAATCTGCCTTCGCATGCTGTAGAATAAAATATCTGCCCATTTTCCATACCCAAAAGCCAGCACAAAAGAGAAACTTATTTGTTATTGAGGTAGTAATGGCGATTATCTATTCACGGCTTCGAGTTGAAAATTTCAGTCTGGAGCAAAAACTTCTGACCTATTGTATTTCAAGCGGCGCGTTTTCATACTTTGCCACATCATTAAAACCCTTCGAACGGTTCTCGGTTAGCGGTCTCGGATCGGTAAAAGAAAATCATATATAACTTCACTGAGGAAAGCGAAAAAGTTTCATCTGAACATAAGATACAGATATACTTTTTAAGGGTGACTTAAGTCCATTGATAGCATGGTTAAAAGTATTTTTTTAGTATTGATAAATATTATTTCGATTTTTTCGATCGATATTTCTTGGTGGAACTAAATAATGTCAGATATAAATATTATATTTATATCTGATTGATAAATATATTTTTAGATGTAGGAATTTGTAAATTTTCTAATTAAAGTAATAAAGAAATAATAAAAATAAGGTTAACTTGTGATAATAATACTAAATTTTGTAAAAAGGTTTTTGTTTGTACAAGAAACTTTTTATATTGCAAATTATTACAAATAAAAATTCTCACAAATTGACCTGATTGGACAAATATTGTGATTTATATGTCCTCGTATTATAAATGGATCTGCAATCGAAAAAACATTTTTTTTCATAGTTTATTTTACATTGAAATCATTTGATTATTTACAAAAATAGGTTTAAAACGAAGGCTTATTGAAATTACGCAACTGTAAAAATATTTTCAGTATATTTTTATGGCAAATAAATACGAAATTTTAACATATTCGAGTGTTTAGTGGTTTACAACGATTGAGTATAGTCTCTGTACGATAATTCTCAATGCATCACCAACATTAAGTTATAACATTTGACATTAACTTCCATACTTTTTTATTACAAACAATTAATGCGAATATAATTACATAATGCGTTAATGCTTCAGTGTTGATAGTGGAATATACGAGTATATAGAACATATTTCTATTTACTTATTACAATTTTTAAATGTTTTCTTACTAAAGAAAAACTTTAAGAAAAATTTAAAATTGCATTTTTTATTTTAAAAAATCTGCCAAAAAATATTTTCATCAGTATAATAGGATTGCCATTTCTAAAAATTTATTTGATAATTTAATTATAAAGTGTTTTAAATAATTCTTTAATACAAAATTAAATACAAATAACTTTTATTATTAAAATACTTATGAGGGAGAACAAGATGTTGCTACGACATTAATAATATTTTATTTCAATGAAACGTGAAAGTCTTTTTTACCAGAAGCACAACAAAAAAACTTACACTACTTTTCCCTCGCGTGCTATAAAGAAACAAATCTGATTGTTGTGAAACGGCCCCGTGAATTCTGGGAAATGATTTTCCTTTTGTTGCCCATTTTGACGCTTACACTAAATTTGGACACTTACACTACTCTTGGACATTTACACTTGAACTGTATCCCCAGGGTGATCGTTTAAGCCAATAACGCGTGTTCCGATGCGCTCACCAAGCTTTGGCGTAACAATTCCAACTGACCGGAATCTCTTTCTCTCACACCGGTTCTGTTTTCAAATTAGCAACGAACGACTAAAAACTTTGCTGGAAACTTAATATCAGTTCTGACCATTGCGCCCAGGGGTAAATCTGCGTACTTTACTGAACAGTTATTAGCAGTATTAAGCTTTACGTTGATACTTGCTGTTGAAAATTTGTTTTGTTATTATTTAACGGCAAGTGTGATTGTCTCAGTTGTAGCTTCAAGTTAAATAATATATTTAGTAATAATATATTATTTAACTTGTAGCTTCAAGTTAAATAATATATTTAGCATTCATTAAGGTTCTCGTTTAACTTATTTGTGGGGCAGTATTTTTCAATCTGCATTCCGTGAAATCGAAAAATCTGTTCTTATAATATTTGTTCCATCTTGGATTTTTAATTAGTCTACAAATATGATCGTTAATCGGATCCTTATCCAGAAATTCTTTTAACGTATTTCACACAAAGTTGATTTATTTTGAGCGTCATGTATTTTTTGTATAAAAAATATTATCAGGAGCAGATTGCGTTACAATCTCTTACGAACGCTTTTGAAGTGCGATGGTGATTTTCTCAATAAACTTAATTTATTAAACTACTACGCAACTATTTTTAAATAGATAAAAGTTAACCATATTTTGACTGCTATTTACTAAAACAACATGATTATGTTTTGGTCACTAAAAGTACTCGTATATACTTTTATCTTGATGTCAAACACATTGATTTTACGAATTTAATGTTTTAAAAAAATATCATAAAGCTCCCGAAATGTTTTACACGCAACAATAATTTGAATAAAAATTAATGAATCTCACACAAGTTGGTTCAATGCCGCTGTTTTACTTTTCTCTACAGAAGCCAAAGTTTCCTAATATTGAGGTCGCCAATATTGTAGTTCGGTATGGTATGGTAAATTTTCTTTAGCTTTAATTTCATATTATGATTTTCGCTCCCTCATTTAGTTCTAATGCTCGTCCCAATTCTTAAATAACAGCTTAAAAATAAGGAAATTTCAACAGCGAAAATATTACTTGAAACCAAACTGATATTTCCATGACTTTTTTCTTTACATTTTTTACTTACATAATATTATGTCTGCCCCTAAAAACAATTCTGGTCTACGGTCGACTAAGCAACCTTTCTGCAGGTGTCCCAGTACCTTTTTGTGATATTATTTTACTCTTTTTAAAAAATATATTAAAAAAAGATTAAGCTATACCTTGCTAGTTTCACACACGATTTAACTGAACAAAGGGTGCCTCGATCAATTTAGTAAGTCGGCCACGTTATGTGTTTGTTTTTTTTTTAATATTTTTATAAACTTAAATATTACAAGTTACCCAAATGTCAGTATCAATGTAGCGGAAACTGTCAATATCAAATACTTTATTAGTAAATTATATTGAGAATGCAGCTGAATTAGATAGTGTGTTTTTAAAGCTTTTCGTTTATAAGCTGTCTGGTATTGTGAGATAAAAAGAAAAACTCTTTTATTGAGATTTTCTACACCCACGGCCCGAGACGATAAAAATGATACCCAGTGCTGCATAATTTTCTTATAGAGAGGGAAAATTTATTACTTTCTTTGGTGCAGCATGTCACTCGCACGCAATTGACGAGTGTTTTTTTGTATTTCTAATCCATTTTACACATTTTTCTCTCATGATGTGTTAATAAACAACATCTTAGACTTATAAGCTTGGATTCTGCTATTTAAGATGGCAATTGACAAATAATCTAGGAGTTATTTATGTTATTTGGTGGTCTCAAATGGCTTGAGCCTTCTATGTCTAAATACTTTTCAAGTATTTTTTGTGAGCATGTGCAAAAAAATATTATCAAACTACGATTGTTCGATTTTATATTAAGATCACTTTAACTATGGCAGCTTAAAAAAAACTAAGACGAAAATCATACCATGACAGATTGCTTGACTATTGAACGAATTAAGTACTTTGCATCGTCTTTGTTGTCTTCCCATGAATTTCATACAAAATATGAATTTTGTATCTAATTCATTGGAAGACATAAATTAATATAATCGTTACTTAAATATACATATACTAAACATAAAATTCTTTTTTCAACGCGTCAATCCAAGCACAAAAATAACGGCAGAAGCGGGATGCGAACCGCGGACCTTGGAAACCAACTATGCCCAGGTATTCATACCGCTCGGCGAATCGCGCCATTGCTATGCCCAGACTGACTTGCGATGAAACTAGTATTTATATGTATATTATAAATACTAGTTTCATCGCAATTCAGTCTGGGCATAGCAATGGCGCGATTCGCCGAGCGGTATGAATACCTGGGCATAGTTGGTTTCCAAGATCCGCGGTTCGCATCCCGCTTCTGCCGTTATTTTTGTGCTTGGATTGACACGTTGAAAAAAGAATTTTATGTTTAGTATATGTATATTTAAGTAATAATAATATTGTAATATAGTCAATGATCTATAAAAGTAGATTAGAATATTGAAATAATAAAATAATATTCTAATAAAAAAAAAATTCAAAAATTAATTATTATAATCGTGTTTAAAAAACCTTTAATCATACTAGTTTTCGGTTTTTATTTTTATATTGGAAATCTATTTAATTCTTTGTCTTATCTTCTTTATTAATTTCCTATTACTGTACAACAGTTTAATTGTTTTACATACCACTTTAATAAAAGTTACCTTTGTTATGCAGGGTATAGAATTGATTTAAAGCGGCAATGAAACTAGCCTGGAGGAAGTAAAGTTTAACTTTCGTGATACTAAAAGCTCGAGAACATGTCCTAAAGTCCGATATATACTGCCAAGTTGCTAGTAACAGTTGCATGCAGCAAACGCGAAAACAAGAAAATGCCAGGAACTTAAATGCCAACACGTACGTTGTTTAAGAATATTTACAAATGTTGTTCAATTACTTTTTGAATTAAATAACGAAAATGTCTTACAATGTTTTTACTTAACAATTGTAAATATACACATATTTATAGAAAGTATATATTGAATAGTAAGAACGTGAATACATTTCACGAAACGTAAAACATTAATACAAAACGAACAACTTTGTATCTTGCTACTGATACGACTCTGCCAGCGAGCATAGCCTAAAGGTTAAAGCGTTTGCTTCCCAAACCAAAGTTCATTGATTCGATCCCAAACGGAGATCAAAAAAAACCTTTTTTAATCGATTTCTTAGCTCTATAAATACCGCCGGCTTGTGTGAATTGGATTCCTCATCCGTCAAATGCATAGCATGTCATAGCATATTGATCAAAATTGGCTGTAGACGAAAGTCGTCCCGCGACGAACAGCCATTCATAGTGAATTCCACTAATAATAATAATGATGCGTGAATGTCATCTATGACGTTGGCGGATCAACACTCCACATGCAGCGTTTATCCATATGTAGCACGGTTAGCGACATAGAAGTTACAGATCAAAACTATAGAATCACTATCACTATTTGTCGATATACTTCTGTAAGTGTTTACATAAAAAAAAACTGTATATTTAATACTTTTTTTTTCAATCATTTTACTCGTTATACGTAGTATAACTGACCATCGTGTCTTACGAGAAACAACTGAATTACAAATAATTTCATTTTAAAAACAAGAAAATGGGTATTAATTCAACTACGTATTTAATAACATTCAGTATATTAACTTTGTAAGAATTATTTCAATAAATAATAGTTTTATTTCAAACACAAAACCACTAAAACATAACAAAGAACAACTAACCCCTTTGCATGGCTTTTTAATTTTAAATTAATTAGAGCCATAAAGGCGCTGCATTTATATTATTTTTACCATAAAATCAGCGATAATCTATAAATCAATTATTACAAAAATTTACAATTACTTTGTATGGTAAGCTCTTCTGATTTTAGGGGTCAATTATCCTTCTAGAAAGAGTAATATAGTTAAGCAGTGAAACTCGTAACTAAGGGAAAAGTCTAAAAAAACATCTACGATATATCAACTAGTAGTGAGAAAATATTTTTCTTTTCGCATATAATAAAACCTATAATATTAAATTTACATTGTATTGAATAAAATGATACGAGCACTGAATAATATATTGAATTTCTCTGTTGGCATTAACGGCTGCCGTGTCAAATTTTAAGAGACTAAATTTAAAGTATAATTGTCAAATTATAACGACACGGCCACTACCGAAGCTCGACAGCTTGACCACGTGTTTCCACGCAATTCAAAACGAATAGTTGTAATAAGCTATATTTAGTTATAAATAAATTGAATGTATTGTAAGTGACTGATCGGTTTCTTCAGGTCAATCAATCACTATCATACAAATAAACACTTCTGTAATATACAAAATACTCAATATAAACGTATATAAACACACACGTGAGAGCACCATCACAGAGTCTTGCCCTCCAAGGACTATATGACGTTTAACCAGGTCAACTGAACATTGTGTATGTGAAGGTTGTGTAATGGCTGCGTGCATTGAGGAAATTGCAATTATTTTATCTGTTTCGTGAAGAGATTCACATTATTTATGATAAATATTTGCCAGGAGAGCATCCAACGTTTGTCTATGGTGTTAATAAAGAAACTGAAGAACTGTTCTTTCTGAGTCAAAATATGTCAACGTGTCTGAATTGTTAGAAAGATTCTATAAGTCTTACTTTGATTAATAAATACAGGAAGAATCAGTTACAAAAACTCGAAAAAGCAGTGTTCATGATAGTATAGATACAAATTCGAAAATGAACCGACATGTTCATTGGTATGAAGATCAGACATTTTGGCATTGTGATTTATAAGACGCGTTGCCTTATTTCTTAACACAAGTAAGTATCATTTAATGATAAGAGTCATACGATACTTATATTTCTACTGCTCATAGTAGAAATCTCTTGCAAACTTTTTTATGCTCGCTTTTTTTACCTTACAATGAGGTTTAATTAATTAATTGTTTGTGATGATTAAATACATCCTGATGCTTTGTTTCTACAAAATTCTATGAGCGTTGTGCAATGTTGGATGATTTATTTTCAGCACGGTAAAGGCTAGACTTCAGGCAAGCTCGCTGAAAGCGAAACAGGTAAGAGGGTCGCTTGCTAATTAGCGACAATAATTCAGTGTTATCGACCACTTTTCGCTCGGCACCTGTTTTATTTAATCTTACCCCGACCAGGTAGAAAAATTATCAAAAGAGTTAAGGCATTTGCAAAAATGTTAAGAAACATTTATTCTATTAAGTCACTTAGAACTTTTTTATATAAATATTATATATTGCTAATTAAGATTTATCGGAAGTTAAATATTATATATATTTTAATGTTTCAATTTGGAAAACTCTATAAATATTAATGTTGTTTCATAAATAATTAAATCTTATAATATAAAATAAACATTACGATAAAACAATTTATCAGAGGAAAATTATCTCCATTTACATTGAAAACGTAATATTTTATTTTAATGCATAATCAATAGCATCTTGCCGAATGAACACTTAAAGTTTATATTCGTAATTTTTACAATTACTTTTACATTAAAAATAAATAGACTGTCGGAAAGTTATACTAATATTAAGCTTGTGAATAAATGTCGACTGATTTAATAATAAAAAATAATAATATACACACTCTGAATATATACTATAGAGACACCTATCGTTTTATGATGGTAACAATGGTATAAATACACGTTGTTACGGCGCAACTGTTCGGGCAGAAGATGGTCGAGTGGTCAAGCGTAATGAACTTGAGCAATGGTTAGTTCCAAGACTCGCTGCTTCGCATCCCGCTTCTGCCGATATTTTTTCTGAACGAACTGATGGATATAAAGAATTTGATGTATAGTATGTGTATATTTAATTACTTTTACATTGATAATAAAAAATATTGATAATATTACATATATACTCTAATTACATTTATTATACAACTTAAAATATTATATTACTGTGGACCCTCGCTCATCCAGAACTTCTCATAGGTAGTGATCCATAAAAAAACAGTTCACGAGCGTCGTTTCGCATAGCGATAGACAAAGTATACACAGTGAATCCTTTTAATATTTAAAAAAACATAAAGTCATAACTGTTTGCTAATAAATTGATATTAAACACAGCTTTTAGCCAATCATACAATTAGGTAGGTGGATTTTTTACTTACCTAGAGATTTAAGTTGCGAGTTTTATTCTGAGACAAATGATGCAATAATCTCAATTCTAGTATTATTCAAAATAAAATAATTGACATGTAACAATAAAAATCATTTTCTTCATTTGGATTACAAATCAGATTTCCACTGACTTTCTTATTTTCATTTCACTAGTTTTCATCCATTATACTCTGCCACGAAATTAGAAAAAAAATACGTCACGCGTAGCCACGGGCATTAACATTTCAAGAAAACCCAAAATTTAAAAATAATACACATTAGGCTGGCTAGCGTGCTTATCAAAAAATTATGTTTTACTTTCTGTGAAGCGAAAAAAATGGAAAATGTTGTTGTGTTGTGGTCTGCACGCAGCCTGTGCGGAGGCACCTATCGCCTTTCTTAATCTAATATTAAAACAATTAAGTGTGGGATATCTGAAGTACTCCGCGATCGTTATCAGTAATCACCAATTTCTTCACTAATTCGTTTCTCACACAGCTGATTGTTGAGTATTAGAACTGAAGCGTCCTTTTTGTATAAATTTGTCGAAGAAAAAGTTTTTATAAACCATAATATAGTAGGAATAATCCCAAAGCAAACTGTTCCTTAAAAACGCATTGTTGATATGACTTATTATAACAAGGTGATTTTTAATTGAGAACTTAATCTTCTTTGGTATCATCATATTTCCCAGATCTATACTAGAATAAATATAGCATGATCTTTAAGAATGTTTGAATTATTCACGTAATATAACTTGATAAGGATGTTCAGTATTTTATCAATTTTATCAAAATGATATAAGCTTTACTTCTATAAAAATATATATTACGTTTCAAAAGTAATATTACATAATATAAAACTAATAATAATGACTTATATAATTATACAAGCATATTATTATAAATTAGCACACATCGACACAAGTCAAATAATGTTTGCCGACATGATTGGAAGGTTACTTTATCTCACTGCTTACGAATGGTATCAATTGATCGGATTTCTGATATTTTTCAATAAATATAAAAAAATATATAATTTTAAAAATGACTATTAAGCAATTCATAATTTTTTGAATCGTATATATTACATGTAAAATAAATAATATTCGTTATAATTTTTAATTAATTTTAATTTAAAAAGTAATAAATTAAAAATATTTATTTTAAATGATTTCATGTTTCGGCCTCCCTGGAGACCATCTTCAATAATCAATTCGTTTTCTATAATATTTACTTTAACTCCACCAATTCAATATAAGTAAAGTCACCATAATTTTTGTATTTTCTCCTGTAAATTTTGTAATTTTAAGAAGAAGATAAAACATAACATGAAATAAAAACTACTTTTCAAAAATTTCTTCCATCCCTAAAATAACTATCAAATTATATTATAGTAAGATTAAAAGACATGATTAGAGACTACAACAAGCAAGTTTTAAGCATCCCACACTATTTCATTCATTGTCGCTTGTGCTTTATAATGAAATACTTGAAATTGATTTATTTATAAATATAGTTGTACGTTGCTGAAATCTGATCCTTGGATTTATCGCGTGGGAGTCGAGTGTTTTGACCGCTCTACCAAACCACTCGAGGCTGAAACTCAAAGAAGAGGCGGTCGATATATCAGCCTGTGGGGAGGGGCCTCGAGAAACTCTAGAATTGAGCATGTTCTGCGGCAAGGGAAGGAGCTCTTCCCGAGGGCTAGAAATCGGTACATTTGTAAGGAAAAGCCAATGCATTGGGAATTGAAAGTGTTGGTATCGTAACTTGAAACATCGACAAGACCTATAATGCCTAGTTCTTGTTTTAAAGATGACTGTATGATGAGGAAGAAATATGCCGCAACTGTTCACAAACCTCATATTTCCTCACAAATCAAACTGTTTTTACCGGCGAGTATGACTTAGACCCAAGCCGCTTACCAAATCTGACGCTGTGGGCTCAATCTCCGAAAAATCTTAAAATAAAAATCTATATTGACATCAGCCCTGGCTGACTGGTACCGAAAACCTTGATATACAATCTTTCGTCTCTTATTTATGTTCCTTTGTAGTATATGTATAAGTCGCAATATTGGCATTTTGGAGTCCATTCACAGGTGTGATGTTACTTATGCACATGGTTGTTGTCATTGGTGCGTGATTAATTATGTAGATCAGCACTTGCGGCGCTAGACGACAGCACAAGCGCGCTTAGTCGTGAGTTAAGTCCCGTTCGACTGAGGTGAATGGGAGAAACGACTTCACGTCGTCGGGATAATTTTCAGATCGCGTGGTGAAAGTATGAGGAGCAGAATAACAACACCCATACTTTATCCGTTGTCTTTTCTTTTTGTATTAAAAAATATAATAAATGCCTGTGATGTGTGTTAAATTAATCCCTTTTCCGTAACAAACCTCCCGTTAAAACCACTTATCCATAATGACTCCCTGTAAAACTGTAATTACAAACGATACGTGAATGACAGTAGTCTTGTGACGTTAGGGGATAAGTACTCCAAATACAACGCTTAACCACCCTCTGTTATTTATATACGTATATCCTTCTGCCGGCGGTCACAGCTCAATGGTAAAGCGTTTGCTTTGCAAGCCAAAAGTCGTGAGTTCGATCCCCGACGGAGATTAAAAAAAAGGATTTGTAATCGATTTCTGAGCTCTAAAATACCTTGGTTGGTGTGAATTTGATCTATAACCCGTAAAATGTCAGTCATAGCCTATTAATTAAAATTGGTGGTATACGAAAGTCGTCCCGTGAAGACCACCCATTCATAGTAAATTCCTATAATAATAAAGTATGATGCGTGAACCTCGGGCTGTAGTCTATGACGTTGGCGGATCAACACTGCAATGCAGCGTTTAGCCATATACACCATGGTAAGCGTCATATAATTCCACAGATGAGACTTCAGAATTACTTTCACCATCTGTCGGTATTCTCCTGTATGTGTGAAAAAAAAACAAACTTAAAGTGCATCGTTTGTGGGGCTAAGAATCCAGTAACGATTAAAATGTAATCAATTAAAAAATAATCAGTGACAGGAACATCCAAACTTTTTGCTAAATTACCATGGTCGGATATA
The DNA here is from genome assembly GCA_022606575.1 of Glossosoma conforme. NCBI lineage: Eukaryota > Metazoa > Arthropoda > Insecta > Trichoptera > Glossosomatidae > Glossosoma > Glossosoma conforme. The sequence continues at coordinate 1,458,026 of JAGTXR010000102.1, read as the reverse complement.
TAGTAGCATTAGACAATTGTTTAATCATAATGGGTATTCTGTTCGGGCATATTTTACGCAACCAACATCAGCCGCCTTGTCTGAGCGTCCTATAACCCACTAGTAACCAGTTGCATTGTTCTGTATGAACTAACTAAAAATTATCTTATGTTTCAATCAAAAATATATTTCTTTGACGAAAAGTAATATATCTGTAATAAGCTAAATTTGTGTAAATATTTAAATGGGTATAATTGTAAATATTTGTATGAAATAATGAGTTTTCTCTGGTAGCAGTCGCGTGTGGTGTGCAGGGTAGAGTACAGCCTTATAGAGTGGTAGGTACCCGGATCGATGCGTGGCATTTCGCTAATTCTCTACTTCGGAACGCTTTTGGAATCCGCGCGAGTGTTTATTTGCCCGAAAGGCATTTTTTCGCCTCGTTTTTTATTTCGGCTTTTAATGGGATTTTGAATGACGGAGTTGCGGTGCCGAAAAAATAAATTAAAGGAATTCAGCAGATAATACATTCTCACTATTATATGTTTTATGCGTTACATTTTTTAGATTACTCGCCAGTTGTATGAGCTCTTTTTGATTTAATATGGGTATTTTTTTTTTGGTATTTAACATAAACATACAAATTTAAATATTTAACCTATTTGAATATCAAAAATACTACTATTAAACCAATAAAAACATTTATTTCAAAAAATATATATTTTTTGTTTATAATGCAGAATCGCATAATATTATTTTGTTATGTAAACACATACAGGAGAATACCGACAGATGGTGATAGTAATTTTTGAAGTTTCATCTGTGGAATTCTATGACGCTTACCATGGTGTATATGGCTAAACGCTGCATGTGGAGTGTTGATCCGCCAACGTCATAGACTACAGCCCGAGATTCACGCATCATCCTTTATTTGTACAGGAATCTACTATAAATGGGTGGTCTTCACGGGATGACTTTCGTCTACCACCAATTTTAATTGATAGGCTATAACTGGCATTTTACGGGTGATGGATCGAATTCACACCAACCGTGGGTATTTTAGAGCTCATAAATTTATTAAAAATCCTTTTTATTTTAATCTCCGTCGGGGATCGAACCCACGACCTTTGGTTTGCAAAGCAAACGCTTTACCATTGAGCTATGACCGCCGGCATAATATTATATAAATTGTTTCTTTTGAATAGCTCTGCTTTATGAATCCTAATTTTATAATCTTGACATTGTTTCAATACTTTATATTCGAAAAATTTAAGCAGTCATTTTAAAAAAATCCATTATTTGTTAAATTGTATAATTTAAAAATATGTAGTGTGCTCCTAAAATTGTTCGTTCCTTTAAAATTCCGGGATAAATGTAATAAACCCAACATTATCGTTCCATATCCGCTTCTTTACTGGAGCATAAAGTCATCCAAAACTGCCGCCACTATGATCTACCAGCCGTCATAGTCCTTGTTTCATCATGTCAGGCTTGCCTTTCGGATCTCCTCTGATAACATTCCGTGCTTATTTTCAGTCGGCTTTCCAGGATGATGAAAGTAAGAAGGCTTTTATAAAAAGCAGCTTTTGCTTATAGTGTATTGTAATTCTTTCTCAGAACATTTCCCAATCAAGTCCACCTTCATCTTTTGAGGTACTTAAGTATAGAAACGCTACCGTGCGCTCTCCCTCACCACGTCATTATTAACAAAGTCAAATCATCTTAATTTCAATATTCTATAAATTACCTATTCTTGATTTAAATTTTTCAGTTTAAATGCTGATACAAGGCATAATAAATCTCATGATAATATTTCACGAAATAATATCAGTGTAACTTTAATTAACTGCTCTGCCTATATCCTAATTTAATTAACCTATGCGCTAGTTAAATAATACAAGCCCCAAAGTGTAAAAGGACTATTCCGTCAATCAAGTAGGAACTTACGTAACGTCTTTATCATAGTTAATAACTACTACGCATGTATTTCGGTGTGACTTTGATTTCTCGGTAATAATCTTGTTTGGAATATGGATCAAAACTTCGCGTTTCTCTACAACCCTGCGAATATCATTATGTATACAATCTATGAACACATATTGCTAATAATTAAATTTACTACGTAACTTTGTTACGATCTTGTATGAGAATACTTGATGCACGATCTCTCAAAATACAAATTAGTTATATAGTAAGTTTATCAAAAATTCTCACATTCATCAATTATTTTAAGTCCTAAAAGTTCTTTTAAAACAAGACAGTAATAAATATTTACGCGCTTATGTTGAACCTTTAATTCTGAAAACACAAATGTAATATAAAATTTGTTTAATCTTTTCTACCGCTAGAAAATCGATCGGTGCTCCTCTGAAGCTATCAATGTGCACAAACGCACATTGCAACTGAAAAAGCTTTCACAGGTCGCGAAAATTCAGTCTTCCATCAAGTGAAACAGTGCTCAAGGCGATACATATTCAAACAAGGCATGAAGTTCTTATATGCTTAATATTAAAATGGATCTCAAAATTAATTCTTAAAATATAAAATAACACAACGATTTTTTTCCCACTAAACCTTAACAACTTGTCTGTGAAAGCCTTGGAATGCTTTCTGTCGTATGTATGTGTGTGTATTTTTTTATAATCTGGATATCTTCAAAAGCAGATACCTTACAAGCACTGACATAGACATAAAATATCTTTTTCGCGTAATACGCATCAAAGATTCTGATGGTTTCGATCGGTTGGGCTCTCTAACACGTCTTAACACTTAAAAATATATCACCAGCATTACCAACATTTTTATTTTTCCACTTCTGAAGTTAGTTGACCTCCTCTCTTTTTCACCTGTCATCTTTATCTAATCCAGCAGTAAGTCGTTAGAAATTAGTTTGCCGGTGTTTTAGCACAACCGTACCCGTATGTATAAATTTTATGAAAACTTATGAAAATTAACGAGTTTTTAAGTATATTTAAGAATAATAAATATATTTTAAGGGCTTTGTCTAAAAATAAGTAATCCCCGTAAGTAAATAAACAAGCGGCGATGTAATTTTTCAAATTAAAAACCTTCACCTAACAAAATATTTTCACAGCAGATCACTAAAATTGATTATTTATACAGCAATAAAATATGGAATCAACGAGAATTGGTTTGCTCTTCTCCCGATGCGAAGGGAGCTTTAAGCTCAAAAATACACTTTTCGGGATTTAAATTTGTTTATTCGTCGGAGCGGAGTCGTCACTGCGTCGAGAGTAATTTTCGGTATTTATTTTAATTAGAGTTTGCTACTTCGCGTCCCATCCCTGCCCCAGTACTAGAGCCTACCAATACAACCTTCGCCTGGCTTAAAGCCAATCCTTCCGGTTATTATGTGCCGATTTCATGCAAATCTCGCCTGCAAAGAATACGCCGACAATATGGTACGGGTACGGTGACCAGAATAGTTTGTTGTTATAATGATATTTTTGAATATCAAGTGTTATTTATTAATATAAAAAAACTATTTAGTTATGTAGATCACATTTAACACTCTTTATTAACATACGTTTATGAATAAATCACATTTTTCTAAGACTGCGGTTCCGCTTTCAATATTTTTTCTTAATTGTGTGAATAAACAGTGTTCAACGTGATCCATAATCAATGGATCAAGCAAAAAAATATTTAATATTTTAAACAAATCTCAAGTCGAATACAAAAATATTATTAACTTAAAAATATTAGCATACTATTAAATGCACTGCCCAATATATAAAAAAAAGCTCTTTTAACATTGAAACCTTAATAATTAAATTGAAACATTATTACAAAAGCCCATATTAGAAAAAAACAAAGTAAAAATACTTTTTGTCAACGTAATTTAAAAAGTCTTCTACTACAAGGTTCCACTGTGATAAAGAAAAATTGATAGTTTTGAGTACATATAAACTTTTTTTTTATATATAAATACAGAACTCTGAAATTGGAGTATTATTTAAAAAATATATATATATAAAGTTCATAAATATATACCCACAGTCAAGTACATTTTATTAATAATCAAGTCTCTGGGGCTAGTATATTATTTTCTTCTTTGATATCGTTCGTGAAAATTTAGGGTGTCTGCATGTTTTAAATATTTAATAAATGTATGGAAACCCTAATATCAGACGCGTTAGAGTGAAAAAGGAAATTCAACACGGCTGCAGTTTCGAGGCTCGTGGATAGGGACCGGTCTATTGCATTACTCAATGGTAAAATGAAATGTAAAGTAAGCGGAAATATTTCTGAATAAATTTATCGTTTTATATCCCAGACTAAGTTTGTTTTTCATTATTTATGCGATTTAATATTCAGATAGAAATAAAGAATCGGCAGCCGGTCGTACCAATCTGCCTTTGTAAATCTGTTACCGGTTGACAAACATTTTAAATAATGTTTTTCTACCAAAACTTATCATATTTCTCCAGAAAACATTCTGCATAAAATGTTTATATTAAGTTAAATATTCCAGTCAGATAAACAATTATAATTTTCCATGTCAAATGATACACAATTTTAATTTTTTAATTGCATAGAAAGTCTTATTTTAGTTAACATTACAATAAACTCGTAGATAAAACATTCGTAATGTTCGTATGCAGATATTTTTCCCTTATTTATTGATCATATTCGTATATCGATCTTCCTTGCGGACATGTGCCAAATAATCGAACTTCATTATCATATTTCATCTAATTTATAATTTTAAATTAACATTAGGATTATCAACTGGACAATACTTGGTAAAACTGCATAATTATAATTTTAAATTTCGTTTTTTAGAGTTTCAGCCTCCCTGGAGACCATTATTGGAGATGATCTCCAGGGAGGCCGAAACATGTAATCATTTAAAATTAATGTGAATCAAAACTAAATATTTTTAATTTATTGATTTTTTAATTTAAATTAATTGAAAATCATAATTTCATATTAGTTCATACAAGTTCTATAAAGTGCTTTATATCGGTGATTGATAACATTAATTATAACTTTTTTGGGGTAAAGAGTTAGTAAAAATAATAAATATTAATTATTAAGAGCCGACATTTTTATTTTTCAGTAAATAATTCAAGGTTTTGGCAGGTAGATAGTAAGTAACAGTGCTTTTCAGGACTGTAGCGCCATGGGAAACTTATTTTACGGATAACCCTTGTAGATATGTATTATAAACAACTCATAGCCTTCACAACATCTGTTTTCTCAACATACTTCATGCATTGTAGTAAAGTGTAAAGGAACTCGTGATACACTATCTGTGCACTCAGCTTAAATGATACAATTACAACAACATCGCCATGTTTCCATCCTCATTACAAAGTGCATATTGTACTCTACAAAATGTATGATGCAATTTAACCATATCTCCCGCCCATTTAAGACCAGAGTGTTATTATTTAATGCACGTAATTAGATCAATCAAAGTAATCGTGAAACTCATGTAATCCGTTTATCAAATACTATTTTTGATTTGAAATTACACATAAAAATATGTTTTAAGTAAATATAATGTTTAAAATATTTTTATATTGGAAAAAAAATACACTGCCTTATTTGCACCTTACAAACATAAATATACTTGAAATATTTTTTTAAATATTCCAAAACAAAATTGGTCACCAAAACTTAATAATAATATTGATATATTCCACTTGAGAGAAGCCCAGTTTCGATATGAGCTCCACGAATTTATTTATCAAAGTAATTTCGTGGCGTCTTTTGTTTAGCGAGCTTCGGGACTTTTTTATAACTGTTGTTAAAAATCATTAATACCTACTTTTTTTAAATTGTTTGTATTATATCTTATTTCAGGATCGTATTTAATACAAATTCTAATGTTTCGGAAAGAAATAAAATGAATTAAATTAAAATTGAATAATGACCAAAAAAATTTAGTATTTGTTAGGATGTTGCAAAAATTAATAGTTTTTATTACCAGGTTTTATATTAATTTATATAAATATAGTTTCGTTTACAGATGGAATAATCATTTAATAAGATTAAACTAAATATTATTATTTATGCAATTTTCCCACGAACAATTCAGCTATGAATTAGAGATAAAAAAAAAACCTACTAAAACAGTATTGATTTGAATATTCACATTTTAAAAATAAAATTAAAAGGAACGATTGTTTTATTAAACACAAAGCTTTTTTTTATTCAGAAGAATCTTCAACTAAAAATTTATTATTCGGAATTTAAGGATTCTGAGCTGGCTTCGTTTAAGGAAAGTACTCTTGAAGCTGACAATTCTTGGCATTGTTTTGCTTACTTTATTCTAGGAGTTTGTTAAGTATAGTTAGCATATGCATACATTTGATTTTTATTTAATACATATTATTTAATGAAAAAAAAAACAGATTGTTTATTATATATGAATAACTTAAAATCAATTGTATTGGTTGTACATTTCATTCAGAGAATAAAAATTAAAAAGGTTGGAAGAAAACAAACTATACGTCTTTCATTGACGCAATGTAAGTAAAATATCTGTGATATTTCCGTTTGTAACACAAAAACGCCATAAAAAACATTTAATTATGTTGCGAAATTCCGGGTGTTTAAACTTGGCTGAGAGCGAAAGGCTTTCGAATTCTTAAAGGGCAAAAACTAACGTTTAAATCTTCAAACTCCGTCAAGGGTCGAGGCGTTTCGTGAAATTTTAACACAGATAGTTTTACTATAAGATGAGAAGTAGGAAGAACACGGAGATTAATGGGAGGATATTATTAAGGAAAATGGATGAGAAAATTCAAAGCTCCATTGCACGTCTCTGAGGCTAGTTTTAGGTTCCATGAGAAACGAGCACAAACGACATTTGAAATGTTACAATCCCAAATGAAAACGAAATGGACTTTTCAAACAAAATTTAGTTTTACAGTCTCAGTCATTATCGCTACATTATGGAGTTGTCGGTTCACATTCAGATTAATTACATTATTTTACATAACTTAAAATTATACCTTTCACGACTTCTGAAAACGTTTCATTGGGTCATTGTATCAGTGACAGTATCGATTTATTGTTTATCTTCTTCTACGTCATCTTTTTTAAAAAAAAAAATATTCAGCTCTTTTTCATCTTTCAAGACCACTTTTTTTCACCTATATTTTCATAATATCGACATCTAGCTTGGTTTTTTGGCTGAGACATACTTTTTTATATAGTAAGTACTGATCTCACCTAGGAACCTTCGTCCTATATAGTTGTATGCCGATCACAGTAACTGCAAATATACCACTTGGCATTCAGAGAGACCACATAAAATATAGTGAGATAGCTGGGAATCTGTGACACATAAACAAGCTTCTAGTAATAACAGGATGCAGTCATAGAGAAAGCAAGAAATCAATACTTCAGGTGCTTTATCATCTTTTTTATGCATTTATTATAAAATATGATTTTTATAGGTTTGGCCTAAGATTTATATATTGCAAATATAGTCAAAAAACGGATAAATATTAGTTAACAACCTACCTAAAAAAAAAAAAAACCCATACTAAATAAATTTTCCTAACTAAAATTTGGAGTTATATAATAGTTTAGATACTTAAAAATACTAAGATTAGATACATGGTATGAATTTTTACAGCAAACATGTAAAAAATTTCAAATTATACTAAATGTTATCATATTTAATAAATACTCACAAATCATGCTATGTTTTCTTGAGTATTGTTATTTTTGAAAAATTATGTCATTTTTTATTTAAAAGTTATCTTATTGAAGCAATTTTTATATGTTATAATGGTGCATTATCATGTTCGGCGTCATGACATAAGTGTCGATTTTGATAAATTTTAACTTCCTTCTAACGTGGATCACTTGAAGAGTCCAGGGCCAAGCTGGGGCGGATATTGCGACGCCGGGTCGTTAACTTAATCGATCCGGCGCTGGAAATAACGAATTTTATTTCCGATATTATGAATAATATTCCCTTATGCATTCTGAAGTGAAAAATATTGAGGGCATTAATCATCCCGTATTACGGACGCCCTCAGGCGTTACCAATCTGCATTAAAGCTCGTCTGAAGAATAATTTTGTACACTTTCATCACTTTTGTGTTGAATTTTAAGTCCAGATGATTGATTTTTCATTTTATGGAATCGCGAAAAATGAAATACGGGAAAACAATGATATATTATACATCATAAAACACTTACAACAGCCTCGGTCTTTTACAGTAATAATTATTTGAAATTATTTAAAATCCTGATGAAACACCTAAATAATTCGTCTTTTTAAGGATATCAATGACTCAAAATTAAGAACATCTTTTTCATCCTTTTTCAGAAATCAACATATTTTTAAACGAAACAAATTTATAATGTTTTCTTTTGCATTAAACTAATGATGTAGTTATATAAAAATAAAAGAACTTTTAGAATTTATCCCACAATATATTTGTAGACGACATGTGTCGGCCACATCGAATGGTCATTTTCAAGTCAATTAGTAAAATAAGTGTGAGCTCTATATAAAGCAAAGAGTGAGTGAAAAGATGGATATGAATTGTGTGATAAGTATCGTAAAAATCTAAATAATTAATGATGTTATGTTTTCTTTTATTAAGAGTGTTTTTTTTTCGTATTTACTGTGTGTACATTGACCAAGTGATGTCAGATAAATCGCTTTGCAGCCAGTGACAAGTACATAGACACAATAACAAAAAGGATCTCGCCCACTACTTAAGTATTGAAAATCTAAACTGCAACCAGCTGACAGAATGAAAATTCATAAAATTTTGTTCCTTCATAGTAATCGAACCCGATTCTGCTCGTTAAATAGCAAACGTTTATTACTCACATCTGAACTAAAACTTGCAAAGATAATAAAACTGTATTATTTCGTGTCGTCTTTGTGCAGTAATTTTTGTTCTTATGATTAATCGATTTATTTGAATTAAAGCATTTTTACAAAACCTTTTTCGAGAAACAAAAATATACCCTTGCAACAGATGGCTAATGACATTTGCACTGCCATTAAGATTAAAAGCTCATATTCAAATGCGTTTTCCCTATTTTAAAAGTGACATTAGATATTTTTAAACAGAAGTTATAAAATAAAACTAAGAGAAAATTCGAATTACATTTTCATTTATTCATTATAATAATTGCAATAGTATTATTATAAATTAAATAAATAAAATATGACGGTCATTTAAACGCCTAGTCTTCTTTAATATAGTGAATAAGCCTTTACTACAGCTGTTCCGGAACCGAGGTCACGGTCCCGAAATTACAGCTAACTGGTGATTCCGAAATACCAAAGTTCCGGCACTGAGGATAAATCCAAAGACCGGAATTGAGTTGATACTAATTTATTTGATACGAGACCTCTTTTTACACCCTAGTTTACAACATTAGTAAGCATTTATAAAAGTAATATTAATAAAGGGTCCGCCAAAATAACTTTTTTTTTTTAAAACAAGGCGCAAAACATCGAGTGTAGCTTTGGCTGTGTGGCACGTAGCGCCGTCTTGTTAAACCAAATGTTGCCAATATCCTCCTCTTCAATTTTTGTTCACAAAAATTCGTTCAACATGGCTGCGCCATGGAAACGCCATTGATGGCGCATCACGCACACTTTCTGCCACAGCAGCAATATTCTCGGGTGTACGCACTGTTTTTGGCTTTTCACGCTTTGGTTTATCGATGAGGATGCCAGTTTCTTTCACTTTTTTCACAAGATAACGAACATACGGAGCTGACGGTGATTCTCTTCTTCCAAAATCCGTACGCAATTTTCGCACACATTCTGCAACATTACCATGATTTTCAAAGTAATGTCGCAATATTTCACACAACCATATTCGTTTAGTGGAAGGATAAAACTAAATATTTGTCAAATCAGACATGAGCTAAGTTTTACCATTCACGGAATAAGCACTAGTTAAAAAAAACGTTAGATGGTGGACCCTATATATTGAATGCCATATACCGCACATTCATCGATAATGTTTTTGAACCTTGATCCTTTCAATCCACATAGAATGGCAGATTATTGGGACGGTCAATGCTCCGTATCGATGCGTAAGCAATCTTTATTAATATTAATACATAGAATTTCATACACTGCGAATTTCTCGATACTTGTTGTTTTGGACCTTGATCCACTCAATTTACATAGAGTGGCAAAATTCTCTGTGTCGTACCTGACTGTAAATCTAAGATACAGAGTTTATTATAACAATTACTTCAAAGACTACAGTTATGTTCAAATAACGTTTTGAACCACAGCTGTCTCTATCACCATCAACTTTTTAAAAAAATTTAAGATTTGTGGTGACCACTAGTCTGGTGTTAGTTGGAAGAAAACATAATTCAAAACTCTATTTTCTGCAAGCCTTCGGCAACTTATAATTATCTATCCTAGAATTTGATTTTTCATGTATTTATTATTCTTTTTAATTTTACAAGTATCGGATGCTTAAGCTTGTGAACCGATGAGTGAAATAAGTATAAATAAATATATTTATAATAATAAAAAGTACTCGTAATACATAATAAAAAATATTACCAAAATGTATTCTAGTTTTGTGATGTAAATATTTTTTTATTTAATACTAACTTAAATATTGTTTTTTATATCTGTAAGAATAAGTAAGTTGTATAGTTGAAATTTTACGTGTTATTATTCTTCATAAAAGACTCGAAAATTATCTAGAATATCTCAACAATAAGATTCAATGTATAAAAATTACATGCTATGAAGTAAGAAATACTAGTAGTAATAAAACGTGAAAGGAATATTTCCATCAGCAAAAATATGAGAAGAAAACAATAAATTATTATAACGTGTTGATATGAAATGTCAATGGGATGGAATGTCAGATAATTACAAAGCATGTCGTTTATTCCTGAAATATGTGTTTATATATGAGAAAAGGCTATTCTTTACCGTTTAGCTATTAATGTGTTCGTATTTATTAAATAAAAGTATTTTCTACTTGTCCTTTACACGAATCATGGTAAATTTGTTTTATAATGCTTATTCGGGTACAGAAATACATTAAAATGTATATATTTTCACATTACGTTCAAACAAATTTACTAAGAGAATGAATGAGTCAATTATTATTATTAATAATAAATATTTATTTACTTTGTTCTTGCATGGATCACGTTGGGTATGGCTTTTGTTTGAGAGACTGCAGTTTTGACTAACTAGGGGGACAAGGGAGAGAGAACCCCTCTCTTATCGTTCCTATATAAGCACACCCCCTACTCCCTCACCTACATAAATGTGTTCGACCATCTACGAAAGTATTATGCAGCTCAGTTGTCTCTTGACAGAGATGGATTGAGGAAGGCTACAAGTTAGTCAAAACTGCAATCTCTTAAGCAGAGGCTATACCCAACGTAATCAATGTAAAAACAAAGTGAGTAAATAAATATTCATTTTTTATAATGGATTTCAAAGTTAATGCTGAAAATATTGAAAATTATGCTAATAATACACACACTCAGTTTCATAATAGTCGTTTTCACATTCATCATCTACAAAACTGAAATATACTCCTATTTATTGAATGATTTTCTTAAACGGAGAAACACAGTTTCTTAATATCATTCTAACATATTAAAGAATCTTCAATTTTTTTTATTGATTGTTTACTCTTAAGTTGGCATATAATTGCCACTATTAAATGCCGCCAGAAACTCTATCAGCAGCCAAATTCAACTCTGTCAGCTTTTCGTATATTTTTTTATGTAAGCACATACAGGAGAATACCAACATATGGTGATAGTAATTCTGAAGTCTCATTTGTGGAATTCTATGACACTTATCATGCCGCATGTGGCTAAGCGTTGCATATGGAGTGTTGATCCGCCAACGTTATAGACTACAGTCGGAGATTCACGCATCATCCTTATTATTACAGGAATTAACTATGAATGGATGGTCTTCACGGGATGACTTTCGTCTACCACCAATTTAAATTAATAGGCAATGACTAGCATTTTACGCGTGAGGGATCAAATTCACACCAACCGAGGGTAATTTACAGCTCAGAAATCGATTAAAAATCATTTTTTTCAATATCCATCGGGGATCGAACCCATGACCTTTGGCTTCCAAAGCAAACGCTTTGATCATTGAGCTTTACCCGCCAGCTGAATACGGTACCTAGTCAAGAGTCCTTCAAGGATTATAAAAATATAAAGATTTATACAAAATAAAAGTAAAACATACTACTAACAAAATCTTGGCTTCTCGTGTTAAATATTACTAGAAAAATTAGATTTTATACGTCATATGATAATACAGAATTTGATATCAAATCGTATACTTATGAGAAACATAAATATAATTTACTCAGGGACTGAAGGGTATTCAATTTAAGCTTTAATGATTGTATAAAGAGTTGATAAGTCATCAATCATATGAAATAAATTATTTTATTTAGTATTTTATTGCAATTTATGTACATTATATCGGAAATAAGACTACGTATTTTTCACATTTCTGGGAACAATAATCATTAATCAGTATTAAATATCTTAATTATATTATAATGCTCAAGATAGTTGGGTTCTTTGACGTATTTATATCAGCATTAAACATTTATCGCTTGTATAAATCCCTCTCGGTGTTACCTCCATCGTTACACTAAAAGGTGGTGTAGGAGTACGAGGGTAATCAACCAACCACTATCGCGGTATCCCAATAGGCCATCGGTTAATAGCTAACGATAATAATGGACGTTATTTATACGATACAAGACCCATTAAATTAAATTAAAATTAATTTATGTAACTACGACCCGGTTATTATATTATGGCAATGTTATAATATAATAACAATTCATTAAAGATTTGAATTTACAGAGAAAAATCAATTGAAAATACAATACATAAGTAAATAGTTAAGTAGAAGAACAAAACCACTGTTTTCAATAAAATGTCTGGTCTATGTATTTTTAATAAGTAATCAGGTTAGAAAGGTTCCATTAAATTCTTTTACTGAATCCATAACCAAGTAAAAAACAAAATAAAACATTATTTTTTACTCTCTTAGTGTTTTTTTAAACTCGGTATTCAAAGCATATTGTATACTCGGTTCTTGATCGCTGAAGTTCAGCAACATTGGACGCTTAGAAGACATTTCTTTAGATGGGACACTGTATATAGCTTACTTATATTGTTGGATAGGTTTAGCCGCCTCTTTTAAGAGAGATAAGCAACATTTGCTGCTGATCACAACATATATGGGTCACCGCATGTTGCTTACCGACTATTGTTCATTGATTTGGCTGCTCATATAGCATTTAAATGTTACAGAGCTACTCTTATCTTATAAAATGACTCTTTAAGCCGCCTTAATATGTATTTCTCTTTTATTATTATTTTGTCCTGGAGGACGTAGGAAACCATATACGAGTATAAAACATATGCGAGTAGATAGAATTCCGTGCGCATAAATGTCTGTCTTCATGTCATGAACAATTGTAACTAACACAACAGTATGGCGACAATGTATCCTTAAAATATGCTCCAAATATGGAACGCATACTATATATATTTTATTTATACAGGATCTCATTTAAATAAAGCTATCATAAAAAGTACCTCTCCTTAAAATGCTGTATTCGGCAACGGTTTTAAATTAGAATTTTCTTAACCCCTGCAGTCATCTACAATAGACAAAGGGTCTTCTTCGTTGAATTGTTTTAAGTTTTAATTTGGATCAGCAGTGCGATGATCCTGCGAATAACCCCCTGGAATTAAGAGCCGGGCAATTTTCGGTCCGCGAGGGAGAACCTTTCCTCGACCTTCTCACTCAAGACTTTTTTCAGTTTTCAGTAAATTTTCAGTCAACGGTCACCTTCGTTCACTGCGAATAAATTTGCACAACAAACAATAACATAAAAAAATCAATACATCTTAACTGAATATATAAAACACAATTTAATTATCGAAACATTTTATAACCAATATTTCTCCTTCGAAATTGTATTATTACAAAATCTAATTTAAGCTAATGATTTGATAAAGAATATATACAACCTAAAATAACAAATAATAATACTCGTATAATAATATATACAACGTTAAAAAAGGAATAATAATAATATATATAGCGATAAATAATAATACAATGACTATGGAAAGTGTTATTTCTCGGTGAACTATAGTTGTAATTGAAAGTAATGAATTTAAAATTATAACCAACAAAATAAAATTCAGTTTTTATAAATATTATAAATTATAAATAAATCATACTTATCGTGAATGGACATGTCTTATGAGAGATGTTTTTTCAAATACTAATATCGTCGTTTTATGGTCGCCTTATTCAATACAGAAATATATTTAAAAGTACACTCGTATATCATAGTCGCCATAAACTTACACCATAAAATTCAGTTAGCTGCTATGATCCACTCTTTGCCAAGTCAGCTCCGTAGCAGGACTCTAGCAAGTGCATTTTATGTACCTCAAACAAAAGGCTGCAGTAATTTCATGACCCCCTTTAAGAACAGAACACTTTCTCGTCAGATCCACCGAGAATTTTGCCAGGTATATTCTGCAACTTTCTCCTCGCAAAATCCGTTATATCATTAATATTTTTTATAAGAACAATACATTACACGTATTCAGACAATTATTAAATATTATTTAACAAATTATGGTTTTGTTTTGTGACAATAATGCCTTATGACAGGGTTTTTGTTGTTACAAGTCAAACTGTTTATCTTGAGTCTCCTGACGCTAGTTCTGAGTGTGAGGTCAGTGATACTAAATGTGTCTATAAATTTACATCACCACATTTATGGTACCTATTGTATTTATATTTTATGGTATATTATTGTATTTATATTATTGTACTTCAGAAATGCATTGAATTGATAAAATTTGTAATGTTTCTGCGAGGAAAAAAATAAATAAAATTGAAATTGAAAAAAAAAAAATTATAATGTCATTTATCACGTATTATTTTGATTGTAATCTAATCGATTCAATAATCGGTAATATATTTAATTTTCGTAGAATGTATAAACATTATTGTTTGTCATATTTAAGGAATTATATAATAAACCCTGTTAAATCACAAATCTGTTGAGTTTTATTTATGAGTTCGTCTACTAGTTACGGCGACAATTTGACATCTTAAGGACCAATTTGAAACTCAACATAAAGACAGATCACTTGATCAATGGTAGAGATAAAAGTGAAGATAGAAGTATTTTGTAATATATGAGTATTCGGCAATTGTTCATGAAAGCTTTATTGGCAGTATTTCTGATTAGAATACATATACAGAATTTACATTTTCACAGATAATATTAAATGAAATTTTTAAGTTTCTGAATGACATTTGATTGATAAACGGCTATTCAGTGTGATTATATATCATAAAAAGTTGAATAAAAATTTCTCGCAAGCGCTAAAAACAAATAAAATAACTAAGTCATCATCACTCATCTGTATATCTGGGCACCTTGATTGTACATGTGGTTGTTGATCCAGCAGCTTTCGCGGAAACTGACGCGGGCCGGGCTTTGGGCCTAACGAGCGCCATTGTCCCGGCATTGTTCTCCCACCAGGTTGCGTCATTCCTTCATTTCATCTCCTCACTTTTCATAGTTGTTATTCAGCTGAACTCTGCACCCTCACGATACGAGGGATGCCGACACCTGTCCAAAAATCAAACGTCAATAGCAAAAAAAGGTTTATTTGTGAGACTTTGATTAATCTCTTGCTCGAGAAACTTTCGTTATTCCATTTGGTTATTTCGATACAACGAAAATATAATTTTGTGTGATAGTGATACGTCTACGATACAATAATGTATATCAATCAAAATATATGAGACTCCGTAAAAAAATACGATGGGTGACTGCATCGTGAGAGCGTCACGATAATCATCCAACTTCCTAAAAAAATATTAGAAATTAACCAAAAATACTCTTCAAATACTACAGTCTTTGTCGTCTTTTCAAGCCCTCGGGTTTCTGCCTCAGAGTTCTTCAAGAACTATATATGTTACCAGGTTGACCTCTGAGTGCAGAAATATCTTTCGAACAAGCCATGAACAACGGCAACTGACAGAACTGAGTAGCGGCAATCTGCGTTGACCCTATGTTTCAGATATGAAACGGATATGTGAAGACAAATGAATGCTTGGATTTTTATTATCATTTCTTTATCAGATCAATTAACCACAAGCGTCGATTTGCTATCCTTCAAACTCATAGCGTTGTAGACCCACAGAAGAGATTTCTCTATCACCGTCTGTTAGTATTTGTTTACATGTGCTTACATAAAAAATACGCATAAAATTAAAGATATTTAATTGTACATAAACCCATTGTACATATTGCACTTCGTTGGCATGACAGAATATTCAGTTTCCTATTTTAACTCAGTTTTGCTACGGATTTCCAACCTGAATTCAAGAATTTGCTTGAATGTACTCGTCTGTTTACTTTGTACGTCAATAACATGTCTAACTATCTCAGCCGCTTTGTAATAGTTAAGGGTGTCTTACCTTATTATTTTGTCTTAAAACTTTTATTTAGCGCTTTCACAAAGTATTTTAAGTCATTAATTGATTGAACATTTCACGGATCGCACCCGTGGTCGGTTAAGACTCCTTAGATTACCTAAATGGAAGTTATACAGTGGCAAATAAAGTGTTAGTTTTTTGGGAAATCGTTATCTAATTTTAATGCCGACTATTGTTTTGCCATCCCTAGCATCCATCAAGACTTGCCTTCCGTGCGTTGTTTCATATTTTCACTTAAATTTTTCATTCTGGCAAAATGACGTGGCATTGTTTTTTTGTATTTTGTGGTTTAACCATTTGCAACAAAAGCTCTCCTCTTCGACCCCCACTGGTCCCTTCTTTGTTGTTCTAATTTCCTTGTTAATTATGTTTTTTGTGCGTTTTCGTTTCCTCGATTTTTAATTGTGTTTATTCATTTCAGCTTGACGTTCAAAGCCATTCGTTTGGAATAAGCTTTCCTAGAAATTGAGATAATGGTATTTTTATAAAAGATTTCTTTTAGTATTAGTACTGCTATAAATTCCTTCATTTCTTCGTTGGTAGAAACCATTTAAGCGTGCTATTTTCTTAGATAGTTTCATTATTGTTTTTTGTCATTTTACAATACTTACACAATATTTAAATGACATAATACGTTGGGAATGTGTTATTGAGTAATGTTTCAAAACAAATTGTGACTGTGAAGCACCTTTAAGTATAAAAAACGTCCACATGCCACCAAAATTATTATACAGAGTATTCTAAAATTTCACCCGATCTAAAATTAAGTACACTTTTATAGTCAGATATTATTTTAAGTTTAGTTATTACTTAAACTTATTGAAAAGTTATTAATTACTAAGCTTTTTGGCTTATAAAAATAAAAAAGTATATAACATGCCGTTTAAATTATAACTTCTTACATAACTGGCCTTTTTTATACTTGCAAACAGTAATTGAACCTGCAATTTTTCTTGCTAAGCTCCAGAAATTAGTGCAGACGAAGCTCTGAATAAATACTTTGTATAGTTTCCAATAAACTCCGAGACGAATGCCTTGAATTTTGAGAAAACGAAACATTTATTTATTAAACTTTCTCATTATGCATTAATAAATCCAAAAATTATAACCAGATGCTCTCGGTAGCTTACTTATTATTAACGAGTAAAAGAGAGACTATTTGCTCTTTATAGGGCGGCTTAATTTGTACATAATTTACATGACTAATCTTTAATGTTAATATAACTTAAAGGTATATCTTTACTGATGAAATAAAGGTCAAATTAATTTTATAAAGAGGTTAAGAAATATGTTAAAAAGGATGATAAATAAGTTGTAAAAACATATAAAGAAGTTAGTTAATCGTAATTTATTTTTACCATTTACGCATTGAACTATGTTCAAAAAACGTTCATCTGCTTAATGTTCCAAAGTCTACGTACACGTTAACGCGTGTGTTTTTATAGTTTACGAGACTTTTATGTATAACGTGATACGTGACCTTCTTTGATAAGCGTGAATTCGGAGCGAATAACGTAAAAACGTAAATACCTACGCGGTCGGGTCACAAAAAAACATTTCCACTGGTAACGTGTTATTACGTCAATAATAGTTTACATACGAATATGCCGTTATTAATCGGCATGTTCCCACCAGTCTAGTCGGCCCGATGCTTGGCGACAAAAAAAACGAAAATACCTTATTACTCGGCATCGGAAAATATGTTAATGAGCTTTCGTGAAAAAGATTTTTGAAAGCTCTCCCTAAGTGATGAAGACAAGAAAAATACTTGATGTTATTGCAAGTGAATAGGGCTGTTAGAACGAAATACGGTAATAAATTGACTGAATTTTTTTAAAGCATTGTGTATTGAAGTGGTTCTTAAGTTTAATTAATTAACATAAATAGCATTCTTATTTTATCAGGCCATTCTTGAAAGCCCTTACTTGGTGATGTATATAAACTTATTTACTTTGTTGCTAAAAGGCTTTTTTATATTTTATAAAATAAATCTAGACACGTTTCATAATTTTATTTGGGGCTTACTTTTTCTCATAATCATTAAAATAGTTTGTTGAAACCGAAATATATCGACATTGAAAAACGTTTGTCCAAATATTTGTTGCTAAGGTAATGATTCAATGAAGTTTAATTTATTGAAAATGTTTATAACTTTATTTTTTAAGAATTTTTAATATTTCAGACATTAAGGTATTCATTTTCTCTCTGACAGCTCTCATTGATTAATACTTGTACCAAAAAATGTCTGCACCCAAAGTTACACCTAGAAACAAATGGCTCTTGGCAGAATAAAAAATGTAAGATTGTAGGGAATATGAATAGACGGTATCTTTATTGTTTTAGGCATATTTGTGTATTTGTTAAAAAGCAATTTTAATTTTTAAAATCATGTGTTTTATTGATAGAATAATCTGAAAGAAGTTCTGAAAGAATACTCATTTGAACTAAAAACACGTGAAAAACAACATTCTGTAAGCCATCCAAGTTTTAGTCTGCGTCTAATGTTGATTGATATCTGATTGGTATAAAATATTATTTGAATTGATCTAAGTTGTGAGTTTTTTTTTCAAGCATCACATTTATTCTCTGAAATAGTATAAATACAAGGCTCGTTTATCACTCAAGGTCGCTATCTTCCCTTATTTTAGGACCAGTAATAAATCTGCTCGTCGTAGGCATTAGTACCTAAAAAGCACTTTTACATTCTAGACCACGCGTATAATTTTTTGGTACATGTTTGTTAACATATAAAATAAAGTAAAAGAAAAAGGATGATACTGGAATAAAAAAAATCAGATATATCACTCAATTCTCATACCTTGCCAGCTGACATTAATAAAATCATTTGAACAGTTATTGTTCAAAATGACACTTTATATAAGATTTCATATGACCCAGTTGATATGTAGGTAAGCATTTATCTAGTTACAAAATTCTCCAGTAGAGGCCAAAACATTGGGTAAGTAAAACTTTCTGATATATTGGCGTGCAGGCCACCGAGGGCGAGCTTGCAAAAAAGCTCACAACTTGACTTGGATATGTTGAAGCCTCTTTCAACTTTATGTGCTCTATTTGAAACTTTCAGGTTTACTCGGTTAGAACAAAGTTCTACCTGTTTAAGGATTGTATCCTTGCTATTATTCAATAGCTACCTTACATTCAATCCCACGAGCTTTCGTCTTGCTGGAACATCAAATGAATTACGAGATGAAGGAAAAAACTACATAATAAATACGGCTTATGGCAATGACATATTTTACTTTTGCATACGTTCAAATTTCATTTAATGTCATACGCCAATATTATATGAGACTTTTTTTTCTTTATAAAAGGTCCGCCAAATAACTTTTTTTTTTTTTTAAATGGGGCGCAAAACATCGAGTGTAGCTTCGGCTGTGTGGTACGTAGCGACGTCCTGTTGAAACCAAATGTAGCCAATATCCTCTTCTTCAATTTTTGTGAACAAAAATGGCCCGATAACGATCGCCATTGACTGTAACGGCCACTCCTTGCTCATTTTCGAAGAAAAATGGCCTGATTTTCAAAGTAATGTCGCAATATTTCTCAGCGTTGTTCAAGCGTATACACAACCATATTCGTTTAGCGGAAAGATAAAACTAATTATCTGTCAAATCAGACATGGGCTAATTGTTACCATTCACGAAATAAGCACTAGTTGAAAAAAAAAGTTAGATGGCGGACCCCTTATTAGTCACTGTTGATCGTTGCGATGATTTATAGGATTTTTATAGATTATTAGAAAATCAAACTGTTTTATTCTTAAATGATTTTTTTAATTTTTATTAACTATAGCGACATCTATCGTACGATGATAACAATGATATAAATACTAGTTTCAACGCGAGTCGGTCTAGGCATAGCAATAGCCCAGTTGGCTGAGCGGTATGAATACCTGGGCATAGTTGGTTTCCATGGTCCGCGGTTCGCATCCCGCTTCTGCCGTTATTTTTGTGCTTGGATTGACGCGTTGAAAAAATAATTTCATGTATACTATATGTATATTTAATTTATAATGTTTTATTCTTAATTATCATATGTTTGCTACTTAATGAAAAAAATATTTTAGATAATACAGTAAATCATTAATATTTTTTTATATTTTTAACATGCTTTTGACGATTCTATTAATTTAATAAATTAAAATAAGTGCCTCAAACTTTTGAGGTTATTTGTAAATTAAATAAGAATTTTTATTGAAAGTCTCATGAAACTTTTGATCTTGTTATAATACTTAGTAACTCATTAAAACAAAAACTATCTTCGTAGTATTTTGTAAGTTAAAAGCTGACAAATAACAAACTTCCGCCTAATGTTAAGATTACATAATAACTATGGTCGTGGGCGATATTAAATTCAAGCTTAAATTAAACATTATTTAAAGTATGGTTATATTTCAAATTAATTTACCAATTAAACTCGTTTCGTCGTCTTATACATATTCAATATTTAAAAGAGGTTAAAATTCTTAATCTAAGATATTATATATTTTAAAACCTTAAATAAAGACTTGTCAATAGTTTACGTTATTTATAATTAAAAACGAAGAGGTTGTATAAAAGTATTGCTAATAGCATACAAAACAGCGTTATCTTTTATTTATGACAAAATATCTAATATTAAGCTAGTTAGCGTCGCAATTATAGTTTTGGCCAAAATCAGTCTTACTACTACCGGGAACGATAATACCCCAGATCAAATCCACCCGAGGGAATAAAATATTTCGTTATTAATATTTAATCTCCTTACCGGGCAATTCGAGAATTCATTAATTGCTTTTACGGCGCTGGGCGAGATTCGCTCTCGACTTAGAGGCAATTAGAGGTCCCTGTCACAGGCTAACTGAACAAAAATTCGTTTCAGGACCTTAAGTCCCGAATAGAATCGCGATTTTCGTGTTTTTCATACCCGGGCGTAACTATACAGCTAAATAGTAAGATTCAGTATAATAGAGGCTTTGTGTGGAATTATTCATATGGAAATTAGTTACTGCGCACCAGAGGGCACGGACGTTCGAGGCTCTGAAAATGTTTTTAATTTCACGCATATATTATATAATATCCTGGACGAGAACATGGCAAATGTAATAATCATCATGAAGATACACATGCGAGTTTTTTGCACAAACTTATTTTAAGCCTCGACGAATCATGTTTGCCGCATTTAAAAAATTGTAAACGTATTACATGGCGACACGTGAACTTTAATCACCGAATATAAGTGAAAAAAGTAATACGGCTTTACGACATGAATTTTATGTTAGAAATATACCTTAATATTTTTTTTTTTAATATCTTAATGGTATCACATTTTTTATAATAAACACTGTCCTTGGATTTAGTCAAAACTATTCCTTACTGGAGCATACGTTCACCTTAAGCTACCGCCACATATTTCTGTCAGTCACCATAATTCTCGCTTTGTTCCGTGATAATTTTACCTCCTGAAGTACACATATTCTTTACATGATTCTTGACGGCTTGAAAATAATGCGCCTACAAATATATTTTTACAATGTTAATAATTCTTATCGAAATATATCGTTTATTTTCCAATAAGGAAACATTTGATTTCGATAATACTATATTCTGAAAAATATTGTCCAATTACTTATAGAGAAAAATAATTATGATTTTGAGTATTTTTCTTATAAAAGATTCATTAAAACGAAAATGCTTAGTAATAATTTCTCGCTATGATTACAAATATTTTTTGATTAATTTTACAAAACGATCACTTTCATTTTTACTTTAAGCTTAATAACATTAATTAACAATCGTATATCTAATCAAGGACTTATATTTAATATCGCTAAGACTCATTATTAGTACTTAAGCTTTAACTGTTGAGAAGTTTATTTTCAAGTATTTTTCAATGTAATAAACATCCATAAAAAACAAAAATGTATCAGATATAAATAAAAGTATTTTTAGAATTTATTCCACAATATTATATATATTTATTTTTTTGACGACATGTTTCATCCAGGTCGAATGGCCATTTTCAGGTCAGTCTGAGTGGTACCTATTACTTTAGTAACACAACTATTTTTTAATAATGATTCAATTGAATGATATTTCTAATAAAGAAATGCTTACTTTCTTCAGTTAACCACTTATCATTTTACTGGATTAGACTTTATTTAATCAATAATAAAATCTAAAGAATGGAGCTTTTCTTTTTATGTACACACATACAGGAGAATACCGACAGATGATGATAGTAATTTTTGAAGTTTCATCTGTGGAATCCTATGACGCTTACCATGGTGTATATGGCTAAATGCTGCATGTGGAGTGTTGATCCGCCAACGTCATAGACTACAGCCCGAGATTCACGCATCATCCTTTATTATTACAGGAATCTACTATAAATGGGTGGTCTTCACGGGACGACTTTCGTCTACCACCAATTTTAATTGATAGGCTATAACTGGCATTTTACGGCTGATGAATCAAATTCACACCAACCGGAGGTATTTTAGAGCTCATAAATCGATTCATAATCATTTTCATTTTAATCTCCGTCCGGGATCGAACCCACGACCTTTGGCTTGCAAAGCAAACGCTTTACCATTGAGCTATGACCGCCGGCTTAAAGTTAAAGCTTAAACTCACATCAGTCAGTAGTATTTGTTAATTGTAAATTTTGTGTTTTTATTGTATTTTACGAATAGGTAACGGATTATCGATTATGAGGAATCATTTTGCATATATAAAAAAACGTTACTGTTATATAAATTTATAATATTATTTAAAACCTCAAATTTGCCTTCCAAATATATTATTATCTCTTATTATTCTAAATTCCAGACATCGGTGATTATTTCACTGGAGTTTCTGAAAAAAATACTGCGGGGCTTGAAATTATTTTATGGTGTTTTTTTAAGTACCGACCAGATTAAAAGTTTCAAAGAGAAGAATAAAAGACTTGGGTCTTAATGAAACTTGAAAATTCAAATCTCAAAGCGGTGAACCGAATTTTGCTAGCATCCGAAACTACGTGACTTAGATACAAAATCAAACGTTTAAAACCAGAAAAAACTAAGCCACGTATATTAATTAAATGTTTTAAATTACAGTTTTATTCGAAAGTAGTATTTAAAATATGTTTCTTAAGAATAACATTACTATTTAAATTTGATTTTACCAAGCTATCTTGTGTCCGAAATCTGTATTAAATTACTCCAATCCTCTATTCTACTATAAATTTAGCAAAATTGATGTTCTTACTTTAAAGAACCTTTGCGAAAATTGTCAAAAATTTGTTAAATAGAAAAAAAAAATTTCAAACGTTCATATTTACAAAAAAAAGTATGACCGAAGAGATGAGGTATTGTACTATCTCGCGTGTGGTCGAGAGTTCAAATCCCAGGAAAAATTTTTTTTTTTTTTTTTTTCGAACAAATTTCAAATTTAAATTTTTTTGATACTTCTAATTTGTTTCCCGTTACAATGCCTGTCTTTCAAAATATATGGTAAATGAAAGTCGTTTCTGTAACAATTTCTTTACATAGTAGGTCTTTTAATGAACAATTCTTTGTTATTTTGAAGATGTTTAAATACTAAAATGTAGTTAATGACGACAGTTGATCAGTACTACTCGACATTAATTAATTATAAAAATGACAATAAAATCATTTTATGAATATTTAATGCTGATTTTTCTCATGTCTTAATATAAAAACGTTTGTAAAAAACCTACGTAGTAAATCATTTATATCAAAAATCTAAGTATGTAATCATCAGATAAACTGAACTTCGTAAAGAAATATTACAGACATAATATGCCGTGTTCCACAAAATATCTCATAAGCTTATATTGTATTTTGCTATTTTTGTCTTTATTTGGTTAGGATTATTGATTTAGAGTACATACTCGTATCTTTCATCCGTTGTTATTACAAAGTAAACTGCTCCGAGTGAGAGTACAAGCGATCGCATTTGATGAATGATAAAAAACAACTGACGGTACAAAAAGTAGGTAAACGTCCCATTTGATATCTAGTTTCAGTTCTGGGTAGTTTAAGTGATTTATTGTACACAAAAACATGAAAACCGCACTTTCATACACGGTTCACTCGACATGCCACAACAAAATGTTGGGACATATTGTTTTCTCAAATTTTGAAATACGCCAGTTAAGTATTTACAGTACAAGTATTTTTTTAATCGCTTTTCCTACTTGTATTAGAGAAAAACTTAATTAACAAAGAAATACTAAATACATTCATCAAGCAAGAATGGTTTTACATTGTTTACTCATACGATAAATTTGTGTTGTATTGAAAAATAAAAGACTTCTAGAAGAAGTATCTAAGTTGAATTTAATGAGAGAATTGAATATATAAATTTGTGAGAGATACATCAATATCGGAGTGAACTTGATGCTGCAGTTTTTCAATGCCTTACAGATTCATCTTTCAAAAAACGTCAAGTGACATTAAATCTACATATTAGATTTCTGACCACTTGGCATTATTTTCTTGCACGATTTTGTATACATTTTTTATACGTATTTGAACATATAATATTAATCTCAAAACTATTTATCACTATTAACTAAATTCAAGTCATACGTTACCTGGATTATATTAAGCTTTTATATGAATCGTATTGTTAATAAAATACAAAATTATTGTTAGGTAAGATGTAAGCAAATATGTATTTCTTTAATACTTTCGGATAAGAAGAAAAAATTATATTTTATTTTCATATACATTTTTTTATATATACGTGTTTCGTAGAAAACACGATAATTTTTATGATTAATACGTTATTGATATTTTCATTAGAAGGTTTTATTAAAGCTCTCGTTATTACCTCACAGGGTACAAAAAATCCTCCATAAAAGTTCAACATGCCTGATGAATTATCTCGTATAAGTACTGGGCCAAACATAATTCCTCCATTACTCACTTATTACGTAATTTTCGGGTAATGGAGATAAATTACTTTCTTAAATAAAATTAAATCGAAACAAATTTCACCGGTGCGTTTAGTCAACAAAGTAGAATCCACATTTATAATGAGTTTATTTATTCAATATATATACAAATTTTAAGACATCTTCAAATTGTTTGTATCAAATAAGTGACATTCAATGATCAAAAAATAAGTAAAAATCAATCATATAAAAATTTGTTAGGATTGAGCAGTTATTCTGGGAGATCTCCTCATCAAACGCAAAAGCTTAAAGTAAAAAGGCCCTTTGTTTAATAAATATCAATGAAGTTGTCATTTATTTTCACTGTTTTCAAAACCTATTATATGACTTTAGGTATCAAGATTTTTACACATAAATAAAGATCCCCCATATTTCTTTATGTGTAACACAAACTCTGCACAGGTGGCACTTTTTTATTGAATTTTTTTAATAATAATAAATATTTGAATTTAAAAAATGGTTTTTAACAATCATCGTAGTTTTCTATAAGAAATTCAACAACATAACGTATTAGGAAGGTAGAAATTACAAGTCATATTCCGGAACCTTCCACATAGACCATCGCACATTACGGGCTTTGTAATATTCTGAGCTGAGCTAATAGACCTAGTGAAACAGAGATAACTGTAATGTCGGTGTTTATTGTGGGCTAATTAGGTGAATAGTTCAATGGTCAGCATTTAATGTTATGTTTGGGTATAATATCATTTCAGAGAGAACATTTTAGGTGCTTTTTTCACGTAGTTAATAACTTATTCCCTTTATCACACACATACAAGTTAATCCGTAGATAGTTCTACAAGTTATTTATCACAAAATAGGCATTAAAAATTAAATTATTTAGTTCAATGTGCTGGAAATGCTCGTGAAAATTCATAATTAAAAATTCGCATTATGTGGAATTTACCAATATGATATTTCAAAATCAGTTACATTACATTTTAAATAACATAAGTTTAAGTACTAAATGAATGCATATAATTTTTTTAAAGATTCAAATTCCTATTTGATGGATGAAATTTCAAAAACATCTCTTTATTTACAACTTCTGAATGAATATGATATAAAAATTCAGAAAGAGAAAAAAATATAATGATAGTAATCAGCAAAGCACAAAAAAGCATTTCAACAGAAAATTCAACTTGTGCAAACTAAACCAAAAAAATGCATTTAAAATGAATTTACTTTTCAAATATTCTTATGCTTCTTCGATAACAGACAAAAAGGCGAATTCATCAACGAATCTGCTCGGCGAAGGTCGTTCAGTTGAAAAAATAGAATTGGTTTCTACGAGAACTTGTTCAGAAAAAAGAGCTTTAATTTTTTAAGATTTTAAAGTACAAAGTTCGATAAACCATTTCGTGGATTGTGGAAAATGGGTGTTCCTGGCTTTGCTGTCTCGCCAAACTTGAATTAAGGCATAATCTTGTTGGAGGTTGAGATTCGGTTTGCGGCTTTCATTAGAAGCTCCCGGTCTTGGCTTCTCCTGAGCACCGCAAACTGCCGCCTCCAGCAGCCGGATATCATGTGCGATAATGTATTATTACGGAGATAACGTTATTTTACGTATCTGCAAATTTATGTACCGGCTTCTTATTCTAGTTCGACGTACAGCAAGCTTAATGCTTCGAGGTAAGCATTCATTGCTGCATTAAACCATATTCTCAACAGGATTAGGAAGTTACTCATTCGAGATAAACGGTTGCATTCTGTTTATGTTGTAAAGCGAACATCCTTGCAGAGAAACTCCATAAATGATATTGTTGCTGGTATATTGCACCTATACAAATACTTCATTCACTATCACACTGACTTAACATATCTTTTTACAGCGGTTTCAGAAAAACGGTACATAAAATTGAAAGTTTAATATATATATATGAGGAAACTTTTTAACTCGAAACATTGTTTAAATTTTTCACTTACTGAAAGTGCTTGTGTGAAAGTGACATTTCACTACAGGAGTCTGTGTATTTCTCTCACACTCTTGGGTTTCTGATAGTAAGAGATGCATTATTTAATTCATTTTCAATAAAATTTGATTTAGTGGTAGTGATAGCAGCACATAGAGCATCAATATTATAAAAACTTACTGCTTGTGCGTTTATGTTTATCGTTTACAATTGTGAATAGCGTACTAGCAATACGCTCCGCAGAATAATTGGTTTCACGTGCACCATTGCGACTATGTTATCTATATTCTACTGGCATAGAATCGACGACTGATTGATTTTTTATGATTGTTTAATGATAAACCTGTATATACTCGTACGTATGCAATATAAAAACTATACAATTATGAGTCTTTCAAAAAACATTTGGCACGGTAAATAATGTTTTAATAATATCTTTCGTACTTTCACTTACGAGGCCGTGAGGTCTTTTTTTTCAACAGGTTAGTACATTTAAAATTCCAGAGGGTTTTATGTTTTACATTTCACTAAAATGATTGCTTCTCCGAAAACAAAAAAAAACGCACACACAATTTATTCTCGGGCCATTCGTTTGCGGACCGCGGCGTGAAAAGAATTCGAAAAAATTGCTGCCTCTCCATCTGTTTTTCAGAGTCTCCAGAGAGAGGACCGGCCGAGAGGTTTTCCCCTTTTTATCAAATTAGAAGGAACAACAAAAACAATTAACGTAATAACGACTATTATGCTAAGGAGGAGCTCTTAGCGATGGTGCTGGGAAAAGAAAAGCATAACCATGATTGATACCGCAAGTGTAAAACTTGCAAAGAAAAATATGCTAAATATACTTTTTCCAGAAAGAGATGTTATCTAGTCTTAAAGTTAGGAAAAAACTGATAAAAATAATAACATACCACCTCATTAAAATTATTTTTTATACAGGTATTTATATTAAATATATATATATACAAAATTAATAAAAGAAACAATCAATTCAATTTCATTTCTTTCTTTCAGATACATTATAAAGTTGATTTAATACTATAATAATTGATACACATACAAATTCACAGTGAACACCGTCTTATTTGGCATTTTTTCATTGATAAATTGATAAATTGAAGAAGAAAAAACGGCAGACGCGAGGACACATTTATTTATTATAAAAATTCTCTCTTTCAATATTTTTCCTAATAAGTTGACTGTAATTAATGCTTTCACTTTTTATTTGAAATAAAAGTATTTTTTGCATAGAAATTTAAAACTTTTTTATTATTACAGCGACCTTAATATTTGATTATTTAATTTTTTTGTACTTAATATAAAAGTAATATTTTTAAAATATTTTTTGTCCAGTCAGACTGGTAAATATTTTCTTAACAATGTTACAAAAAACAGCCAAGGTTTTTTCGAGCATTTTTTAATATTGCTTTCACGCGCAAACAAACTTCATCGAACAGATTACTTTCCATCGTCCATCCTTCAGCGTGCGGAAAAAAGCTTCGGCGAGCTTTTCCAGTTTCACTGTGGCATAAATATTAATAATTAATGCCGCAAAGTGTAATATATCTGACAGAGTATTTTATCGCGGCTTCACAAAACAAAACATTTACTTTTTAATGAACTCTCTATGTAATAAATTAAATAAAGTGCGGGTCGTACGTGTCTTAAAAATATCATGTTTTCCGTCGATGTGGCGGCTTCAGCTAATGACAGGTGGGCTGGAATTAGCATAAGCAAACACGAAAGCATTATTTGTTCGGCCTATCTATTTTCCAACAGCGGAAACATGCCCGAAAGGGCTTGAATTTGCCCAGGTCCTTTTCTTGTGAGCGAATTTCATATTAGCCTTCTTTATTAAGGCCGGCAATGTACATTTACACTTTCAAACCCAGATATTTCGAGACCTTTCATGTACTTGTTTTTGCGAATCTCATGGACTAACATACTTTTTTTAAAACATATTTCGATGATATACAAAGTAATAATATTATATATAATGATATCCTCCTCTCTTATTTAGATATCAATTAACTGGATGAAGGATGCAGGATCAGTTTCATAATAAAAACACTTGTTTTTGTTTCACATATTACGTGTTTATTTCTCACAAATGTCACCCACCATAGCGAACGCCCAAGGCGTGCGCACTATGACGGCTGCGAGTCAAACTTTAACTGCCAACTCCTCGCGCGTTTTGACTGACAGCGCGCTCTGACATCTGGCGGCAGACATACGAAGTAAATATGACAGTGGCCAACATGAAATGAACCAATTGTCATAACAAGCAAAATGGCGCATGCAAATGCCGTGCACCGTTCTACAATTAATATTAGATGTGCATATCAGGCAAGCAAACAAAAATAAGAGACAAAAGATCGTTTTACGAGACTTTACGGCATCAGCCTAAAGGATCTATATCAAGCTGACATCAATAAGTATTTCAGTATTTTTTAAGCAAGTTTAAATATTTACTTTTGTATGTAAATGGAATGAATATTCTGATAGTCTTGCGTCATAATGTGAAATTTCAATTGATTTTGTTGTATTTATTTCTTCGTAAAACAAATCCATCAAGAAGCGTTTTTTGACGCCATTTATAAATTAAAAATGACAAATTTAATAATCATTTTATTCCAAATTGTTATTTAATTTGTCAATTATTATTTTTAAATAATAAATATAAGCTTGAATAGAGCAAATAAATAATGCATTGTTTGTCAATTATTTTACATAAAATATGGTACTTATAAAAAATTGTAATAACCTGATAACTCACAAAGGTTCCTGCCATACTTTCAGGTATTAAAATGTGATATTGAAGAAAAAATTTAATGCATATAGTATTTAAACATATTAAATGTCACTCAAATTCTCAAAGAATATGTTTTTTTTATTTTGATAAATTTATAATTCCTCGGGCCTGCAAGTGTTAACATTCAACGAGTCAACATTTCTAATAATGCGTAAATGTAGGAATAACCTATTTTCCACGGAAACCCTTTCTATGAAACTTTGCGTGTAAAATTAATTTGCTAAATTAGAGGCATTCTTCAGACGCTTCAGATGGTTTCAACTAATATAAGAAATACTGTTTGATAATATATCTTCAGGACTCCTCTGGAAATAATTTGACAGTCTGAAATCGACACTGAAAATAAATTAGAAATAAACATTTCTTAATAAGACTTGTATTTCACTAAAAGGACAAGGATGGACATATAAACATTTAATCAAACATATTTTGCCTTGTACCTGTATAAATAATAAATCATATAAAAACAAGTGATCGGTGTATTTTATTTTATTTTATTTTAAAGTACCATGAAAAATACTGTCTAAAATATCAAATAAAAAAGGATAAACCTTTTTTATTTGATCAAATATACTCACCTTTTATTATATATATATTTCAGAAATTTTAAACTTTTCTAGGACCGTTCTAAAAAGCCGTCGGGAACTATACGTAGTATGTACTTAGCGGAGCACTGGAAGCTGACAGAGTATGAAGCGAGGACCATGGTGACTAACAAAAAAAATTGCGATAGTTTATGATTACCATACATGAAATATAGGAGGGAGTATATGGATAAAAAGAGTTACATACATAGATTCTTAATAACTGATATTAAAAAAAAAAAAAAAAAAAAAAAAAAAAAAAAAAAAAAAAAAAAAAAAAATAAAAATTGTCTTATATAAGCATTTCATACATATTTTTCCTCTTCTCTAGTCGTATGGCTCATTACACTAATTTGAATGAATAAGAATCTCATACAATCTTATTATTGGTACTCTATCAAAAATTATGAATTTCCTTTCCAATCCTTCACACTAGTTTACAGACTTGTTAAAATGTACAGATTTGTTCAATGCAGATAGTAATAATATTTAACATTAAAATAATACGTTTATTATGCTGTACATTATGTAACTGAGTTACAATTATTGGGCTATAATATGTTATATTGTTCTACTACGTTCGATCTACTCAATCGCCTTCCATTTTTTGCGCGAAGACACTCGCAAGGCAGGAAAAGGCAATCAGTTTGTTGCGAAACAGTATCGCGTAATGGAACAAAGTGTTTATAGCATTCTCTGTTTCCACTCAATTCGAAATCTTCGCTTCTTTGAAGCATTTTTTCTGTGCGGGTTTTTCTTTTCTTTTTTCCTTTCAAAAGAAATGATGTTATTAGTTTTGCAAACATTTCGCGGGGGATAAAACAACAATAACGGAGCGCGTGTAGAGCCAAGCTCAATTGACACAATCATTACCCGTTTGCTCGAAGTGCTTTGTGAGGCATATTCCGTCTATTGTTATGACACTTAATGACACAACATCGCTTTTATTCATCGTATCAATGCGTGAGCTAATAATTTGCATACGAGATTTTTTTAAGCTGGAGAGTAAAATATGCTATAAAGTTACATGAAGTGGTCGTGTTAACAATCAATGAATAATTTTATGTACTCGTAATAGTTAAATAATTATATCAATTCCTTAAAATATATGAAGGAAACTTTGTAAACAAAAAATACATAACGTAGTTTTCAAACATTTTAGGTGTGGATTCACGCGATTTATGTGTATTTATTACATACACAATATTTCCATTAACCAGACTAAAGTAAACATCAATAGTTTGGCATTTTAACTGCTAAAGCCTTATTTTATAAAATTCATCGATACAGGATCTTATTTGTATCATTAATATATTTTAAGGTACTCCAATAATTATTATCTATCAATACTGTGATATGGATTCAATATTTTTATTAGAATATTATTTTATTATTTCAATATTCTAATCTACTTTTATAGATCATTGACTATATTACAATATTATTAGTAATTAAATATACATATACTATATATAAAATTCTTTTGAACGAGTCAATCCATTCAGAAAAAATATCGGCAGAAGCGGGATGCGAACCGAAATACTTCAGTTCGAGACCCGAGTGGTACATACTAAAATAAATAGACTTTCGGAATGAAATAATAAAAATACTGTTAATAAATGTTGACTGATTGAATAATAAAAAATAAAAATATACATACTTTGAATATATACTATAGAGACATCTATCATACGATGATAACAATGACAAAATACAAGTTCCAACGCGAGTCAGCTCAGGCAAAGAAATAGCCACGGTGGCTGAGCGGTATGAATACCTGGGAAAATGGTTGGTTCCAAGGTCCGCGGTTCGCATCCCACTTCTGCCGATATTTTTTCTGAATGAATTGACTCGTTTAAAATAATACTGTGATATTTACCAGTTCATCTGCATATAATCATTACTTCTCTTTAAAACTTTTTTTTCGTGGTCTTACTATCAAAATTCGAAATATTTCGACATTTCAAGAGTTAATTCCTATCGAGTGATGAAATATTTTATTATTAAATTCGTAATATATTAATTTAATTACTTAATTAATGAGTACATATATTGAATGCCACATTTTGTATTTAATATTACATATTTTGTATTACAAAGCAACCCTTTTCTTCAACAATAAAATGAAAATTTCATAGTTAAGTAAATTATTTTATTTGTAAAAATATTTTTTTAACGTATTTTCCACATTTCAGGTCAAATTCGTACGTTGGCAGCACTGGACACTGAGACACGTGACCACTACTGGCTCACAGTTTGTGCGCAAGACTTGGGGGTGGTACCACTGCATTCATGTGTCAAGGTCAGTTAAAAATAATTTTTGGCATTCTTCTTCTTCTTCTTGTCAGCGACGACAAATTATTTTTTCCCAGTATCTGGCAACACCGATAGCACGTGTGTTGCCCAGAATAAGGTCCTGAGATGTGCAGCTTGCTGGGCACATGGGGCAGCATCTTAGGTGTGAGGCGGTCTGCAGGTCTCCACAGTCGCACAATAGTGTATAGCGAAGCATTCCCCACCGCTCGAGGTTGTCTTTTGTTCTACCAACTCCGGTTCTTAATCTGTTCAGGGATTTCCAGGTCCACCAGTCAAGGTCTTGCGAGTTGGGAGGCCTTCTTTTGGAGTAATGAAATCCGCTTGTGCGATTTGTTGCCAGAGCTGGAGTCTCTCATTTTCAGGGCCGGATGTGAGAGGTTGTGTGGATTTCAGAAAGCTGCTTCGCGACTTCAATCTTGGTGTTGGGGGTATCTGATTATACAAGCAGTGGGACGGTTGGTTGATTGCCTTACGCATTTCTTCGGCGCATATGACTTTCTCTAGACATTCTCATATACGAGTATTTAGTTTTTAAATGCCTTTCTATAGGGTGCTGATTACTAACTAGCCCCAAAATTTACACTTGCAATTTAGTAGTAACCCAATCAAATATAACCTAACTCAAGGTAAATAATTTCAGCACACACAAAGTCTCTTCACACAAAAAATTACTCTTTTGTTAAATATATATATAATCGTGTCGGAAACAACAGGGTCAGATCCTGTCTGCCCAGAAGTGGGCGACGTCGATGGCGTTACTTCTGGCCATCATCAGGTCTTCCTGGGTGCAGCCACTCGGGCACAGCGCACACTCCAGAAGGTGTGACAGGGTCTGCTCCACGCCGCAGTCACATTCAGTCGGTCCGCTGTAAAACTGCCAGGCCCTCATTTGTGTCCTCGTCTTGCATACTCCGGTCCGAAGTCTGTTAAGGGACCTCCATATATTCCACCCTTGGTCATGTCCAGGGGCTAGGTCCTCTTTCGGGGCAATCCAAGTATTCCCCTCAGTTGCGCTTCTCCACATGTTCAGCCGCAGGGTGGCCTCAGGTATCTCCAGTTCCGTTGTCGACTGTAGGAAACTTCTTCTTGATTTGAGCCGTGTAGTTATCTTATGGTACCCAAACATAGGGTGGAGTGCGTCGTGGGTTGCTTTGGTGAGTTCCTTCTTGGTAGTAACTTCTCGCTGTATGTTTGGTGGGGCAATGCCCGAGAGTTGATATAGCTTTGATATTGGGGTAGGTTTTAGGCACCCCGTAACCACCCGGCACGTTTCATTCAGAGCAATATCCACTTTCTTGGTATGGGCAGACCTCGCCCATACTGGCGCAGCATACTCGCCAGCAGAGAAACAGAGAGCTAGAGCACTTGTGCGGATCAGATTGTTTTGTTAAATGAATACATGTGAAGTGATTTTATTAAAAAATAAAAACTAGATTGTACTCGTTAACTTTTATTCTATTAAGGCCGTAAATAAATTTTGTAAGCCTGTCTTTTCTCTAATTAGGTTTTTTTAATGTAGAGGTGTGAATGGAAATATAATAGTTTACCCTTTCGCATTTGTTGTCAATATATGCCGTCAAAGATTCCCTGACCGTTGACATCGGTTGATGTGATATATCGTTTTGCTACTTTCAGTACTCATTGTGACATCTACGGTAGGAAATTGGAAGTGCAGTCATTCCCTTTATCAACCTACATGCTTTATTTACATGCTTTACATATGTAAAGCATGTAAATAAATATCTTAAGGTTTCGTCACAGGAGCGTTTTTTCTGTAAACCACATGTGTCAATGCCACCACATGTATGGAGTTACATAATGAACGTTTTTATGCATCATCTGATAGCTAAAGGATATAAGAACCATTGTCGTATATGAAAATAGGTCAGATAAGTACATTTATGCTTCGAATACTATTTTTAAGCAAAAACATGGTTTGAAAAATTCACGCCATATGGACAGTATAATTTGTTTTCCACCAAGCAGTAACGAAAGGGTTAAGAAGTAATTGTACCATAAAAGATAAAAACCGCTACCCTAGAATAAAAGCTTACAATATTCATATATATGTGAATAGCGTATTTGAATCGTGTAAAATAAAAAAGGCTGTTTATAACTTATCCGTACCAGCGAAATCTCTTAAAAAGATATGAATTGCTTTCTTTTATATCACTTAGAAAACGTCCAAGCTAGACAGATTATTATTGAAGAGATAAATACATTTTACCTCGTTTTGATTATGTTGTATTCATATATAAAACATGAAGTATGTGATTAATGTACTTATTGTATAACGTAACCATACCAAAATTTTTATGGAATATATTAAAGTCGTAACAAAAATTAGATATTTTAGGAAAAGCGAATCGAAATGGTGTGTTAATAATTTATGTTGAATTAATAGACGATAACTTTTATATGTGCCTGTTACGAAGAATTCTTTTGAGCCAAATATAAAAAGTTTTTTATACAGAAGTTAATATTCCTTTAAAGTGCCGACTTTCAAATTTGTTTTCAACAAGGCGTAATCCTTAATTCAGAAAAATTAATTTTTTCTATTCGTTTTATAAATTTTCGTATTTTTTTCGATAATAAGTAAGTAAAATATCTTTTTTATTTCTTATATATTATTGTATCATTCGATTTTTGATCTTTAATAATTCATACATGTTTTGAAAATACTCATCCATAGCTAATAAACTATTCATTTAAGCACCAAAATCAGGTACATATTGAAAGCTTAATTCATTTATACTACTAATGAATCAACCCAAAAGATAACGCCTTCAACGGCGGTCGAAATATTATAGAATATGAGAAATTCGCCACACATGGCTCTACTCAAAAGCCACAATTCCAAATCGGGCCGTGAAAACTTACGAATTATATACGGCTAACCTTTTTTAGTTTGTTTTTTTTGTTATAATTAATAAAAATTGTAATATCTATTGTAGTAAACAAAAACGTTTTTTCTTAATTTATTCAATAATATATTTCGTTAAGTTTAAACATTAAAATAGTATAAATTAACTATATTACTAGGCCCATACAGTCTTACAAAACTTATGAAAAAAATAAGTATTTATGAGTGATTTGCGTTGAAAATGTCAATAATCAGTATTTTTTGTTCAAATTTTTATATTGACGTTATGCACAGAAAAACATCGAGTAAAAAAAATTTAAGCAATGTAGTGTGTTTGTTACTTTTGGAGAATAAACATTATGTTTACTGCGCACTGTTTCCTTTTTGGCACGAATATGGTAGTTGGCTCAATTGAGCAAACTTTACAAGTCGCGCCAGCCAGCTGGTCCTGGAAAAGCCTTCTCTCATATCAGGTATCCAAAAGGCATGGCCCGTGAAGTCTTTACATGTTGTTTCTGAAGTATTTTCATGTAGCTTTCAAAGCGCCTACAAGTGTCTCTTAAATTAATTTAATTTTATGGTTTAAGAAGCTTTTAAGCTGTCGTACGTGGTACTTTTTGGATGAATTTATTAATCGATTTTTAGATGTAATAGATACATATTTCGTACCTTTTTAATGAAGATCATACTGATCATTGTTTAATAATTTGCTGGAAGGCCGCAGATTTGAATTTAATACATTTTCAAGTATATAATTATGTTTGTATCAGATATCGCCATAAATTTTCGACTCAGATTCAAAATAATAAATCCAAAATTAAAAAGATTTTTGAAAAGGATTGCAATGTGCTTATTTTTACTAAATATTTCGAGAATTTTCTCTCCTTCAATTGTTTTACACAGACAAGCTGAAAGGATACGTGAGGTAAAGTCACAAACATTTTAAATTTTATCTGAGGATGCATAATTATATAAATTATAAAAAACTCCATCTACCTTCACCTGTAAAACGTTCTGCGAGAAGGTTTTGATTGGCAATGATTTATATATTTTATAGTATTTACGTT
Source organism: Glossosoma conforme (assembly GCA_022606575.1). Lineage (NCBI taxonomy): Eukaryota > Metazoa > Arthropoda > Insecta > Trichoptera > Glossosomatidae > Glossosoma > Glossosoma conforme. The sequence continues at coordinate 1,420,991 of JAGTXR010000102.1, read as the reverse complement.
AAAAATAAATTCGGCATTTGGTAAATGTGTTACGGCCCAGTATATTGAAACACATGTCTTTTGTGCTAATAACGACGAGAAGCGCATTCAGCTGCTATCTCATCCCAAAGCTTCCTTGCGAACGGTTTCCGTTCTGCGCTGAAGTAGCTCGCGGAAAACCACCGTTATCAGTGGAAAATTGCTAAGGACCCTCAGAGCTTCTGTGCTGTAATTATCGAGAGCTCAAGGGGTGTTTTGTCGAGCAGAGCTTACTTCATCTTTATCTAAAACTATTGGAGCATTCTAATAAGCAATCCAGGATGCATTGTACTCTTAAAAATAAATGATGATGCTCATGTTACTGGTAGAAAATATAACGAAAATGCTTTTTAATATCAATAAACATTGTAGTGGAAAATATTCAGTTATACTTAAAAGTCAAATAATTAATATAACTTATTTCTATATATTATATATACACCATTGTTTAGTAATGTTTGTCTTATAAGTTTACTAGCTATCAAAATTAGTCCATTAAAAATATGTTTACTTTTAAATCATATTTTTGTCAAGAATTTAAACATCAATATGATTTTTTTTAGGCGTATATTTTTCAAGCGACTTGTTTATTTAAATTATGATCTAAGTTTTTTATGTCGAACAGTCTTGAAATAACATAAAAAATCAGAGTTTTCCGTTTCCTTGTTTTATATTCAGAGTCAACGCAGAAACTTAAGAATTTCAATGTTTTTACCAATTTTATGGGCAAAAAACATTATGATACAGAAGTTAAGTTTTAATAACCAAATATTTCACAAAGTTAAAATATGTACTTTTCCACTTTATTATTCAAGGGTGTTGTTTCCTGTATTTTCAAAAAAAACTTCTTTAATAATGAATATATCAAAAAGAAAAATAATTTGAAAATAAAATAGATTTACATCCTATTTATTCAAAATTTCATGAATAAATTCCACAAATAATGTGCCTTTAAACGCTACTTTTTAAATGTACGCGAAATTTTTATATTATTAAAGAAAATATTCAAAATATATTGTAGATATTTTTTAAGGAAAATTTAAATTTACTTAATGATAAATATTGCGCTTAACATTATAATTTATAACTAATTATTACTTCAAGTTAATTCGGACAAATAAAATGATGGTAGTTTATAATGTATTAATTTATGTAAAAATCGAATAAAATCATAAAAAACACAATTTGATTACCGTATTTGTAAGTTATACGGTGCTTTATAAGCTATTGCGAAGCGCTTAAAATACTAAAAAATATATTAAAATATCATAATCATATATTCATTTTAATTTAAAAAAAAATATTCAATAATGATTATTGAAGATGGTCTTGGGGGAGGCCAAAACATGTAATCATTTAAAATAAATGTTAGTTACAACTAAATATTTTTTTATTATTTTTTTTTAATTAAAAATAATTTAAAATTATAATTATGCAGTTTCACCATGTATTGTCAGTTGATAACCTTAATGTTAGTAAATTATCACAAAAAATTAAATATTTTTTCTAAGTCATCTTTAGTAATGGAAATCACTTTTGTGTCAAATATAGCAATGAAATAATTATTTTCGAGAACCTTTTATTTATCACCCTTATTTAATTGGAATAAGAATGCTTAAAATTATGAAAAATAGCATTTATTTATGTTCAAAGCAATGTATTTTTAACTTGTCAATATACTGAGAAGTAAATTAAGAATTTGAAACTACTCAATGTACTATTAATTTACAAAATTATTATTTTGAGGACAAATCTATCATCAGTAGAGAGAAGTTACTTTCGTTTCTTTACTATCCTCTGAGACATGTTATTCAAATATTAAAAAATATTCTGTGTCAACTTTCCTCGAAAGCTTTTGTTTACACAGACGGGATGTGAAAAATTGTCTAAAATCCTGAATTATATCTCGGCAAAAAGGGCGTATAAACCCAGAGGGGTTTTATATCTTTTTCATTTCGTCCGCCTCCTTTTGGAGATTAGGACCAAGAAGTACAAGGAGAAAAAACAATGGGGAGATTGGATGAATGTGGTGGGGTGTTTTATGACGGTCCACGAGCTGCCCATCCAGTGACAGGTGGAAATGGAATGCCTTAGCTCTCAAGTAAGGAACCAGGTGATCATGGCAGAGCTTCCAAACTACACATTGTAACTTTTTACGGCCATACAACCAAGCTACATATTATTTAATTTTTCAGAGCATTTATTACTTTATTATCATGTATGTGTTTTCTCGGCGACCTTAGAGGTTACTTTTGAAAATGATTTATGGTAAATGATTATTGTTGTGCATTATATAAAAATTTATTTGTACATTCTTACAATTTATTTATATTTTATCACTTTTTAAATTCAAATACTAAAACCCTTGAAAATATACCACATAATACTTGTGGTGAGCATTATATTAAATAATTAAAATTATTTTGTCTTGAGTAATAAAAATAACCACATTAAATTAGAGAAACTTAAAATGATAAACTGTAGCTGAACTAGATCACAAAGCAGTATGACAATGGATAACAATACAGTCTTCTTGTTAATGCACTCAGACGCTGAATAATTGATACTGCGTAAATATTCTAAAGATAATTAAAGAAAGATGTCTCATTCTAAACGATCAATTTTACAATTTAAAAAAAAAATAGCGATGGAAATTTTTTTTACCAAATAAACTAGCAAACCTATTGAATGCAAATAAATTATTTTACTATCGACATGCACTGCATAGCCCATAAAATCTCAGGTTTTTTTGTAAACGACACAAAAAAGGTCGTTTCTTTGTAACAATAAGATTTTGCAGCCTTTTAGTATATGCTTTGATGTCTTTCTGCAAAGAAACAAATAAATTTTAAGAAGAAAATAATGGATCTCATCGTTGTTAAGGCACCATCCTCAGCATTGTAGATGAAGCATATTATTATAAAAAATCTAATTATTCATGTGAGTAATTTTTAAACACGTTTTTTCATTTGACTGTAACAGATATTAATTGAAAAATAATCAATTGCTATAATAAGACATTCGATCGTTCATGATCTCGTTATTGGAATTTATAAGAAATCGAAAATTCATCTCACTCCAGATTTCAGGAAAATGTAATATCGAAAAATGTCTTTGAATTTCCCTGAGCAGAATCAAATATCGTTTTGTAATACTATTACTAATAAACAAAATAAAAAAGAAACGCAGAAGATATTCGGACCAATTACAGACTGAAAGAAGGGATTTTGTCCTTTTTTTCATAAAATTGTGGCATTTCTCTGAAAGTTCTTTGGGCGCTATCAAAATGAAAGCGTCTATTGGCTCCGTTATTTCATTTTTAAATTGTTTAAAGAAATATCTCAGCTCCATAGAATAAATAAAGCATTGAATTATATTCACAAAGAATGATGATGATTTAAGTTTTAATTAACTACCTCGGATCTAGTTTCATTGGAAATTTATTTATTAAATACCTTGTAAAATATTTCTTATCTACTAGTTAACTTAACGTCGTTTTTCCAATTACTTGTGCTTACTTATATTGCAAGTCTTATTAAATTACACACTTTATATAAAAAGAAAAAATATAAGCTAACAGTTTCATTCGCATTAAGCTAACGTATAAAAAAAATAAGTCACTGAATGTAATAAATTAATTTTACTTTTAATGAATTACTTTCAAGGATGTGTGATTTTTGTTTTATTTGTGTTTTTCTTAATTGTGATGGTATTTATTTAATATTTTGTTGACTATATATACACACACAAAACTATAAAAATTTGTATTCATTCTCATCCATTGTATTTGTTTATTTTATTCTGTCAAGTTCAAAACTTAATGAAATACAAATATAAATAACTTCTTAGGTTTTCACAGATTTGATATTGTCGCTTTTGAGTTTAGACGTATGTGGCGAACTTCCTTCAAGCAATATTTCGACCTCCATTGCAGGGGTCTTCTTCAGGATTTATGATCTATTTAGTTTTGAGTTGGTTTATTCAGATTACATATTTTTTTATGAGCACTATTGATTTATATCTCCATGACAACTCGTCAGGCGTGCACGCCTAGTAAGGGAAGCCATTGAAATCAAAAGACATCCCATCAACATCAACAAGGATGACGGCTTGATTCTCAAAACAGCATGGCTTCCACCTCTAGCACATACTCTAAAACCTGTACAGACAAGCAAGGACGACCACAGTCCGACATGATGTTCGTGGATGTACAATTCTTAGAACATACTTACCGTAATCATAGAACATACCTACGATTCTCCGGAATGAAACTTGAGTTGCCGTGGAGATAGAAATCAATAACGCTCATAAAAAAATGTAATCTGAATAAATCAACTCAAAACTAAATAAATCAGAAATCCTGAAGAAGCCCCTGCAAAGCCGGTCAAAATATTGATTGAAGGAAGTTCGCCAAACACGGCTAAACCCAAAAGCCACAATATCAATACAAATATAGTATTTATAAAATAGTCCATTTAGTAATGATTGAAAGCTATAATGGAATGTTTTTAAAAATAATATTTATTTTTGACATATATCAACTGTGTACTGGTGCATCTGTACTGGTGTCCAAAATATTAGTATTTCTATTTTTTATATAAACAAGTATACATAAAAAAAAACACTTTTATCATAAAAATCTCTTTAACAACAGTGTCAATACAAACTGGATATTTAAAAAGAAAAAGTATTTAACGTTTTTTTTATTTTTAAGTTTGTTAAATATTTAAAATAATATTGTTTACCTAAGCGACTAAGGGTTCTTTGTTATTATTATTTTTGCTCGCAGACAATAGAGCCTTAAACGAGTTAAAATAATTCTACAAAGTTTCTTACAAGTTGGAAGATTGAACAATTCTTCCTTTTATTCACAATTTAAATTGTTTTAAATTAAACAAACGTTTCTTTAAATATTACGAAAATTCCGTTTTTTAAATTAATACAGATTAAAGGCAAAATTAAACAAACGCGTTTCATTTGCTTAATAATCTTAATTAATAAATAAATATATTCAAATATTATGTATATTTATTGACAATGAAAAAATAGATGTAATAGTGAAAATCGTCTTAATTTATTATTTATTATTCCAAATCCAAAAGTGTACCTTATTTATTTATTTTTCAGTTATTTTTACACTATAATTATAATAAAAACTGGTTACCTTTTCACTTAGATTTTCTTTATGAAAAATCAAATAAATCCATTTATTTAAAAATATCATAATTTTTTTAATATTATCACATGAATGTAACATCCGTTAACCTTTTTCCTTTTTAAATGTTGGGGGCTTCTGATTATCTGCAAAACTTTACGTTCTCAGTAGTAGGGAATAAATTTTGCTTTATTCAGGGGAAAACTTGCGAGTGTGGAAAACTGGGGTCAGTTTATTCATTGGAAAAGTTACCAACTACGTTTGCACTTTTAGTTGGTTACTTTTTACTACGGTAATTTCTTTAATGAACGTTTTCTTTCTTTCTTAAATTGGATGAATGCTGACTCTTGAGAAATGTATAGATTTAAGTTTTGATGTTAGTGAAATATATTTCGACAGTTTTAGAGGTATGTCATAACATATAGCCGTACATAACATGATTTTTTGGTAACTATTTTAAAATAGCATGTTTAATTTGACAACAAAATCGAGTTATATCGGTGATTGATTGATGATTTCCCTTTTTGTATACATTTATTGTAAAATTCGGTAGAATAAACGTGACTACTCAAAGTGGGTTTTGACTGTCAGCAAGAAAAAACTAAAAGATAGCTTAATAAAAGGAGAAGCCACAATTTTTTACTTCAATTTACCCAATATTATATAGTCTGTTTACACTTTTAAGGTTCTAATCAACATATGCCACGCGGTTATGGCTTAGAAGTCTTTACTTAAGCCTACCAAATTAGAGTTCGTCGAATTGTAAGGTCGATCTCCAACGAGTATTGACGTAAAAGAATAACCAATAACCCAGAGTAATGAAATTTATCTCTCTCTCGTAAAATATCAGTCAAAGCCTTTAAAATAAAAATTGTTAGTAAACTAATTTTATATCGTGAACATCATCCATTCATAATAAACCGCCAAAAAATATATAAATAAATTTTGCAAAATTGGTGAATTGATTTATTTTTTTTACAGATCTTAGCCATTCCTAAAACTAAAAGCGTCATAAAATGTTCTAAATTAATTTTTCTTTCTCCGCCTATCAGTATTATCTTATACGTTTACATAAAAAAAAACCTATTTGTTGTTTTTTTTTTTTGGTAAATTTTATAGTTCGCTTTTATTTTTCATTACATTCTTGTATTTCATCTTATGTATATATATGATTTCTAACCGAAGAATATAATTTATCAGCCATAATCATAACTATGATTAAAAACTTAAAATTCTATTATATATTTTTTTTTACACTTACTTTCTATTTTATTATACTTAACAAGATTTTTTTGAATTTTAGGTTTATATAGTTGTGGAAGACGAAAATGACTGCGTCCCGCTAACCTTGGAGAGCATGTACCATGGCCGTGTGGAGGAGAACTCCTCAGGAGGACGACCTGTGCTGCAACTACAGGCCAAAGACGGTGACAGTGTCAACCTATCCTTCAGGATACTCTCAGGAGACCCTGGAGGACTCTTCCATATCAACTCAACTACTGGTGAGTACAGGATCTTACACTCCAATAGTGAATAATTCTTCTAATTCATCAACATTATCTTCATGATGGACAACAATAAATACTGGACATTATACGCCTCACACTGGAGAACAATTTAGTTTCCTTAACGATTTGTTTATTTTGATCATTGTCACCTTGAAACTGATTTAGTGAGGTTCTTTTCCAAACCATTATCACTACTGCACTTATGTATAAGAGAAATAGCTTGTAAATCATATAAGGCTTGCAAACATTGGTTAAAATGACATAAAGAAGTAAAAAATATGAGGAAAAACGTGAACTTATCTTTCTTATAAAGAATTGGAAAAAAGAATTTACCATTACATACTTTGTACTTATCAGTTTAAATTTAGTTCTGTATTTAATATTTATTTACATTAAATTTAACTTATGCGTTTAAAGGGGATGCCACAGGGGAGACAGGGTTTTCAGCTAAAATTAATTAAATAAATCCGTCGTTTAAAGCACCATACTCAGTCATAAGCTAAACGTGAGCTATCACGTAATCAAGGCTTACCCATTTTTCTAAGTCTAAATTTTACGTCTACAACGAACAGAAAAATTGTTATATTACTTGTAACCTATAAGTTTTTAGTGTAATATGTCCAACGATTTTGCCATATGGCCAAAAGGGCAGTAACGCATGAATTTCCTAGCTTAGAAGTTCGATTAGAGTACAATGTCTCCGATTCTAGACACACGACCGCGCCATATGTGGTACATATTCTTCGCACATCGATGCACCTCCAAGTCTAGAGGAGCAAATCTTTAGCTGAACCGGAAAGGCCTCTGTCGAACACGATCTATAGGCTTTAGCTATAAACAACAGAGCGAATGCCCGCAAACCAGAGTAAGGGGATTACAATCAATAATAACTAACCTACACCACTGATAAACCGTTACGCAATATGTATTGCAGAATTAAGAAATAAATTACTTATTTACCTGCTTAACAGCAAATTGCACATTAAGCACGGTCTTCAAATGGTTTTCGTAAATATTAAAAAAATTGATGAATTATGAGTACAAAATATTAAAATATTATGTTATAAATGCACTATCAACGTTTAAACAAAATATCATTTTGCGATAATCGTCATATAAAATTTATACATATGTACTCTTAATACGAAAGTAAAAATGGTCTGTGTATTAATGCTGGACCTAATAATTAATTATGTTAAGGGATCAACATTTTACAAACGAGTACATTACTTACCTTTCCTTAAAATATAAATGATCATAGATTGTCACAATCCAAGCCCAAGTCGATGGTGTGCATTCGAACTCCAAGTACAGCACTTCGCGGCCCAACCGAAATCATGACTTCGGAACCCAATTCAAGGTTGGATCTTAATACTTAAATTAAATTAAAAACAATGTTGAATTTTCAAATATCTAAGCGAAATAATAAACGTATAATCCTACCATATTTTATTATATTAGGCATTTTAAGATCATACACCGTGTAATATTATTATATAAATAATATGTTTTGTATAATATGAATTTCACTGCCATAAATCGAACAGTAAAATATTAATAAATCATGAATTCATGAATTTAAGCACATATGACATGTTACGCCATACCCAGAGCATTAATCACAACTTGGCTTTGAACTAATTTGTCACTGGCGTTGAGAGTTAAAAATTCATTGAAATGATGGCAGTCATAAAAGTAGGCCCTTTGAAAATTAACTGCATTTTTCATCAATTAATAAACCTATAAATATAGATCATAAAAAAAACCTGAATTTAAATTTTCAATAATTATAATGTATATGATGGAAAATTTGATGTATAATTAATAAGAAATTTTGCCTTTTGACCTTCTTTTAATTTCAGTATAATTTTCAGTACAAGACGCGATGAATAATTTATGTATTTTTCTTTTCCTCGATAACTAATTCAGATGATCCCTATTATTGCTTAACAAACAGTTGAAACTTTCTTATCGAAGTCTGGCATTGGATCGAGTTATAAGTACTTTTGGAGAAACAGATTGGGTGACCGGCCATAACTCGTAAGCCGTCTTAAAGCCGTAATTTGATAGGCCTACAAGCCACCTTTCTTGTTTACCATTAGTCCAAACTATCGAAACTTCGAAGATAGTTTTAGTTTCGACGAAGTTTTCCCATAAAAATATTACTTTATCCGCTTTTTATGCTGTCAATCAGGCAAAACGAGTTTGCTTCCCGATGGAGACCATTCATATTTGTGATACATAAATATTATACATTCATCACGCTTTTGATATTGATATTGTAGTATTATTCTTCGTTGTTATTTATTATTCTAATAATTTTCGTTTCGTAATTTATGTAATTAAAAATATGACCGTTAATATTATAAAAAGTGATATTTTGGTACATTTATACAATGATTTAACATATATTAAGCAACGACTATAATATATTGTAGTCCCGGTTCTTTACTAAGCACTGAAATTAAGTCAACATTGACTAAGTAATATATAATACTTTTATAAGTGACCGCCAAAGAACACCACGTGTCGTAGGTTACATTGAGTCTCCTCTTAAGAAGTCACAGTTTTTTTATACCAAGGCACGCTTTTAAACCATTATTTTTATATATTATTTGAGCTATAATATCTAGGCCTCAACATTAAGGAGGATTGCTGCTGAAAAACACAGTATCCGATACCGCATTTTTATTTCTCACCGTTCAGATTTCCCGTCTACTCCAAAACATAATTAGTAATATGGCGGACTTTACAAGAACAAACTTTTGAATTTGGCGACTAACAAAAATCTCTGAAAGTAAGTTATGGTGATTAAATGCCCCAAATTGGAAGAGCAGATATCAAAAATTCATCAAATGTTTTTACTGCAATAATAATCTGAATCTATAATACATTAAGTTTACTAACGAAGACTTTAAACTAGAATTACTTAATTGCTTACATGTATTTTTTACCATTATATTTTTAAAATATTAAATAAATCACAATTTTCATATATATTTGTTTATATAATATGTAGAAGGTGGTAAGAATTAGCATTTATTTTTTTACTTAATGTGCGAGTAAACATTTATAATTTTATGAATTCTTTCCAGCTATTAACGATAACTGATTTAAAATCAACCGACAGATTAAATAGAAAATCATAATGTCATGGTACTCATAGTGGAATATTTATTTTAAAAATTAGATGTAGATTAGTATTATCAAAATCTAAGTCATTACCACCTATACATGCATTTAAATTTTTTGAGACAAACTTTATACATTTTTGACTAAAGAATCCTTAATTTAAACCATACCTTATACAGAGAGAGAGATGGTTAAATAGATTCTGAAAGAGATTCCAAAAAAATTTCAGGATGGATTAACGTCGAGAACCTACAAAACAATAATGTTGAAAATCGCTATATACTCTTACAGTCTTTATTATTATCGGTCGTTAAGCCTGTTGCTAAACACGTCAATCCATTGACATTCTATTCAACGACCAAAGAATAATAAAGGTTTTTCAGAGTTTCAGGGAGCGTGACCTTAAAATTGAGAAGTGTTATTTTGATATTTGATTTATGACCATACCCCTTTGTGCGGCGAAGCAAATTAAGCAAAAAAAGTCCAGTTCGATCGGAGAATAGGCAAATATTGTTTCTATGTAAGTCACCATTTCGTGCTTTCATAGAAGTCTAAATTAATGGTATTATTTGATACTATTTTTGTGAGATCTTTATTAAGAATTTATTGAAAAGAATGTCAATGGAATTACGTTATTTCTTTATTTTTTATCTTTTACAACTCCTATATCTACTCGAATCGTATACAATATTATTATATACATTTTTAAGCAACAACCTCTATATATACGTCAGTTGGATGCTTTAGGGACTATCCACGTACTTTCAATTATAAGCAAATATTGATTGAATAATAAATGGTGCTTAAACGAGTTCCTACTTAAACTTTAATATAGACTTTGAGATTACTAACTTATTCATACAAATCAATAAATAGTTTTGCGTCAATAAAATAAAATGAACATACAAGAGTATAAGTGATTTTTGTAAGCACATACAGGAGAATACCGATAGATGGTGAAAGTAATTCTGAAGTCTCATCTGTGGAATTCTATGACGCTTACCATGCTGCGCATATGGCTAAGCGCTGCATGTGGAGTATTGATCCGCCAACGTCATCAACTACATCCCGAGATTCACGCATCACCCTTATTATTACATTAATTTGTTTTGAACGGGTGGTCTTCACAGGACGACTTTCGTCTAACACTAATTTTTATTAATAGGCTATTACTAGCATTTTACGGGTGAGGGATCAAATTCACACCAACTGGGATATTTTAGAGCTCATAAATCGTTTTTTTTTTAAATCTCTGTCGGGGATCGAACCCACGTCCTTTGGCTTGTAAAGCAAACGCTTTGTCCATTGAGCTACACCCGCCGGCAATTTGTTAGACACTCGTGCTACATACAATCGAAAACAATCTAATCCACAAACCATATATCTAAATACTCGTATGTACTTGTTGAAAACTACAAATAGATCAGAAAATAAATTCCTTGTGTCCTCTAATACTATTTATTACTGACGAGTGATCGAGCTCCCCACTTGACAGACATTGACGGACTGCCCTGCAGCCTCGCTTCCTTATTTATAAATCTAATCGATAGGGGTCTCCTGATAATGTATATATACAGGTATTTGGTAGAAATATGGTTTTAAGGTCCTCAAGCATTAAGAAACACCATTTTTACAGTTTATGTACATATAAAATCCATCTAAAACAAAACAAAGAAACATACATATACTCGTAATATAATATTTTGAGATAGCACTAACGATGCTATGAGTTAATTAAGTTAATTAATTATATAATGCATCGTTGTATGTTAAAATGGACTTTCCAAGAATGCTGGTACTGAATCAAATATTCAATATTATTTATTACATCCCGTTTAAGCATTTATATTTATAGTGTAAAGTTTTCAATACGTTTATGTATTTGCTGAAATGAGTACACCAACGTGAATTATCTCTAAAGAGCAGGAGAGTGTAATGACTTAATATATTTAAATGATTGAAGTCAAATTGATTCATTTTTTTTTGTAGTACTTCAAATTTAAATTTCATTAGTTATAAAATAATGAGCTATTCAAATAAAATCCTTACCGATATTGCTGAGATTACAATAAATTATTCAAATATTTGATAATATATTTCATCTGCGAGTATAATAAGCTTTGTAAAGGATGTACAGGTATATTTCAATCCAAAGAAATGTCCATTGGATTACAATGTAACGATTATGATAAGCATATTAAGCAAACTAAAATCGCAGATAATTATTCATTTTGTGAACGTAATATTAACTTTACATTGAGTGCTTTGATATTCTCGACCTAACTTTGACATTGAGTATTTAAATTACAAAAATTACGATATTGATAATTTTTTATTTATACAATTTATGTACAAAGCAAATCAATTGAATGTTTTGTTCATTAACTATTGAATAGCAAACATAATTTATTTTTATTTGATACTCTTGTGTAAACAAGATATTTGTCAATAAGTAAATATCAAGTGAAATGTACTATTGTTATAATTTAAGCAAATTTATAGATTTATTGACATATTTAACGTAATGATTTGAATAAACATATTTATGGTTTGTAATTTATCTATCTTTCGTCACAGAGTTTGTTTTTCATTTATTTCTTTAAAAGCAAAGAACAGAATACTGCTACGTAATCAAAAGATAAAATGATGTCGTTTTACAGAAATGGTACAAGAAATATTGACATTGTGAATGTGAAGCTTCAAATGAGAAGGTTTTTTTTTCATTCCCGCCAATTGGAAATAAAATATTATATTATTGGGCGTCACGCAGTAATAATTGGGTAATTTCTGAAAGACTTTGATTCAAAAGGCTGAGTTTTTTTTTTCAAGAATATTGCCGCACGATCTGACAGATCTGAATTTGCAAAGTTAGATGGTAAAGGGGAAATTAGCAGCCGACACGTGTGATGTGTGGAGAAGGCTTTTGGTGAACTAAGAAGCTTTTAGACGAGGCCAGAGCTTCGAATGGAGACAAGAAAGTTTTTTAATTACGACGAGTGGAATGGTATAGCAAATTATCGAAACATGTGGCAGCACGTGTTAATCGCTGAAAATTTTAATATATTTTCACGCGTTGGTCTGATATTATATAGTTAATTTGCTGGTACATTCAATGAGAGAAAGCATTTTCATTCACAATTTCTATAAAACCTGTGATTGATATTATTTTAATATCTTTGCTGGAATCTCGCAACTATTCTAAAAAACAACTAATGGCAATTACAAACTATCAATTAACAGAATGGGCACATAGTTAAGGATACTTTATTGTTTAAGTGCGATGCAGATGTGAGACAAGATAAGGCCACTACAAATTTGTAATAAAATGTAAAGAAAACCCCTAATTCTTCCTTGTAAGAATAACGTACTAACTGATATTTGCAAAAACTACCCATTACTTACTCTGCATTTCAATTACAAACAATAAAAAGTATGTCGAAATAACATTTGGAATAAAACGTGTAAATACTATTTCATGAACAAAAAAAACTGGGTTATAAATCAAAACAATGATGAAAACTGCCAGCTTTTTTCGCTGCTCCTGTATATCCCATATTACCAAAAAATTCAAATATATTGACATATTTCTTAAATTTTCTGCAGATTGTTAATGCATTTCTGTTGAGTAGCTTACGACTGAGAATTTAAAATCAGTTGAGGGCATATTTCTTTATAAATACCCTAAAACATAAAAGCAGCGATGACTGAAATAACATATTTTTTTTACGCAATTTTTACCAAATTTTATAAAAATTTACGTTGCTTAATTTTCATGAAAAGAAATATGTTTTAAAAAATATATATCTTGGAATAACAGAAATTCAAGGACCACCCCGGCGGCAAAAAGACCCTAGTTACGCTTCTGACCCCAATTCACAACTTCTGACCCCAACATATTCTTGTCCTTTTACATATAAATTTGTAGTTTTCCAATACATTGTTATTATTCATATATTTTTTCAAATCAGTATCGCATTTGCAGAAGCTTATATTCTTGTATTTCGACTAATTACAAGCTTATTCAAAATGTATATATTCTCCAGGATCCAAGCAAAGAACTGTTCGTATGTTAGTTTACCTCCTCAAACGCTTGACCTTTATTTAATAAAGTAAGATATACGATTTGCTTACATAATTCTTCATTATTACCTACATATAATAATTCTATGCTAAAATATAGTTACAATTATTATAACTTTCTTCGGTCACTGAATACTTGTTGGTCGATTTCTAAATGCGTTATAAATAACGTTTTTGGTTGTCATGCGGATGAGTCTACTGATATATCCGACAGAAAGCCGCCCGACTACGGAAATACCCGAGCATTGTTCTAGCGGAAAATAAAAAAAATACAATAACACTCGTAATACAAGGGAAATATAAAAATAAATATCCCGAGCTAAGAGGACAGGAAACGCCAAGACTTCCCGCCAAACGAAGGCCTCGAGTCCACACAATATTAGATACAAAAGTAACCAAATAATAATATTTGTATGCCTTTATTATTCACAATATTAAGCACAAAATTTTGGGTAAATATTTGCCTCAACGTTAAACAAACTTCTATCAATATTTGAAATTTTTGTACACGAATAACTTAATTAAAAAATATGTACATAAATATTGTCTTCGTAAATTCACGAGTAAATATATGTATTAAACAATTGTAACAACTTTCGAGAGTGAAAGCGAAACCAGTCATTCCTCCTTTTACGGACGCTTTTTTAAATTTATGATGGAGACTTTTCCTTGAGTATTTGCTGCGATTTTTCATATATAATCGTTCCTTCTATGTTTTTATTTTCAGTTGAACCGCCCCTTATGATTAAATAGTCCACACCTCGGGAGCAACGGACTAATCATCCGATATAATGAAAATATAGTAGGATTGACAGTATTTTTCTCAGAAATTTAACTCAATTCAAGCAATAATCAGGGTATCACAACATATATATATACACAGATAATTTCACGTTAATTGAGACAATTTGAAATTTTTGCAAGTAAGTATAGTGTCGGTCCTCTTGCATTTTTAAATACGTTTTTCTGTCCCTACAAAAACAGTTTTGATTAAAATATTTTATTGAAATCTTTGCATTTAATCGTGTGAATTAAAATTTTACAACTACAAGACGACAAGAATATGTCATGAGAAAATTATAGTTAGTTTAAGTGTTTTTTATTCACCTTATCTTTTTATCAGAATACAGCCAACTACGATTAGAATGATGTACAAATGAACCAAGATTACCTTTATTTTATGTAAACACATACAGGAGAATACCGACAGTTGGTGATAGTAGTTCTAAAGTCTCAACTGTGAGATTCTATGACGCTTACCATGCTGCGTACGAGTGTTGATCCGCCAACGTCATAGAATTTACTATGAATGTCTGGTCTTCACGAGGCGACTTTCGTGTACCACCAATTTTAATTGATAGACTATGAATGACATTTTACGGGTGAGGGATCAAATTCATACCAACTGGGGATATTTCAGAGCTCGGTAATCGATTAATTTTATTTATTTTTTAATCTCCATCGGGGATCGAACCCATGACCTATGGTTTGCAAATCAAACGCTTTGAGCATTAAGCTATATCCGCCGGCGAGGTCCTCAGCTTATACAAGCACAACCAGCTAATCTCCATGGATGTTGGACACAATAATACCAATTTGATAATCTAATAGATTATCTTGATTAGTTGCTGTGAAACAGACACAAAAACTACTCATTCCCAGCCCTTAAAAGTATATCCATCTCTTACAGATTAGTCGCTGTATTGAATAATCACACTAATTAGTACATAAGTAGTACATATTTTGATGTTATATTAAAGACATAAAAATACCCACTATAAACATAGTCAGTTTTAATATAAACCGGCATAATAAAAAATATTATAATTACTTAAGTCCAATGTTTTGTACTAACATCCTTCTCTCTAAGTTAGTTATTGAATTGCGTGGTGGCAGGATGAGGAGCAGATGAACAACACACAGACTTGTTCAGAACCACATATATATTTTTTATAAACTTTACACACTTCCGGCCCGGGCGGAATAACATGACAGGTCGGCCATAATACGACCTTGACACGATCGGCACACAACTAACGGGGCATCGGACGCCGTGGACGGTGACTCCCAACGCCGCAAGTCGCAATCTATTTAACTAACGTCACAGCCGTGACCGGATTTGTCCAAAATGCCAATATGGCGACACATAAATGTACGACAAGCGAACAGAAATTGGAGACGAAAGATTTTATATCATGGTTTTCGGTACCAGTCAGCAAGAGCTATATCATTCTGCTGTCAGTCTTCTTCGTAGTATCAATCCGGTGGATTGGTTTGCAGCAACAAAATCTTGCATTTCGATCTCTACTCCTCTCAATACTCTGCAGTACTCTTCAGCTCAGCATAAGAGCTACAACTCATGTCCTCAAACACTTGCTGCAAATAGTCTTGTCTAGGGCGCCCACTACAGTTTCTACCCTCAACCATCCCTTCAACAATGTCGTGAAGAAGACCATGATGTTAGTACTTATTATATAAAAAGAGCTAACGACAAATATACGAGTAATATCGTTATATTCGTGGATCATTATTAATTTTTATTGCGTTTTCATTAAAGAAATACGCTCAATATAGATCTAGCTAGGTCTATACTTATTCAACCTGTAACATTAAATTTAAAAAACACTTTCATACTGTCAATTATAAAACTAGTATTTTAAGCATAAATGTACTTATCTGGTCTATTTTCATATTTCACATTGGTTCTATTACCCTGTAGTTATCAGATGATGCATAAAAAACTATTCTAATAAAGTAGCAAAACTATATATCACGGCTACCGATGTCAACGGTAGGGGAATCTTACACGGCATATATCGGGTACGACGCAAACAGGTTAAACCTACAAAAAAATATAGTCAACGTGATTCATATAAATACAAACACAAAAATATATCATTTCTTATATCAAAAATGGGTATCAAAATGAAAGCTTAAATATACAAAAAAAACATTTAGTACAGGTGCTATAAATATTTAGAGGTTGTGTCATTTCTCAATAGCGTCGTGAAATATTTTTTACGTCCAAAGAATTCGACGTGAAAGAATTTTCGTTAAGTCATGACCTTCTTTGGTATAAAATTCATTTAGCAAGAAAAAGACGACCCATTTCATCGGCTTTCAATGTACTTTTTCCGTGAAATAAATAACGTCACTCATTTGTATTACGGTTTTTTTTCTTTATTACAAAAATTAATCAAAGCATTTCAACACATTTCATATCCCACAGTAAATTACGAAATATTTTTCTATTTTGAAACAAAAAAATAAGACATTAATATCATACACATTTACATACTTTTATTTTTTTATATTAGAAAATTATCTTTTATATAGAAGTTGAATATAAATAATATAAGCCTTCAATTCATTTTAATGATATTTTCATATGAAGTACGTTAATACATTTTATTTTATACGATTCTGTTCCATATGTATGTAATATATTTAGGAGTTTGTTATTGAATACAATGTTTTAATATTTAAAGTAAATTACACGAAATTTTAAAATTACATAATTTGTTTATGAAATAATTTAATAAAATAATAAAAATAAAAATATTGCTAGTCCAGAAGTTAACGTTTTTTATGTGTATTTTTTTTGTTTTATTTGTTGTAAATTTTATGATGCGAAATCAATTTTTATAGTACACTTTGTTATTACCTACGAAAAATTTAATTACTAAATCATATTTAAATTGTTTTTCTCTATAAAACTCCATTTCAAAGAAAATTAATAATAAGAGATGCACATTTAAAGTGATTGTCATTTCTAATAATATTTATTTATTTATATATAAAAATATATAAATAATATTTTAAATTATAAATATTTATAAATATACCTTGTTTTTACATGGATCACGTAAGATAATTTCTCTTTTAGGAGACTGCAGTTTTGACTAACCCTAAGCCTTTCTCAATCCATCGCTTGTTAAGAGATAACTAAAACAAGATATATAAAAAAATATTTATAATATATAATGTATCTCAAAGTGAATACTGAAAACATTGAAGACAAATTGTAATATATTTGAATAGAATATTACTCGACGTAATCAATTTAATTTAATTTGAAATAAATTTTCCCTTACAGAAACATTACAATTTTAAAAAATTTAATTCGTTACTGAAGTACTATCAGTAATAATAAATAAAAAAATGCAATAAATAAAAATGTAGGTACTTATGATTAAGTTCTAAGAACAAAGCAATAAAGACAAGCAACAGAGGGTCCCAATGCTCATCTAACAGAACAGCCAACAAATCATTCCTCCAAAGAAACTCGCGGAGTTCATGCCTGAATTGCGGGCCTATGATCTATGTTAAACAATCTAAATAATTATGTCTAAATATTGCAATAATCTTCATTTTACAATGTATGCGTATTAAATAACTGTGTGACTATCCGACTCAGATAATTAAAATATCACAAACACTTCGTTTTGTTTTATTTTGCTTCAGGTATGATCACCACGACTGGCAGACTGGATCGAGAAACTCAAACCCAGCATTCTCTGGAAGTTGAAGTAGCTGATGATGGGGCACCGCGGCTGGCCTCGACCACGAGGGTTCTTATAGACGTGGTGGACGTCAACGACCATGCTCCGCACTTCTTGGAGCAGTACCATTCAGTGAGGATACCAGCTGGATCCAAGCACCGTCCTCGTTTCCAAGTTAGTATAACCTTATATGAAGCGAGCACCGCTAGTAGAAAAGAGATCTTATCATTTAATTGTATTACGCTTGTTACTTTAAAAATCACTGAGCGTAGTATGTTTAGGATTTTTTATCATATCCGCATTATATTTGAAGCATGTAAATACCGCAAATTGATTACCATTCCGTAGTTATATGACCTCAAATTCTCTATGATTTGTACCAAAATAATAACGGAAGTAATAACGGAGAAATATTTGGAGGTTCAATAATCATAGTTTTTTAAGGAGATTAGATGATTAGCCTGACACTACCAAGGTCAGGACATTTTCTTTATTCTTAAGAGTTAGCTTAACCCTACCAAGGGCATGAATAGAGCTAAGATTTGATTTGATCACTTTAAAAACATTAAGCTCGGTCAGGTTGTAAACCAAAAGCATCTGAATGATAAACAGTGTACCACTGGACATTGCTGCCCGGATATGTTTAAGTACCAAAGTTTATTTTTACTGTAAAATATAAAATAATATTATTCATTTGTCTTTTTTAATACTGATTTGGGCTCTAATCCTAAAAATTAAAGCACAAATCATACAATATATTTGATAAAAATTCGCAGACTGGTCAATAATTTAATTATTGTACAGGCTGTGAAGTTTGTTTAAGTAATACAAGTTGTGGGCTAACTATTCATTTTGTATTGTGAAACTATTTTTCATATGCCTAAATAATAATATGTAGGGAATATATTATCTTAGAAACTGTGCTATAGTCCAAAATATTTCAAGAGATTATGGTGATGATTTTACGATTCTTGTATTATTGTAACGAATACGTTCAAAGATAATTTATAAAAATACTTCATAACATCGTCTGAAAACATGATAAAAGACTTTTTCTTACTTTAACGTTGTAAGTCACGTATATTTCGAGAAATAAATATTACGTTCAGGGTTATTTTTGTTCAGCAATCATATACGCAAATTACAACAGTAACATTATAAAATTACTTTGTGTCGAATACGAAATGATTACTCAATATTATCATATGTATATTAGAAATATTACATTGTCGTCTCGAATCCTTTGTTCACATTAAACTATATGAAGTCGTCAATTTATTTACATAATGATCCCATGTTATTCAACAGTCGAAACAATAGATTTTAAGCCACGATTCCACCAATTGTGTTCCCGAAGAGTAAATTTATATATTTACATTCGAAAACAAATAATCTTCAGCATAAACACACTAAACTTATTGTTCGAATCCGTATCTGAGACGGCTGTGTTAGTTCAATGCATATTTAAACACAAATAGTATTATTTCAATGATATGTACGAGTATATCCTATTTTACTCTTGTCTTTTAATGACATTGCACTCAAATAATATATCAAGTATACTATATCCGCTCTTAATATAGAGCATTATACCATCGTGAATTGATTCCAGAAACCGCACGCTTACCGTAAGTGCTTTCATCGTGTCCCGAACTTAACACAAATCCAAAAGTTACGCCAAATACTATATTTATTTCTTGTTCGATATGACAGAAATGGAATTTTGTATAAAAAATAATATTCTGTCTATATTCTCCTGTTGTAACTGCTTTTTTAGCTGTAGTATTTGTAACAACAAACCGAATAATAATTATAGCGTTGATAACACTATCAATATATTTAAAGACATCGGATGATTTATTCAACAACTGTAGACAAGGATCTGGAAACTCTGGGCTTGCCCGAGAATGCAGCGCAGGACAGGCAGACATGGCGAATGTTCACACGGACAGATGACCCCAGATGATGGGAAATGGCGAGGCTAAAGAAGAGGATGATTGATTCAACAGTCGTATCATTTTTATATTATAACCAATATAATAATTCTCAGAAGTATATTTATATGTTCCCCGAGAACATCTTGTCACAAATGATAATATTTACAACAATTTTAACTTTAATAACAATATTAATATAATTTAATAATTTTGTGAAACTGCATTAAAATAAAAAATTTAAAAATATTATTATTAATTTAAATAAAAATCTAAAAATCTTTAACATTAAATTTATTCAAAAATATAAAAATAAAATATTTTCTATAAAAAATGGATACTCGTTAGACTTTTGGGGGAATATATATATTTATCTCTTAGCTTTTTGTTTAGAAAAATAAACAAAACGAATAGCTTACCTATTATTTTTGTCTAAGGAAGATAAAGGAAAAGAATACAGGGTACATCAAACAAGGACTAATCGAATTGTGAAAAATATCCGTCGAAAGAGCACAAAAACTCGGAAAAACATATACTTGTCATAGGAGTGAAAATGTGGAATAAGTAAACGAGCATATAGTTACATGGCAAGTAAATATTTTATTGCATTACATAATTTTCTTCAAAATAATAATACCTCGTCATATCAAAAACTATACACACTCGTAGAATGTATCCGGTGGAGATTCGATCAGATGATAGTGCGGAGAGTTGTGGAGGACTATGTGTTCTAAATAGTGAATGGATATGAATAGAGCGAGAGATTCATGTAAAAACCTTCAAAAAAAGTCTTCATATTTTCTTACAGTAATTTATAATGATAAATTACCATGAATAAAAGGAAAACATCTAATGAAATTATACAATAAATAATACTTTTTCCTGAAACGTACATTCATTTTCGTTACCGTTTTTTTGTCCTAATCACAGTAATTTAATAATGATAAACGATTTTTTACACCATTTCTGAAACTAAAATGTCTTTACATATCTATGAATACATCTTTTAATGAAATTTTATTCCACAATAAAATTAATTTTATATGGATATTTTTTAAATTTTTATAGAATATTATTTTATTATTTCAATATTCTAATCTACTTTTCGAGACCCTTGTGGTACTTACTAAAATAAATAGACTGTCGGAATGTAATAATATTAAGCTTGTGAATAAATGAAGACTGATTGAATAATAAAAAATAAAAATATAAACTTTGAATATATTTATATCTATCATACGATGACTTTTCTGAAACTAAAATGAGTCGGTCCAGGCACAGTAATAGCCTGGGCATAGTTGGTTTTAATCCGCGGTTATCCCGTTAATTTTTGTGCATGGATTGACGCGTTGAAAAAAGAATTTTATGTTTAGTATATGTATATTTAAGTAATAGAAATTAATAAATTGTAAAACATCTTCTATTTTAAGTTTACAATTCTTAATTCTTAATATGCGATTTTTTATGTAATTTACTGCCTGTGAGTCTATAACATTAAAATGTGGTATATCTTACTGCTTTATTATTTAATTCCTCACATATTTACAGTTTTATTATATTTTATGTTGCGTCTTAGTTTCATTTGTCATCTTTATTCTTAGTTTTGATAAAAGTTAACGGTCTCTAGCATCTTAATATTGTATCGCGACAAATTCACTGTAAAGATATATTTTAAATTTATTTATGCATTTAAATTATTCCCTGAGATTGCACATTTTCACTTTTCGGTGAAATACTGAGAAACGAACATACTAAAATTTCACAAAAAATGACTAAAATTGCATCTTTATAAAAAAAATGTTCCAGTACATTGGTAAATTACCTACGATATATATTCTCTAATTTTTAAAGAAAAATAAACGTCTTTGGAGTGAGAGACAGTTTAATTTTTACAAAAAAATACAAAATACAACAAATTAAGCTGGTATTACCAAACATTTAACATCGAAGCATTCATTAAGAAACCACAAAACTCAAATTCTATCATTTCATTGCGAGTACTTTTTGTGTCCAACCTCAAAATATATATCTGTGTCTTTCGCTGAATGAATTCTAATCATTTCATTTTGTTATGGCCCACAGCACGAGCGGTTTTCTAAGAAGAAGTCTCACAAGGCTGAAGTTGCCTTTGATCTTCCCGAGGACTCCATACCCTGGGAGGTGTACGCGGGAGACTCGGAAGGAATTCCAATATTCCGGGTAACTGTGCATTTTGTCTTATCAAATATTCCGGGAATGATCCACGCCGCGAGTTTGGATTTAACTGAATCAGTTTGTTGGAAAGAAAAAGTATTGCGTGGCACGAGTTTTCTAATAAACCTACTGGCAAAGTTATATTTACGAGTATGAGCTCCTTCAATAAGGGCTCATCACATACTCGTATCACAGACATAACACTTTATGATCACAAAGAGATATTATCATTCATAGTAAAAAAAATAATTTTGTGATCAAATATTATTAAATATAACTGTTTTATTTACTTCAAAATTACTCAACATTTAATCTTGTCTGATGTTAAAATATCTTAAATTCATCATACGGATTAATTATTTGAATATATTGAATTTGTCATGTTAAATATATAGTCACATACTACCATTAATTAATATTTAAATTTCAATACTACATACATACAGGTATATATTTCAATATTCTTCGTACATATTATTATGCACTGTTAATTTAATTGCAAATTCAATGATGAAAAAGAATATATATAATTACTTTGTAATGAATTCGCATCAACATTTTTTTAAATAAAATATATTAAAAAAACTATTGATAGGACGCGTTTCGTTGTATTCATTGAATTGATTCTATTTATCAATTTCGCGCCTACAACTACAATTAGATTGTTTTATTACTTACCTTATATTTTATATGTTTTCTTTGCAATTGAACGACGCATTTTTGAATCAAATAAATGTGTATCTGTTAGTATTTAACAGTAATATTGATATTTACGCTCTTAAGAAAATCAATAAACGGAAGTATACCGTTTGAACATCAAAGGCATGTTTTATCGCCGTTGTGTGATATTCTTGAAACTATTATAATATGTAATATGTGTTAGCGCTTTCACTCTCGATTGAATGAACAAGTTTAATTTCATGAATAACTTGATTGATTCGTGCTGAAAAATGACGTCAGGAAAAAAGTGAAATATCGGCTGTCAGCTTGGAAGGCATTGTCGTAAAGACGAATTATTTATACAGAGACGCCTTCCAACGATTAGGGCTCGTTCCAAGTCGGGAAAATGTGTTTTTTTAGACGGTAAAAGTTTTTTGTAATGTTGTGAACCATTCTTGTTTGGTGGGACGCTATCATTTCCAGCTCATTTTACGCGTTTTTAAATGGTGTACGAGTAAATAGACCATAAAAGTCTAATCTACGATTATTGACGCCATTATTATCATTTTATGCAAAATTCATTTCATTTTGTTAAGGTCATTTTATACATAAAAACATATAATGTATTGTGTCAATTAATTTATTTTCCCTTTCATATGAGCTCTCTAGCTGGAGCATTTTGTTGTAATGCTCGTAAAATTACCGCCAAATACAATGAAAATGACGATTATTGAACGTTATAAAATATATATTTTTTAAATTACTCAGATTGTTCTTTCTTATACTTTTCAAAATCGAATTCATTTAAAAAAATAAAAAAATGTATGTATCATTTTTATTGGTTAATTTTGAACTTTTTTTCTGTTTAAACATTTTTGAACAAAAACAAAACAATTACTACTAAAATATAATAATATGTTATAATTTATAACTGTTGAATTCTATTGAAAATTCTCAGTTAAGCTGTTAGTATAAAAAATACAGTCGTTGAAAAAACCCCATATTATTTTTTAAATTTATTTTCAAATAACACACTCACATATGATATTAATAATAATATGTTTCCAAGAGACGAATTCTGTCTATAAAACGATGTTGCTCTTACAAAAGAGAGGGCTCAAAACCCAATTTTATTTTCGTCCCCGTATATTTTCCTTACCCGGTAATTTCCTCAGCATTCTGAAGACGATGATTACTGATGTATATTTTTTTACGCCCGGTATATATTTTTGTCTCTCTCGCAGGTAATAGCATATGATGAGGACGAAGGAGCAAATGGAGAAATAATTTACAGTGCAAAGCCGGCAAAGGGAAAAGCGGTTTTCTATATAAACCCAAAAACTGGGGTATTTTTCTGCAACACAGATCTCGAGCCCGGCAGCTTTTACGAACTAAACGTAAGATAAAAATATTTATTAAACTTTCGGCAAAAAAAAAACATTTTCATTATCAAGCACTTATATTTTCGAGCACCAATTTCATTTTAGCGTTCAGTTCTAGGTTAAACGTATTAAACTAGTGATTTAAAAATATTTATTTTACAAATAAAATATTCACAAATAATAATCTTATTCAAAATAAGATATATTAACATTATATGTAATTACGTTGTTGGTAAGCTGAAAAAAAAACCTGTACGGTTTTCCTGTAAAATGTTTGAAAACCGATTTTTAGTTTTGTTATTCGTGTTTTCATTTATTTTATCAGATCTGTATGTATTTAGATGCTTAAATTTAGTAGAGTTATTTCATGTTCTATATATTGATCTTCAAGAAGTTCATTGCAAATATTGGTTTGAACTACGATGATGTTTTTTGACGTGTATTCTGTCCTATAATAAAGTACATCTAATAACTTAAGAATAGCCATTTTTTTTTTTAAAAAAACACAGCAATTAACATCGAATATTATTTCAGATAAGAGCTTCAGACAATGGTATTCCTCCAAAAGCGGTAAATACCAGGACCAGTGTAGAGGTCGTTGCTCTTCCTGAAGAATCCATTAACCCTCCTAAGGTCAAGCCTCTAGCTCATACCTTCAAAGTCACCGAGTCTGACAAGGTCGGCTTTCTCGTCACCCTAATTCAAGCCGACAGATGACGAAAATGATACCTTGTGGTACGACATTGTCGGTAAGTGATTTTTGATGGAAACCTTCTTTGTAAAAACAATATTTGTATTAAATAAAAGCATACTTTTAACCATGTTTTAATACTTCACATGCACAAACGTTGTGATGTGAGAAACTAGAAAAATAATAAATTTCTTATAATAATAATAGAAAACTAAGGAGAGGTGATGGGTGGGGCTAATTAGTGTTATATTGTGTTTATAAATAATTTAATGAATGCTTAAAATTAAAATAACAATATTTGTCTATATTTATCCTGAATACTTAATTACTATTATTAATTCTTTTTAATATATACTCATATTTACAGCAGTCAAACCTGAGTAGTCAAAATAACCTCATAACCAAAAAAGCCAACGTTGCTTATTTACTAAACTTCTGTGTATATAAACATGTCACCATCATACCAACTGCTAAAATACGCACATTTTAACTGTCCTATTCTGGTTTGACTGCTCTTATCTATGTATTTTATAAACATAACAAATACCCTAATATTTATGCAAGGAAATATATATTATTTTCTACTTAATTATTTATTGTAGATGGGGATCCCATGGTCGAGTTTTATATTGGTCAAGAAAACGGTAACATTTTACTGGCAAAGAAGCTCGTCTGGGAGAAACAAAGTAACTATTCACTAAATGTCAGCGTCACTGATGGAGTTCACGTCGTCTATACGAAGGTAATGAAAAATTCAGAATCAGTTAAACCAATATACACTGCTATCAATAATTTGACTGCCTTCAGTAATAACATCCCACGAAAATCATTTGTTAAAAGCATCAATATACTTTTATATGGAGTAAATTACTTCAACAAAAATGAACTAAAATTACGTAATATGTGTATATGTTATTAGATTTTATATATATATGTATATGTAATTAACATCCAGCATTTCATTTGATTTGATTAATATTATTTCAGGTCAACATAATCGTGATCAATGACATTAGCGAGGAAGTTCCATCGTTTCCACAAAGCCTCTACGTGGTGAACGTTTCTGAGAATTTCGCCGGAGGTAGTCCGGTGCTTTCACTAAGGGCCACTGGGAAGGATCACCTTCTCTATAGCCTCCACAACGCTCAAAGTCCAGTGTCATTGGGGCTCTTCAAGATAGACTCTCTATCGGGCGACATAACAATAAAGGAGCCGTTAGATAGGTGAATTATCTACTTTTATTGCTTCAAATTAGGATGCATCAATAAAGATCACTCCACTAAACTAGCTTTAGTTTTTTTTCTAAATCAATTCTATAGTCTACATTCCTTACGAAATGTTAAGTCAGGATCATACCGTTAACTGGTTTATACAAAATTCTTTATCGATTATCGTTTTGCCGATTGTCATATAATTTTTAAATGAGAGTTATTTATACCTGTAAGTAAAGTACGTAGAATACGCTATAATTTGCAATAGTTTTGCAGAAAATGAAAAAAAAATGCAATCAATTTGGGGCTTTAATAAAAGACAGCATTGGTATGTTTTCAACTAGAAATTATGAAACTTAGTTTAGGCATATTGTAATCTGTATTCGAAAATCATGTTCGAAATATAAGGATCAGTATATTTATTTCTTAAAATAGGTGAATTACCTTAAGTGAACTTGAAAGTGGGTGAACAAAACACTATATTTTCAATACCTTTATAATTAATAATTCATTTTATCAGTACAAGTAAACAAAATGAAATACAGGTTATTTCAAACTCTTTTTTGGCTATTCACCTGTCTTATCTAGGCCCATTCTTGTGTTAGAATAATCTCCAAAGTCCATCCTTTCAACTGTGAGATATTTTGATTAATGATATACATTTATTAAATTAGGTTTCCATTTTCAGAGAAATCATGGAGGAGCATCTTCTCACAGTCATGGTTCGCGATCAAGCCATCAAACCTCAGAGGAGTTTTGCAAGGGTCCTGGTCAGAGTGTTTGACCACAACGATCATCCGCCCGAGTTCAATTCCAAGATCATCCAAGGGAAGGTGTTCGAAACCTCCCCAGTGGGCACTTCTATCCTTAGAGTCTTGGCCAGTGACAAAGATAAAGGAGAAAACGCTATCATCACTTATTCAATCACGAGTGGTAAGTTAATTAAAAATTATAATATACTGAAGCAAAAGTTAACTGTTTTGTGAAAAAAAAAATATGTATCCAACAAACTAGCCGCTGATAATATGGATTTTATTGTAAACGTCTTATGATAATTTTTAATAGAAACTGGATGATGTATATCATATTTATTTGTCTTTTTAATATTCTAAGAACAATTACGAATTTTCAAACTTTGTTAAGAACAAAATGTATTGTGTTTTCATTGTGTGGCGAAAAATTAAAGCTATATTAGGTTCACTTTAAGACATTTGATATTAATATTATTATTTATTTTTTTGTCAACAAAGACATTTACTTTCTAATGTTTTAACTTGTAAAAAACAGTTATTCTTAATCAAAGTCTGTGGTCCTATCATTTTTAGCTTAAACTTAAAAAATACTATAACTATCACTTATAACGATATATTTTTTACACTTAACATCAGTGCAAAATACATTATTATTACGTGGAAATATATCCTACGTAAAAATGTTAGTTACAATCTATCTATATCAATAATTTTACAAAAGGCTCAAGTGAAATTAAATTGTGTTATGTTTTTTAGGTAATATAGGTAACATTTTTTCAATTGATCCGGAGATGGGTGACATTACATTATTACACGAACTGGACCTGAACAATGCCTTTGAATACATCCTGCAAGTCAAGGCTGCAAACGTTGGGCCCAACCCACTATCGACAACCATCCCAGTGCATATCATGGTCACCATGGCTGATAACGCAAGACCAAGGTAACTTTATTAAAGAGCATATTAAAAAATAATTTGTTTTCATAAAAACTAATTTAATACAAAACACATTGAACGTAATCGGAGTTTAGTGTTTATCGCACACCTGTCACCTGAATAAAAAACTATTAATCAGATATTAATATTATATTCTTTGACATCCAAAAATAAATTATTTATTTTTTAAATACATTTTAAGGTATGGTTATTAAACTTTTCCCAAAGATTTAACTTTATGTTAAAATAAAAATAAAATATTATTAAAGTTAAAATGAATTATATTTCGATTGATAGTCAGCAAATTCTACACAAAATTGAAAATGTACATTTATTTTTTCTTTGGTTATAGATTTAATATCTGTCATACGAGAAATAAAAGTGATAAAAAATATCATATCAGCTGTCAAACGCAGATATCCGTTCGACCGTTTTAACCATTTTTTGCTAAAGCTCGTATTATATTCATATCAAAACGAAAGAATCAAATAAAATAATAGAACTACATTTTATCATTTTCCAATATGAATTTTAGGTTTCAAAGACCAATATACAGCGCCGATATATACGAGAACGAACCAATCGGCACATACGTCGATCACATAGAAGCAAGAAGCATTTCATCCTTATTGTTCAATATTGTAAACGGCAATATCGACAATATGTTCGATATAAATCCATCTACAGGCGTTATAGTGACAAAATATCCCTTGGATTATGAAAAAATACAAGTCTATAATCTCACCATCTCTGCAACTAACATGGTATGTATATATAGTATGTTTTATAAAGAGTTGTAAGTTATCTATTTTTAACATTGTTATTGTTTGTATATTTCTCGATAAAAAATATCTATTTCTGATACTGTTTTGTTCTAAAAATATATTTTCAATTACATCTCAAAAATATTACTTTTCGAATCGTTTCTATAAATTCAAATTGCCTCCGCGTTTGTATAATATTTCGAGCATACGCAAACCAATTACATGGCAATAAACGTTTGATATATACCGACACAATAATCATAAATCGTATTATGGTATCTTACAAAAGATACGTTTTCAATATTGCAATAAATTATTTTTACTTCCAGGGCGGAGTCTCCACGACTTGCTCGCTGATAGTCCATGTTTTAGATAAAAACGACAACGCACCCAGATTTTTAAACAACTCTTATTTCGGAAGCATCATAGAGTCCGCTCCGATATCATCCCTTATTTTCTCAAACGCCAGTACCCGCCTTGTGATATCTACCGAAGATTTGGACTCAGGAATAAACGGTCTAAGAAGTTACGAGATAGTCGAGCCGCTGGCCAATCTTTTTTTTCGCATCGACTCCACCACCGGGGCCATAAAGACTACAAAACTTTTGGATTATGAGACTAACAAATTCTTCAAATTTCACGTCAGAGTTTACGATTTAGGGAAACCTCGATTGTTTTCCGATTCACTCGCGGAAGTTCTGATTGATATTACAGACGTCAACGACTGCCCGCCGAGATTCGAAAAACAAGATTACAATGTTTCTTTATTGTTACCGACTTACAAGAATGTCGCCATCACAACGCTCACGGCCACGGACGCCGATACTATTCCAAAAAACGCGCTCAAATATGACATCATAGACGGCGATAAAAAAAATATTTTCGCCATTGACCCTATTCACGGAACTATCACAGTAATCCAACCAGATAAAATCAAACAGTCTCATAAACTTCACGTGAGAGTGTCCGACGGAAAGTTTTCGAGTATCGCTCAAGTTTATATTTCAGTCGAAAGTCCTCAAAGTACGGGGTTTAGATTCCAGCGTTCTTCTTACGAAGGAACGGTAATGGAAAATTCTACGAAAATAGTCACAGTGACCGTCGTCAACGTATTGGGAAACATTCTAAACGAGCACGTTCAGTTTCACATTCTCAACCCGACCGACATGTTTGTCATCGGCCGCACTTCGGGTGCGATCCAAACGACTGGGTTGAAATTCGATCGCGAAACAAAAGACAACTACCTTTTGATCGTCGAAGCGAAAAGCTCTTACGATGCTCTTCAGCGGAAAGAAAGCTCGCCTAAAGCCGTACACGTCGTCGTCAATGTCACCGTGATGGACGTGAACGATAACTGCCCCATGTTCGTCAATCTGCCTTACTATGCGATAGTGTCTGTCGAGGATCAAAAGGGTCAGGTGATAGCCAAGGTTCACGCTATTGATATGGACAGCCTGGAGAATGGAGAAGTGCGCTATGAGATGAAGCGAGGACATGGTGAACTGTTTAAAGTCTGCCGTAAATCTGGAGAGATATCACTGAAACAAGGGCTAGAAGGGCACAACAAAGAGTATCAGCTCATTATTGGAGCTTATGATGGTGGTAAGTACATATTAACATTACTCACTTTTAATTTGAATTAGTTATCAACAAAAATGTGAATAATTAATCATTTTTATTTTGTACCCAATAGGAGTGACACCGTGCTATAGCGAAACAACTGTAATTGTTAAAGTGGTAGACAGATCCATGCCCGTGTTCGATAAGCAGTTTTACACATTTATTGTCAAAGAAAACGTGGAAATTCTAAGTCCACTTGGAATACCTCTGCAAGCGTCATCACCTCTTGGAAGAAAACTGATTTACAGCATCGTGCAAGGAAACGAATTAGAGAAATTCATACTTGACTTCAATACAGGTTAGTGCTAAACAACGTGTTTACATTACAAAACATAATCTTTCAAAACAAATAACAAAGATTATGAACCGAGTCTAGTTTTAACTAATTATTGTTTATTTTCTTAAACGCTTCAGCATCGGATACTATTAATGGACCATGTAAGTACGAGTATGCCACTAATAAGTTATTGCTTCCTTTAGTGCATAGAAATGCATATTATTTTTCAAGCATTTTTCATATTTTTGTTTGAGTTGATGTAGAATACTAGGTAGTGGAAGAGGCATCGCAATTATAAGATGGGATATACTCGTAGAGAGGGACCCAACAAAAACATTCAATTTAACAATAACCTTTAAGAGCGCATGAATAATAAATCATTAATTTTTTTGGTAGACACATGTGCGAAATTAACTCTCGTAATGCAGTATGTATAGTCTTTTCGCGTCATTTAACGTTTCGCTTTTCAAAACTGAATCATACGTTGTATTCGAGCTTAACGATATCGGTATTCTGGTATTGTATATTAAATAAGAGTGTTGTATAATTAATACCCTAAATTTATTGTGTTTTGGTAAACATCAGCTTAAAAAGGCCAGTTCATTAAGGCAAGACCAACAATTTTATTCTTACGATATGTGATAATGAATCACTTCATATCCAATATTTTAAAGAGACGATGCAACTTTTAACTCGCTTTTAATAATTTTAAAATTTCAATATATTTCGAATTTACTACAATCTGCTATTTTAGCATTTAAAAAGTGATATTTCGTTGTCATAAAAATTGATGAAACACCGGAATCCCAGTTTTGATAATAATATTATCTTCAACGAAAATTGACAAGAGTTTTCATCTATTGAACACAGTCACGGATAGCGGACGACCGAAACGCACCGATATGTTCTACTACTTTTCTTCTTCCAGGTATCCTTCTTGCCGCTGAGGAGTTAGACTTTGAGGAGCAGCGTCTGCACGAGCTGGCCGTGCGTGCTACCGACAGTGTGACTGGCGTGTTTGCTGAAGTGGCCGTCGCTGTAACTGTTGAGGATGTCAACGACTGTCCTCCAGAATTCGCAGCAGATAGCTACCACCTTGCAGTATCGGAAGCGACGCCTTTCGGAACTTTGCTGATGAGAGTCGAGGCATATGACAACGATACTGGTGCGTTAAAATATGTCTAACTTTTTACATCAACACACGGATATGAGCACAAGGTTCCCTGTGATATTTACCCGTCTCGGCTCTCTGCCTTAGGCGCACAGATTTTCCTACTATACGCTTGATGTTATTAAATCATAATGTTTGAAAGTCAAGAGTTTACAAAAAATATTAATTTGTATATCTTTGAGTTTTGATTTAAAACTTAGGTTACGCTTAACCACTTTCACCAAGCGATACAATTTAGACATGAAAAATTAGTTCTTTAACAACAACAGTAGTAGGCAAACGACATCAGCAGCTTGTGTTTATTGACTACTCGGTGAAATCATGAGCCATTACACTACATATTTACATAACATATTATGTAACTGCGTTTTGCCAATATATGGCATATAGGTAAAGTGCTTGCCTACTATGCGAGAGGTAGAAGGCTATTCTTATGAGACGAATTTCATCATACGAATTTATACAAAGTATTTGAGGCAAAATTAAGCCATTTATTATAATTTAAGAATATCAAATTATTATCCCAAATAAGTAGATAGTCCGGAATTTTCTAATTTTATTTTTTATTTTTTTTATGTAAGCACATACAGGAGAATACCGACAGATGGTGATAGTAATTTTGATGTTTCATCTGTGGAATTCTATGACGCTTACCATGGTGTATATGGCTAAACGCTGCATGTGGAGTATTGATCCGCCAACGTCATAGACTACAGCCCGAGATTCACGCATCATCCTTTATTATTACAGGAATCTACTATGAATTAGTGGTCTTCACGGGATGACTTTCATCTACCACCAATTTTAATTGATAGGCTATAACTGGCATTTTACGGGTGATGGATCAAATTCACACCAACCGGAGGTATTTTAGAGCTCATAAATCGATTAAAAATCCTTTTTATTTTAATCTCCGTCGGGGATCGAACCCACGACCTTTGTTTTGCAAAGCAAACGCTTTACCATTGAGCTATGACCGCCGGCAAATATTATCTTATACTATATTATGAATTTAAAATTTGATAGAAAGCGCTTAAAATAAGATGAACCTCGTGGCAATGAGCAGGACATATCTGTCAAAATAACGACGGTCGATGGGGACAAAAGTGTTGGGGCGACTTCAGAATAATAGTGGAAATAGCCTGTATGCGCAGGGATCGATGTAGATTCTCGCGGGAGGTCTACGTTTTACAGTGAATGGACATAGGCTGATGATGAAGACGATCTTCGAACATTGTCCACTACGCTTTTATACATATGTAGTAAAGTGCTTCCACTCAGCATGTTGTATACTAGAGATTGTTTTCAATAGTATTAATTTATTTCAGGTATTAATCAAGAAGTTGCTTACAACATGCAGTTTTCCGGCAGTAACTCCAGCTCGTTCTTTCACATCGACTCGCTGGACGGCAGTATCTACTTGAAGCAGGCTCTGGACCGAGAAATGTACTCTTCTCATCACTTCAGTGTCATTGTAGTTGACAAAGGACTACCAGCGTTGTCCAGCACCGTCCATGTGTGGATTACCGGTAAGACCTTCAAACGATCCTTTTCTAACATTTTTAATATCCTCTTTCTTATGGTTCATATTTGGTATTAAAGAAAATGATTGACACAGGTGTGATGGGGCATATATATAATCTCATGAATTCGTTTACAATCATGTGATTAGGCTATAGTCTTGGAATACGTTTTAAATTATTTGTTTCATAAATGTGCCAATTCAAACAAATATCTGTTAAAATTTACCATAAAAATATTCTGATCTCCTTTAAATTTTCATTCTTTCCGTTTTTGATGTATTATTTTTTGATGTATTCTCCAGAATCATGACAATCTTTTATCAATATTTTTTCATCTTATTTATAATAAATATAATTACGTATTTGTGTTTTTTTTTTAAATTATGTTGTTTAACTCTTACATGTTTCAATCTCTTTATTGATGTCTTTAAATTATATATACGAGTATTATTTAAAAAACACTTATTTGACATATTTCAAACTGTAATTCAATTTTAGACCACTTTCAATAATTGAAAACTACTATAAAATAGCACATTAACATCGTATTATAAAAAGTATTTCATTCTTAGTCTATTTTTTTATATAAAAATATAAGCGATGGATATTTTATAAGTAAATGTAGAGAAAGCTTTTCTGAAGTTCTTGAAAAAATATATTTAAAAAAAACGGTGAGTTAAAACCTATATTCTGCGTATGATATTATCAAAATTAATATTAGATAATCTACTATACTCGTATATCAGAAACAAAGACAGTAAAATCCATATTTTGAACAATTATGAAGATGTGAAAACCGTCCAAAAAATAATTACAAGATATATTTTTTCATATATTATATCAAATACGACTATTAGTGATACTACTTCTTTAAAGGTGCAGAAAATATATTTGACTATTTTATGGCTCTAACACAAAGAACGTCGTGAAGTCCATTAGCGCGCTTATCAGACAACCTCAAATATCAGACAAACTAAATGACCATTGTTTGATTCCAGTCCTGGACATGAACGACAACCCTCCATTCGTAGAGCAGCCCGTGTACAGCGCTATTCTGTCTGAGCACGCCACGCGCGGTCAGCTGGTCGCGCGCGTAGCGGCAGGAGACCCTGATAGTGCGGACAGAGGACATCTTGACTATGCCATAGTTGGAGGCAACGAAAGACAGTCATTTGCCATCAACAACACCAATGGTAGGAAAAAAAACATGAAAATCATAAAAAAATAACACCGATTTCCGAAGTCTAGAACTCTTCTTTTATCTGTATTTTTTTCATTCTTACAATCTGGATCTTTCTAAGAATGTATCGATTTTAACTTGCAATTTTCTCAACGATTACGCAAACACAACACATATTTTCCACATGCAGCAATTAGATGCTTTGGTTGTTGATAACCACCAATTTCCACCTGAACTATTTCGTTCTAGGAGCGGGTCAACTCGAATCGGAGGATTAGAGAATAAAAATAAAATTGAAGAAAAAATAAAGATTTGTAGTAACGGAAGTTAAGGGACAAATGCATTTTTTTTTCAGTGGCCTCCAATTTAAAAAGGACACCATTCTTCTTTTTTTTCTTTTAACTGTGACTTGTCCTACGAGTATTTTATTTAAGCATTTTCATAAGCCGAGATGATGCACTAGTCATCCATCACAATATCCTTAGTTTCCTATAGGTAATAACACCTAATAGGTGATTTTTAGCGTCGCATTTGTTTAAAATTAGAAATTTTAGGTAAAGTCTATTCAATCCAACTGTTCCTCTTATTAGACAATTATCGAATTTGGTTATTTGTCACCTCGGTGCTGAATGAATACACTTTCTTTTCTGCAGCATCAAAATATATATTTTTAACAATGACAGGTTATATCGTCGTCGCAAATACAGGATTAACGCTAAGTTTCGTAATCGTAAATGATCTCTGTGACACCAAAAACATTGTGCATAGGGTAATTATAACATGATTTTGATTCAGGTATGATTCATCTCGTGAACATTGGAAAATTCGGATCTAATCCACTGTCGGTGCTAAACGTTTCGGTTTCGGATGGCGTCTACACAACCTTCAGCAGAGTCAAGATCACACTGCAGCCAGCCAACAATCATGGACCACAGTTTGCTCAACCAGTTCAAGAAGTTACTGTCATGGAAAATAAACCCCCGGGAGTCATTACAATGGTAAATAACCTAACGAAATACTGATATTTTGTCTGATATACTGAATATAAAAATAGGTCAAATATTTGATTCCCGGTTTCGATAATATCGATATAATCATATGTTGAGTGTGTTCTATCTTACTCGATGTAAATTAACTTTACAATATGTGAATTCTATCGCAATTTAGAAACAAGATATAAAGTTTAATATTTGAACACTTTTATTATTATATTGGTAAAAATAAAATATTGGTAGACTTTACTTTGCAACTCTCTTTAATCATTTTTTAACTATATTCGCTACATATTTGGAGCATATGGACACCGCTTTTGCAGTTTCACAGTTATGTAAGCTCAGATTGTCTATGCCTTCTCCGAGAATACCTCTGTGTCCCGGAGGTATACTTTGGAACATAGATGGTTCCCGGGAGCCTCCAGGGCAAGACCGTTGAACTTGTATAGACGGCGGATGTAGTACCGGAGAAATATTTGGGTGTTCAATTATCAGGGCTTACTTTAATCATTAACCACATGTTTGATCTTATTTTAATGTTATATATCGTATCGAATGTCGTTTGATCTTGACGCGTTTTCTATGTACTGCTCTACATCAAATTTAAAATTATATGATGTAATAACATTCAATATGCGAGTAAAATTGTGTACACAAAAACAGATATACACAGAATACGAATGTTTTTATACGTACAATTATAATACATATAGTATGTCTCATTTGACACAGAAAAAAATTGGCAAACAGTTTTACAAAAAAATAGTTTTACTTAATTTTAATGATGTTAACAAATATAAATATTATTGTTTAATCTTTTAGGTAAAAGCTGAAGACGAAGATTTTGGTGAATACGGCACAGTAACATATTCCATAATATCGAACCTTTTAAAAGAAACCTTTTCATTGGATAGTCAGACGGGCGAGCTCTCCTCGCTGGTAATGTTCGACAGGGAAATCACCAAGGAATACGAGGTACCAGTCATGGCCATGGATGGTGGAGGACGACCAACTTTCTTGACTGTCAGAGTCAAAGTTGACGACGAAAATGACAGTCCTCCAGTTTTCACATACAAAGAATACAAGACGTCTGTTTACTACAATCAAAGCCTGAATAAACCGTTTTTACAAGTGAGTTTATCATATTTTTTATTGTTGATTTTTGATGAATACTATATATTGATTTCAGTAGTATATCAATTGTTATTTTAATCAGAATTTTTTCAAACTAAAATGCTTTGACAATGTCCGTTGCTACAAATTATTGGAGCACAGTTTTGTCGACTGCCATCATCTGTGTCTTTTCCAATACATCTCTGTACCCAGTGCTCTGACGGGTACATACTATGATTAGTTTCAGAATGAAATCCCAAAGGTTTAAGGTAGTTGCAAAATTCGAAGCATATTTGGTATTTTATAATCATCAATTTCGATCAGATGATTAACCCGATGCTTCCGGAGATTGGATGATTAACCCGACGCTTCCGAGGTCTAAGTGCTTTAGTCTTAATAGGCACTTCAATCCATCAAACATACATAAGCGCCGTATGTAAATTGTTAGCTCTTAATCCTGTTGACGACACTGAAGACTTTCAAGCTAAATAAAGTCCACAAAACACAAAAAAACTTAAAAAGTAAATCCAGAATATGACATAAGCACGAAAGAGTATTTCATTAATTAATGTTTTTTAAATAGTTTCATAGAACGTTGTTATAATTTTAATATAATCATCTCTATTTTTTTATTTAAGAGAACTACATTTTTTATATACGAGTATATCACTTCACAAAGTAAGTGAAACATGCGCAAAATACCAAACCATATGCTTAAGAATTACTGTTCTAAGTGTTTGGAAATTACGTGATGTGCTAAGAAATGAAGACACTTCCTTTATTTCACCATTCGTTTAGGAAACTGCTCGATCTGCTGAGAGAAATCTCTCCATTATTATGTCCTGGAAAAGGTTAAATGGATTGCTTTCACATTAGCCCTTTTCTGTTTCCCCTTTCTTCTGTGATTTCTTCATTCCATTTGCTGATGTGAACCCATTTTATAACTACTCCATTCCGCTTATTAGCTTCTCAAATTTATTATCCTCACTTACGGACCTCGCTTGGGACCTCAGCCTATCGAAACAGCTCTCCAAGTACATACTCTAATTCTGAAAATATATTCAATTCGATTAGCCTTTGTGAATTTGTTATTCATGAGTGGACTATGAAGACAACACTAACAACATATTTGTATTTTTCTTCACGTTTAGTACCTTTATTATTATCAATAGATGCTGTAAAAAGGTAACATGAAACACATATATGCAGTCTATAAACTAGTAGCGTCAGATTACTCACATGGAGTTCTTAATTAACATACCATATTTTACAAATAAACACAAATGGTACTACACAATAGACCTATGACGCTTAAATGCGACGGCTGGACGCTGCTTCTGGAAAGGATGTTTTGCAGTGGTTCTTTTCATATTATTTTTCTGTATTGATAAATCAGCAAACTAAAGAAAAAACAGTATAATATTTGAATACTAGTGGAAACTATTACACTTAACAGGGTTAAAATATGGTGACAGTGTGAAATATTTTATGTATGATACTGTTTGTACTACGATTTAATGTTCTCT
This sequence comes from Glossosoma conforme, assembly GCA_022606575.1. Taxonomy (NCBI): domain Eukaryota; kingdom Metazoa; phylum Arthropoda; class Insecta; order Trichoptera; family Glossosomatidae; genus Glossosoma; species Glossosoma conforme. The sequence goes on along the minus strand of JAGTXR010000102.1, from coordinate 1,382,670 downwards.
AAAGTCTTACATCAGAAATGATAAAATTAACTCTGTTTTTTAGGTGAATGCAGAGGATTCCGATGATGGCAGCAACGCTGATATTCAGTTCACCATTTATGACTTGGAGAATTCTGGAATCCAAAATATCTTCGCAATTGACTCTCACACGGGTTCCATCATGCTGCTGGATGACACAGGAAGCTTAAGTAAATTATATTTAAAATCTGATTATTGATTTATACTACGATTTATAAACAAACTTTTTTTTATTATTACAATAGATAATGCTCGATACATTTTCAATTATATGCATAAAATACAAATATTAACAAATTAAATAATTTATTGGATTACGATTTTAGCCAATTTAAATTTTAAATAAGGAGTTTTTTTCTGCACGCGATAGACTGAGAAAGCACATAATGTATACAAAAATACGATTTGATTTCTGCGATTAAAGAGTACTTAAAGTGATCCAAGTTAGAACTACATAAATTACCACATTGATGATTGTATTAATGCTACGTCATGTACATGCATTTTATTTTAGTGTAACATGATTCATGGAATCTCTTATTTAAAATGTCTTATTTTACTTTTATTAAGTATTCTTAATTTATAAATCAATACCTGTGTTGTTATACCTAAAAAATTAGTCTTACTTCCAGGTTCCCAAGTGTTCCAGTTCTGGGTGCGAGCCACCGACAGGGGGGAACCTCCTCTGCATGATGATGTATCAGTGGAGGTCTACATAATGGCTCCGGACGACGATGCACCAGTATTCGAAACAAACCACGACAAACTGTTCGTCTTGGAAAATTCACCTCAAGGTAAACTACAAAACTACAAAAAAAATACTGCAATATTTTCGCACATGAAGACACTGTGGATAAGTTAAGCCTATACGAGTATAATAAACTCATACAAAAAAATCTTTAAGCCATGACTCATATTTTTTGGTAGCAACGATATCTTGTAGGTACTAATAAATGCTCGGTTCAATTGAGAATATTCAAAAGGAAAATTGAGAACAGCGCATATGACCATTAATTACAGACACAGTTCTGTCAACTACTTTAATCCTTGCCTAATTCCAAGTCAATTTTGCGTCCTGAAACATTGAGTCCAACAAACGCAAGAAGTTGAAGCTTATGATATGCTAAGGCATGCGAATATATTCTTCATATTTATATGGCCTATAAGACAGAAAGTAGTTGTATCCATTATTTTACTTATTTAAAAACTTAAATATTTATAAATGGTAAATTTTTTGTTACTTTGACGTTGATTTAATGTTATTGTTTTATTCATATTATAAGCACTATCCTAAATAGTGGAAATAAAATATCATGATCCAAATTGATAGTGGTTTTTTGTCGCAGGTACCGTGATCACGCGTCTAAAAATGTCATCAGAGATGGCGGTCACGTTTCGTATCCTGCCTTCGCCGTTTCCTTCATCCCTATTTGACATCGACCACCTGGGGCAGCTGGTTCTGTCAGGATCCATGGACAGGGAGAAAAAGGACGCCTACCTTATTGGGATCCTCGCAGAAACGCTGAATAGTCCTTCGTTGGTCGCATTCACGGAGATCAATCTTAACATCCTGGATGAGAACGACAACGCACCCATATTCCACTCATCTCCCATTTTTTTGATGCTGGCTGAAAATGTGGAACAAGGAACTACCATAATGAAAGGTGAGTTATAAAATAATATATATATTTACCTAAGATATGCCTTTGTTTCACAGTTTTAAGACGTAAGAAGAGAACTCGACAAGTTTATGGCATATAAATAAGATAATTCGCATGCTTTATGTTTAAATTTGACCACAATTTCTGAAAAAAGTCCTTATTTGTAAGACTTGCATGCAATTTTCAACTTTAGCACATAGTAGTTCCTTAAAATTTGTTGCGAATGTTGAATGTTCGTAATTATGTGATAAATATGAGGAAAAAAATAATCGTTATAATACACATATTTAAGGTGTTATAAATGAATCCCATATACCATTTAAATCAATCGATAGAAAAAAAAATAGCACTCTTTAGTTTATGAACAATATTTTAATAAGCATTAAATCCTTATTCCACAGATTTGAATATATGATTTTTTGATGCGCAATTGTGTGAAATTAGAATGTACAAAAGTTGAGTCAGCTGTACCGACAGAAAATATTGTGTGATGTGTACTTATACTGCTAGACGATTATCAACTCATAGAACTTCCATCATCACGATTTGTAACTGTATTTAGCATTTAAGAAAAGTTTTCACTGAAGGCTTATCTGTAGAGTGATGATTGTTGTTTTAGTATCTTGTTCGAAAACATATATTTTTATATTATGTTTCAGTTGTCGCTGAAGACATTGATTTCGGATCAAACGGTGAGGTGCGCTATTCATTGGGTTCTGACAGTGGTGTAGCCAACGTGTTTGCCATAGACCCTTACACCGGGTGGATCACGACCCTCGTGGAGCTGGACAGGGAGACGCAGCCTATGTACAAGTTCCAAGTGCTGGCCATGGACAACGCCCATCAGAAGCATATCACCAGGATGACAGTCATAATCAGGCTGAAAGACTACAACGATTGCCCGCAGATTTTCACCAAAGAACATTACACGGCTTCTATTAACGAAGATGCGCAACCTGGTAAGTTAAATCATATTTAATTTATGTATACGGTAAAAGACGTCTAAGCTAATGTTACTTAAACCATTCGCATCGGTTGTCGGCATATGCCGTCATAGGATTACCCCGACCGTTGACATCGTTTGACTTGATATATCGTTTTGCTACTTTCTTAGAATAGTTTTTTATGCATCATCTGATAACTAAATGATACAAAAACCAATGTGATATATGAAAATAGACCATATAAGTAAATTTATACTTCAAATACTAGTTTTATAATTGACAGTATAATTTGTATTCAAACCGAGCCGTAATGAAAGGGTTAACTACGATGAAAAATCTTTTTTCGTTATTCTTTTGTTGTTGTTTATATATAGTTGATATGGTTATGTATAATCGCTTAACATATGCAATGCGGGCTCCGGGACTTTTTTTTTAAATGATTGTATTATTATTGTGGTTTTTATAAATTGTTATTTTATCCTGTTTCAGAAATGAATTAAATATTGTTATTTGTAATGTTTCTGAAAGAAAAAAAATAAATTGAAATTGAAATTGAAACACATACCTAAAGTCAAATAATTGAAATTGCTCTAAATATGTTTTTTTTTCAGGAACTGTTATATTACTCTTAGAACTAACGGACGAAGATTATGACGTTAGCCCTGTGGAGTACTACATCACTTCCGGTGACTTGCTTTGCCAATTTCACATCCGGCCCACCGGGGAGGTTTACGTTGCCAAGCAACTGGACAGGGAGTCCATAGCTCAGTATCAACTGAAGATCACAGCAACTGACGGAAGACATACAGCCTCTACTACATTGACTGTCGACGTTCTAGATGCCAATGGTACTTATCATTACTACTACATCTATAACTATCATAAGCTATATTTGTTTTTATAACTATAAAAAAGACAAAATGGTTGTCGCATCAATACCTCATATCATACCCAAATAGAACAATCAATAGTTTTTATTTAAGATACATAAATACAACAATGAGTTTCAATAAAATGCAGTAATGGTTTTTTTTTAGTGGAAAACACTATTTATATAGTATGTAACATAAATCTGGAAATTATTTTTGAAGAAGAAGTTTGTATTTCGAGGACGCCATTGCATGTTGTGTAAATGAATAAATTTTTTGTTTCAGATAACCCGCCATATTGCTTGCGACATAGATATTACAAAACAATCCCTGAAAATGCCGTCATAGGAACGAGCTTACTGACAATATTAGCCAGCGACGCCGACCTCGAACAAAACGCTAAATTGAGATTCTTCCTTTCCGGTTTCAGAGCCGAGCATTTTACGATCGACAAAAATACGGGCGAATTGAAAACAGCCGTTGCCCTCGACAGAGAGCAATACTGGCGATATAATCTCGTTGCTCACGTACAAGATAAAGAAAAAACGTCCTGGGAATGCTCTTCGGAAATAAAAATAGATCTTTCGGACGTGAACGATAATGCGCCGCAGTTCTCTATAAGCCAATACAGCGTGACTCTTCCAGAAGATGTCGAAATTGGCACATTAGTAATGAAAGTTCACGCTTCTGATAAAGATCAAAGAGCAAACCGTATTGTGAGATATACGCTAGTAGAAGATTTACAGGGACAATTTGCTATTACTGCAGACAGCGGTATTATAACAGTTTTAGCACCGCTGGATAGAGAAACTAAAAGCACCTTTAGTTTGGAAGTTCGCGCTTCAGATATGGGAAATCCATCACTTTGGAGTCAAGTCGCCATTCAATTAACGGTCTCTGATGTTAATGACAATCCACCTGAGTTTGGAACTAAGACATACTTCGCAGTTGTTCCTGAGATCGACCCCATCGGAACTGATGTGGTTAGAGTATTAGCGACCTCTAAAGACACTGGCGTAAACGCCGACATATTTTATTCAATAGTGGGCGGAAATGAACACAAGAAATTCATCGTCGACGCCAAAACGGGGGTCATATCAATATTTGATCAATTAGATTACGAGCGGACAAAGGAGTATCTATTAACTATTCAGGCTATGGACAGAGGCGAACCGCCGCTTAGTAATCTGGCGACCGTGAATATTTCAGTCACCGACAGTAATGACAACGCACCGATATTCATAAACAATGTGTATAATGCAAATATTAGAGAAGACTCTGAAGTTCAATCTGAAGTCGTGCAAGTCATAGCTAACGATCTAGACAACGGACCAAACGGACGCGTCATATACTCAATAGAAAAAGGTGACGATTCAAGAAAATTCACAATTAATAGCATGTCAGGACAGATATCACTAGCTTCCCAACTAGATAGAGAGGCTAAGTCAAGCTATATGTTAGAAGTTCACGCGCGAGATAACGGAGTTCCAGTTTTGTCAAGTTCAGTAATGATCAATATTGAAGTTACGGATGCCAACGATAATCCACCAATCTTTTCGCAGTCCAATTACACAGCGACCATCCAAGAAGACAAACCAGTCGGCTACCTGATTATTCAATTTCAAATAAAAGATAATGATATTTTTCCCAATGCGGCTCCATACGTTTTCGATTTTCGAGCTGGAAACGAAGAATTCGCTTTTCATTTAGGACAAGACGGTTATCTCAAATCGGCCATCAAATTTAACCATAAAATAAAAAGTCGATATTTGCTACAAATACGAGTTTTCGATAACGGTTCTCCATCTCTGTTTTCCGATACTTGGGTGGATATAAGAATAATAGAAGAATCTCAATACCCACCCATCATCAGTCAGCTCGAAGTAAACATAAACTCTTTCAAAGAAGAATACGCTGGCGGGGAAATCGGCAAAGTTTTCGCTTTCGATCAGGACAAGTATGACAAACTATTGTATTCTCTTGTTCCTGTAAACGGTGCACCGAGTATGTCATCGGACTTATTCCAAATAAACGAAAGCGATGGTTCATTATTTGCCTTACCCCAATTAGATATGGGATTTTACATATTAAATATCAGTGTAACAGACGGTAAGTTCACTAGCTATTCCACAGTTGAAATAAATATCGAATTAATAACCGAAGAAATGTTAAAGAGCGCTGTGATAGTACGATTCAGAGAAGTAGGAACGAAATCGTTTGTTACTAATCACAGAAAAGGGTTTATAAAGGCTGTGAGAAACGCAATGAACTGTCATATAAAAGATATCGTCATCATAAGTGTGCAAGCATCATCAGATGAAGTCAACATGGTACACCATAAAGAGAGACGTTCTTATCGACTAACGAAAAATTCATCGCTCCACGACTCGTCAGCAACCAACTTTAGAAGAAATCGTCAAATAGCACACGATCTAGATGTTTTATTTACTGTAAAAAGACATCATCGCAAAATTCCGTGAGTTTTTACACATCAGAAACGATACGAAAAGCTTTAAATATTAACTTAGAAGAGCTGGAAGAATCTACTAAATTAGTCGTTGAAGAAATGATTCGTGTCAAGTGCAGCGCACATTATTGTGCATATGGCGAATGTCAAGAACGATTTATTCTAGATAACTCAAAAGTAGTTCCAATCATCACGGATAAAACAAGCTTAGTTAATCCTCATCATCAACATAAAACTGAATGCAAATGTCACGATGGATATGGAGGTGAACGATGTGAGACTATTGTAAACGAATGCGCTCGGAAACCGTGTCCAGAGAATGAGAAATGTTTCCCCGATCAAACGATCCAAGGTTACAACTGCCAGTGTGTGGACAGGTTGGAAGAAGGACGATGCCACTTGGAGATGATGAAATGCCACAGCGGCAGTTGCCTTAAGCCCGTAAATCCCGTTTACTTTGGAGGGAAAAGCTACGCGCAGTACAAGATCGGAAAGGAAACAGATAATGGAAAAAGATTTTTCGAAGACGTTTTCGTTCTTTCGCTTAAAATAAAGACGTTGCATCCTTCTGGGAGTCTTGTTTACGCAGCTGGAAATATAGACTATAACATCTTAGAGGTAATGGAACATATATTTTATACACCAATTAAATTATAACAAACATAAATGTTCGTTAAATTATTAATTAATGAATAATGAATAATGATAGTTGATAGTTAAACTGCTTTTACGTTTGAGCATCATCATCGATAGATCATGGTGTATTGAAGAAACTTCTAAGTCACCATTATAAATGGACATGTTACAAGAAGGCATGTCAACTGTTTACAACTAAATCTATATTTGTAGTGTGAGATTAATCGTCTTTGCAACTTTTAGATTCTGAACGGTGTTATCCAATACCGCTTGGAGCTCGGCTCCGGCGAGGGGATCATCAGGGTGGGATCCGTAAAAGTTTCTGACGGGCGTTGGCACGAGGTCCGACTGGAAAGGGATGGAAGCAGCGTGAGGTTGACTGTAGACGCCAAACATGCAGCTCACGGCTCCGCCCCTGGGACCAATGGCATCCTTAACCTGCACTCTGACGATCTCTTCTTAGGAGCAGAGGTCAGACAGCATCCGGCCATTCTTGGTAAGCAAATAACATTTCAATCATATCCGCTTATGTAAATATGAAGCTTTGTGATAGCTTAGCTAAGACATCGCATGCACAAATGCCAAAAGCATTTATTTTAATATAAAATATTTTTAAAATCCTGCTCTTCAGGTTTGGAGGATGTCCGTCGCGGCTTCGTGGGATGTCTCGGTGACGTCCGCGTATCCAACGAGGTCATCCCCATCCATAGTGGAGGCATCGGTGGCTCCCTCATTCTTAAGAGACTTGCCAATGTGGAGTTCAGCTGCCCGACTGCTCTAGAAATCCCAGGATCTTGCGGAAGCCTCCCATGCTTAAATGGTAATGAACGGTTATTTCATTATACAATTTTGAAAAAAATAGTAAACATTTCTACTGCTGGATGTTACGAGTAATACGACACAAAATTAAATTCTTAATACTTTTCAGGAGGCACGTGTAAAAACTTGAGGAAATCTTTGGATGAAGACGACAAACTCAGTTTTGAGTGTCAGTGCCATGAACGTTTCACTGGTCCACGATGTGATCTGGACACTGACCCTTGCGCATCGCAGCCCTGCCTTCACGGAGGCAATTGCTCTCCACTTGCCGACGGTAAAGTACTTTTTATTAAACACTGCTTTCTCTGTTTACTTAATTTTTCACTTGGTAGTAAATATAACTACCAAACTACTTAATTCTAAATTGCTAATAATATTTTCAAAAAGTGAATGAGTGCCTGACAACTTCATTAAAAAACAGCTCTAATTAATTTACTGAAGTATGTGCTCATTTAAATCAAGAGATCACAATTCTCAATCTGCTCTATTATTTTAAAAAGAACTAAATGTATTAATGGAACCACGCATTTCTAAGCTTCTTATATAGAGGTTGGATGTTGGCACCGATTTTCTAGTTTCACACACTTAGAAGCTTAATAATCTTGAAGCGCTTAAATTGTTACAAATGTTACAAATTTGTTTCACCAGAATTTTATTAAAATACTGACCATTTATTTTATTGCCTAAATTAAAGCCTTCAAATTCAACTCAATGTTAAGTGTTATAACAGATATACAGCTCAGTTAATATTATAATTGCTGAATTGATAATTTAATATGATTGCCCTGCCCCACACGGGCAGATTCACGGGATTACAGAGCGAATCAACACGCTTACAATATAGAAAGGTTTAAAAATATCGCTTAATTTTCCAGGTGACTACGAGTGCAGTTGCAGCCGAGGCTTGCGAGGGCGCCGCTGTGAGATTGGACGATGGTGCGGCTCTGGCGGTACCTGTCTTCACGGAGGACTCTGCGAGGAAGGAGATGGAGGACCAGCGTGTCGCTGCCACGGCTACCGGGGGCCTTTGTGCGAGGTTAATATTACCTCACTTTACGCCACATCCACATCCGATAAAACCCAAATCTAATATTTTTATCACATTGTTGTTTCAGCTTCATGGTTTAATTAACTATTTTCAATAATAATCATATTACGAGAAAAACATGAGCAAGGTGTGCGAGTTATTGACGTGCCGAGGCAGTATGAGCGTAGCACGTCCATGATATATACTATGTTTAAACAGAAGGAGTCGATATGGGGTGTATTCTAACAATTGACTGCAAGATCTAAAGCGAAAGTAACACTTTATAAATCTAGTTTATTCTTTTACATTCTCTTTTATTATGTTTATGTACAATATTTGTCATTTATAAATACTTTTTCTTATTCAAAAACACGTTACAAAAATAACTGGGGTGACATTTTGGGGGCTGGAAGGGATTAATGGCAGTTCAATTACTAGTAATATATTAGTTGTCCATATATTCCTGTTAAGGGAGCAGTTAATAAAATTTTGATAAATCCACATCACATAAAGACACATCCAATCAGTCAGTTTTCAATCTAGATCCACTGAATATGTGATATAGTCACAGTTAGGCTTACTGTTGTTCTGCTGGAACAAATCCTTAGATTTATATATGTGATATACGGTTACTACAGCCCTAATAATATATCTTAAACAGATCCTAAGCATTGTAGAAGGTTCTCGTGAGAGCAAATAAAAAAAACGAGATATTAACTTGTCTTTTTAGTAATATTGTATGTGTTTTTTCGTACAATAAAATTATCCAAAACTGAGGCCTTACATTTAGAATACTCAATCTATAATCTGCAGTTGAAATCGAATAATATTCATGAAAAATTATGATTTTTTATTTTGCAGCTTGATGTTGACGAATGCAAAGGTGACCCTTGTCTGAATGGCGCCACGTGTATCAACGAACCTGGCAGCTTCAGATGCGTTTGTCCACCAGACAAAACAGGTCAGCTTCATTTTTAACACTGTCACGATTTTTACATACGCACCCAGTTAATAGGTATAAAACCAATCATAAGTCAATAGAACCTAGGATTGTCAATCGAAATATGTTTACTTCGATTAAACATCAATTTTTTTTATTCGAATATATGTTATACAATTTTATTCCACTTATAAATAAAGCTTAGTAATACATAAAGCATAAAACTATAACTTGTTGCAATACTTTTCAATTTCAATCAATTTGTTGTCAACTGGGCATTTTACTCTATTAATAACCGAATAATAAAAATGTATTAAACACATTTAAAAACTGTCCAACAGTAATAATTTACTGTAATCGTTCATGACAAAAAATTTAGTACACTAATGCACCTTAATATTAACACAATTTAAAATAACAACAAGAAAATAGGTTTCATATTTTTCAATTTTTTTTTAAAGCTTCTAGGATACAGTCTGTTCAATAATCATACAAATCATTTAAATCTGTTCATACTAATCGTCGATGGACAATGGAGGAGATGTAGCGTCGAGATTTGTAAGCGGTTTGTGAGGCCTTTTAGTGTTGAGGACTGTAGCGTGTCTTAACGTGCCGGATTCTGGAGATTGACTGACCTGTTAGCAGACTATGTTGGCGCGCATCCTTGTGGTTGTTCGTATGTCAACATGGTGTTGCCACAAGTTTATTGGTGCAATGATATGTGTATTTTTCAGGCATGCACTGTGGGAATCCTCTGCACTCGGATGCAGTGCGCTCTGGGGTGTATGGGCTCCTAGGGCCCGGGAGACTCGCATGGCTGGCGGGGGCGCTGGGGGGCGCGCTGCTCCTGGGAGCGCTGGTTGCTGCCCTGGCGCGCTGCCGCCGCCAGCCTCCTCCCTCAGACAACAAAGCACGCCTCGGCAAGCAACAAGAGATTCAGATGATCAAGGTATAATCAAAACACAGACTAGTGGGGACACTGAGGACCGCGCTGCTTCTGGGGGCGCTGTTTAGCAATGTACGAGTATGTACAGTGAAACCCCGTTATTTGTTTTTTAAGAGACCCTAAGAAACGTGAAAAAAGTGGGGAATCAAAAAAAGCAAGAACCCTTCAAATACGTATCTACACATACTTCATGAAAAAAGGTCGTAGTGCTAAGTTGCTCCTTTGAATTAAAGCATTTCAATTTAAACAAAGCCTCATCACACTTGTCTAATACACACAACATACGCTGACCTCATACGGTGATCCTCACAACTATACAAACAATATAAGGTCATCACGCTTAGAATAAAGACTCTGGCGTGACTCAGCTTAGCAACAGAGCATGAGTTCCATCGAGAGCTTCATCGCAGTGTTGGGTATTACCATTTTATAATACTTATGAATATTTATTGAGAATTTTGAGTGTTAATAGTAAATGTGTGAAAATGATTAATTGGCGAGCAATTTATGCAAGATTATATTAGATGGTTTATTATGGATGTTTGTCGGGACTTTACAAAATAACAAATTATGCGAAAAAACGACAAAAGCGTGAACGAAATAACGGTGTTCCACTGTAGTTATAATTTGGGTTTGATTTAAGCTAGGCTTAATACAAAGTTCATTGGTTGCAGGGTTTGGTCATACAATCTCAATGTTGATTGTCGAAATCAAATCAACACAATTTAATTGGTTCTGAACATTGTTTGCAGCAACGAGGGTCAAAGTTGTCTAATCTGGAGGTGCAGTGTGGGCTGATGGTGGTAGAGAGACCAGCTTCATATGCCCCAGCTTCATCAGCCTTGCCAGAGCTGCCTGCTAGAGTCCTTGGAGGGCTCAACAACATGGATATGCTTCGAAACTATGGATCAGCAGGTATGATCAAAACTCAAACATATATTTTTTAAAAACACATTATTCCGGTTATTAATCGAAAGTTGTGAGAGTATCCTAGTTTCTTCATAAAAATATGCAGTCGCTTCATGTCCCTACGTAGAAATATCCAACTCAATTTTGCAATTTATAATGAAGAACTATTAAATTATTTTCACAGAAGATTCAAACCATAGCTGTGTTTTCTTCAAACTCTTTACCGTGGTACTTCTAAAAAACACAAATTTTAACAGTAATAGGTAATAATGTAATATCTAATTAACTCTTGCTTTAGTAGCATACTGTCAATTAAGATAAACGTAATTAATTTGGTAGAAAAAAAATTAAATAACCGGCGACAAAGTGAGGAATATGATAATTATGTTTGATGGTCTGTAACGGTAAATGGTTTTATTATAAAGCGGACATTGTCGATCATGTATTTGATCTTTCAGGTGATGAGTTGGAGAACATTCCTTTGGACTATCGTCGCAACCTCAATAGAACAGCAGCCCCCAACAACGCGGGGGCGCCTGGGGAGCCTATCAAGCCCTCCTGGTCAGAGCAGATGCACGTTCAATCATTCCAAGATAATAGAATCAATAATGGTAACGTCGGCTTTGACCAGACCCATTTCTTTCTATTTGTAGATACACATGTGCACTTAGATATTACTTTTATCATGCATGCCTCTAAATAAGACAATTAATAATACTTATTAAAAGTGGTCCATAAACGAAATGCAGACACTTCGGTATTGTGTTGCAGAGTAATCTGGTACTCACTATGTGTCTATTGTGGTCATGTGCTTAATATATTATATGATCAACCCTTTATTTACTGAATTATGAAATAATCTATTTACTTTACTGATTCTTTTTATACGAATAAGTAATAAAAAGATAATAAAGTTGATAGGATACATATAGAGAAAAAATAAAAAAAAATTTTTTTTTAAATAAGCATTTATTTAATAGTTTTAAAAATCCGAATTATAAGTCCCGTCAGGGCACAACTGCAGCAAAATGCACGATCGATATTAGATTTTGTGGTATGGGACTTAAAAATCCCATCAGTAAACAAAGGGTTAAACATATACTATAAATAGGTTACCATTTTTTTAAATTACCAAACAATAATATGATGTACATTTATGGATAATTTAAGTGGAGTTAAGATATTACGATTTTTTCAGATTTATATTCAAACTTAATCATTGCATATTTCACAACAACATCATGTTTCATTTTAACAAAACATTTCTTTTCCAGATCTCACCGGCTACGTTAAAAAAGATGATAATGTCATAAATCCACCAAGAGGTATGTATGAAAACCGTAAAATACCGAAGTAAACCTACCTACCTACATACATTTTTTTTTAAATTATGCGTACCCTCCAAATTATGTGTTCCCCAACCAGTTCTTTCACGACTTTCCGTTGGGCCGCAAATAGTACGCCAAATTCACCACACAAAAATGTGGATAAAAGTATTTTTTGTTTACATGTACTTTAATAATTTATAATAATTAGTTGGAAGATGCAACACGTCAGAGTAACATATGTCCGTCTATCACCATAAAGGGTTTTTAAAATATAAAATAAAAGTTTTTTTTATATTACTTACATTAAATGTGATTGATTCTAATTATAATTATTTATCCAACTGGAAGTCAAAATATTGTGTTTAATTTCAATATTAGTAGTCGCGATTTTTTCCTTTTTTACCGGTCCGCAGGTATACAAAGGTTGGGGAACACTGCCATACAACAACTGAAGTCTGTAACGGGGCGCTACAGGGGCGACTAGGGTTCGAAACTAAATTAAATGAGTATAATCTGTCATTAAAAGCGCCATGCCCAGACATTATTTGGGTAGACCATTGATCAGGGCTTATCCACTTAGCAGTTATTTTGAAGTAAATGTCTGGGAAGAACTGAAAAGTAGTTCTACCTTTGATGGAAGATGACCTTAACCTTTGCCTGGAAACAATTCCAGGTTATCACTGGGACTGCTCGGACTGGTGCACGAGCGTGGGCGCAGGTGGACTGCCGGATATTGCTGAGATGCCAGGGGCAGAGACAGAGTCTCCGGGGCGCCGCAGCGGCGACAGCCCCCTTTACTCCGAGCAAGGAGACTCCAGCGCCGCGCCCAGCGAGAGGGGACCCCCCATCCATGCCATGGGGCCGAACATTGACAACACAGATGAAGAATTTAAGATTGCGGGTAAGAAGCAACATGATGCAATGAAGAACACCAAAAACCCACCATTAAGGATCACTGACAGTTGTCAAAGTTTTAGAACAAACAATATCATCCCGCATCTAAAACTAAAATCAAAACTTATGTTTAAAACTTGCTACCATGCCACAGAAATTGGCAAACTATAAGTTTAACTGTTTTTTTTCAGGAGGGAACTACTTGGTCCATCCCAACACGTACTTGCCTTGCTTCACGTACAGTTCCACTGAAGGCGAGACGGCGGCGGAGCAGGAACCGGACCCTGAGGACGAGGCCGTGGTGGAGCCTTACGGCTTCCCTTCAGCGAGAAGGAGACAGAACTACAAAGACAGCGAAATTGGATCCGTTATCACCATGCTTGGTAAAAACATTTCTCGTGCACATCTTCTTGACTCAAAACATAGCTGGACTCACTCAAATGTATCTAATTTTCCCACCGAATACAAACATCTCAGAATCTTTTCTTCTCCTTTTCAATTGAGTCTGTCAAATGTATTGCGATGATCATATATATAGTTTAAGGTGACTTTAATTTTTGTAAAGTTAATCTACTAAATGCTTTGTTAATTATTTAATACAATACATATATATATATTAAATTATCTACCGTACGAAATAAGAAAATGTACAATTTTCAACTACCAAATAACTCATATATTTCGAATGTGGAATCTTTTTTCTATTATATCATATAAAATACATTATTGATACTTACCTACCATACTGAGAAATATTAAAGATTCTATAAAGAAGTACTTATGTGATGGTGTAGGCTTAACATTAATGTAGCCACATTCAACTAAGATACCACAGATTCAATTAATTTTTAATATTCATAATAAACATCGTTTTCAGAGGAAAGAAATTCCCTGCTAGGTGCCGGAGGCTCCACTGGAAACCTCTCAGTCAAGGTCTGTGAGATCGAAGAGTCTGACAACGAGTACGAGACCAGCATCTCCAGCAAGAGCAAGTGGCCCGCCAGCTCTGCTCACCACACGCAGGTGTGACAATGGGCTAGCGCCTCTTCCGTGATAGAGGCTGTTAGGATCCTCGACCTGATGTGCATAATACAAACTAAATCTATATTTTCCACGACGTGTACATACTTGAAAATAGTTGTAAAGTAAATTTATGATCATTGACAGTGTACTAAAGACTAAAATTAATCCATAAGCAGTGTCGGTTGCCTTAAAAATCTAAATTTTAATCCAGTGAAGCTTGAAATTTTAGAATGGTAGTTAAGATCTGTCATGCTGATTTCTGTTGTCATCATCAAATCGTTAAAATAATATGGAATTTGTATATAATTATAACTTAAATATCTGACAATTTTATGTGAAACTACTGTAATATAATTTAGTTCCAATAATTAAAATACAAAAATTATTTTTGACAAAGTATTTTTTTGAATTGTTACATGTTTCACACAACAACTTGTACATGTTTAATTGAATACTGATATGTGTCATGTATGGAGTTAAAAAAGAAACGTGAAGCAAAATTATATCTTTGTAATTGTTTAGCTCATTTATTTATAATTTGATGAACGATTTGGTTATGGCAACAGTTGTAACTGCGGAACATAAATCTTGTGTAAATAACCTTTCAAATTTCATACCTTTTTTCTTTATCATTTAAGTTAGACAGCAAAGGAGGTTGACCAATATTTTTAAATACAAATAAATCATTTTTATAATTGAAAATGTTTTAAATTTATTTGTTATGTACTTGCATTGGTCATTCAAGGACTTCCTTGTGTAATGGTGCTCAGAAATAAGGTGTCATATCAAATGTTTAATAAAAGCAGACAAAAAAAGAAAACGTTTTAATATTGTGATAATTTAACATAAATATTAGTTTTTGAACTTGATCATTAGTTCATAATATATATTTTTATTCATTCATTGTACTTAATTTTGTGTATTATACCTTCATACATTCCTTTCACAATCCTATCGACTGCATGCTGAAAAAAATATTGTATAACTACATAATATTATATCTATTATAAAAAATGACTTTTATAAGAAAAATGTACTGAAATAAAAATAATTTATCAATATTTTGGAATGCGTTATCCATTTATTTTACCTTTGTTCCTAATTTATTTGTAAATTTAATCTACTGCTGACTTCATAATAGGTATGAAAATTAGAAAAGCCCCAAACATTATTTTTTTTTATGTAAACGCATGCAGGAGAGCACAGCCGGTCAAGACCAGTGCACTCTATGACGCTCAGCCAGGGAGGCTGGACGCTGCATGCGGGAAACGTGTGTTGGGTTCGTGTTTGTGTGGGGGTTGGGGAGAATGCAAGTGTATATTTATCTGTTTCTTGAAGAGATCTAGATTGTAGGAAGGAGGAAACACAGACGCTGGAAGAGCATTCCATAGCTTACCGGTGGCATTAAGGAAGGAGCTTTGGAAACTGCCAGTTCTTGATCGACATATATTAGATGTTCAGCAAGTGTAAGACGAGTTTGTTGGTTGTGGGTGGGTGCAGGAGGAATTAGTTCTTTAAGTTCCGAAGAGCAGCGGCCGTGGTAATAACGGTAGAAAAGACTAAGAGAACCAATCTTACGCCTGTGTTCCATTGATTGCAGGTTAGACGTAAGAGTCTCATTGTTTATCAAACGAATTGCTCTTCTTTGAACTGAGTCAATTAAGTTTAGAAGGTATTTTGGGGCTCCAATCCAAAGGTTACTGCCGTATTCAAGGATAGGTCGGATTTGTCCTTTATATAGAAGAAGAAGTTGTTTATCGTTGAAATACCGCCGTGATCTATATAATACGCCTAGTTTTTTGGAAGCGAGACCGGCTTTATACTTAATTGACTCGTAATATTTGACATTATTCGAGATTGATAATCCAAGCATGTTGATGGAGCTATTTATTTAATAAATTTAATGTATTGCAAAATCAACAGTGATTTCTTCCTGACCCAACGCATGATAATATGAAAAAATCACAAAAAATAAAAAGTACCTATTAAATCTTTCGCTCATCGCCCACATTAATTTTAATTTGCCTCTATGGGAAACATTGCTTTAAATTACAATGAATAAACAACATATTTACACTAGTAAAATTAACTAAATGGTTGCGTAAACCTATATTTTGGGGCAAGATCCTGTGTTAGTACAGTTCATGTTTGATTGATATTTGTATGACAAAATAAAATAAATAATCCTTTATTACTTCATAAAAATTTATTACAACAAATCTGAACAGCATTTGGGTTATTATGCAGCATTAAGCGGTTGTACAACGTTCAAATAATTATTTTGCCTCACATGAGTTTGAAAGGGTGCAGACAGCTTAGAAACCCCGATGCCATCAACTAAACATCTGTGTTGAAAACAACATACCTATTATCTAACAGTTGTCAACTACAGCGATGAAATGACCTTTCTCTTGCGCATGCCACTGAGCCAATCTTCCAGCTGCTGTGCGGGTGTAGCGGGATTACGGAGGTAGTAATCTTGTGGTGGAATTCCCTCTTCTAGTCGCACAAAATAGTGGCAATACTTGTAGCGAACTTCTCCTTGGCGCCCCCGTGCGTGTCGCCTCACCCCTTTGATTACCTTTCCTTTTCCTGTAAAGGACTCCGCTAAAATATAATAAATTTAAAACTATGTTATTCCCTATATCACATTTTAATTTAACTATTTAATTTTAATCTTTCAACGTTTAAACGCCCAGTGGTTTCCTTATGGGACCGCAGGTTTGCGTGGTTCAATGCCCTACCGTCCCATATAGGAGTGCCTATGGTTCATTTCACAATCGGATTACATTAATTAGTAATAATAGTATTAAAGTAAGTTCATGGAAGAATCTATTGTGCGACGAAACATTACAAACATTGGCCTGCTAGGGCATTGAACGACGCAAATAGTATTAAGCCAATACTAGTAACTTGTGCTTATCTTCACTAAAGAATGTCATACAGCCATTATAAAAAGGCTAGATAGTTTGAGTCACTCACCGACCCACAAGTTGCTTTTGAACTCAACATTGTGGTCCTTCACGGCCATTTCTTGTGCTTCCAGGATGGCGTCCTTAACAAATGCAGCGCCCTTCTTCATGGTGAAATTCAGCTGCTTAACAGCCTCGTCCACAGTCATGCCCCGCACCAGGCACGCCACGTACCACATCTTATCGGGGCTATACTTTAAATTTGACTTTTGATGGCATACGAACTGCAAAAAATGATTTAATAAGGTCTTAATATGGTATATTTTGCAACAAAAAAA
The DNA here is from genome assembly GCA_022606575.1 of Glossosoma conforme. Lineage (NCBI taxonomy): Eukaryota > Metazoa > Arthropoda > Insecta > Trichoptera > Glossosomatidae > Glossosoma > Glossosoma conforme. The sequence goes on along the minus strand of JAGTXR010000102.1, from coordinate 1,364,939 downwards.
CTTTATAAATAAAACATTTTTATTATTATTGATCAGATTTATCAAGTATTGTTAGCTTAGTAATATCACTTACTTCCTATTTTCACTGATACACACATCTTTTATGAAACGGGATAAATCTTACGCCAACTAAAAGGTAGTATTTGAGTACTTTAAATTTTAATGATAAAAAACGAAATATATTTACGGCAGGTCTTCGCTCTTCGTGACTCTCCTGTGGCGGATATATCTTCTTGTTGTGGGCCAAGAACTTGGTCGGGGTACTTTGACGGCTCCAGGCAGCCAGCGGACTCGTGATGTGGAAGTTCGCTGTAAGCATGCGGCACAGACAGGCCTCTCCCACCTGCAGCAAAGAGCCGCCAGCACCGCGGAGATTCTGCATCTTTTTATTCAATATATTGCAATCGGGTGCCTTTTTAGTATGGTCCCTTTGGTGTTCTGTCAAATTATTTTTCTAGGTTATGCGAGTTCAGCGAAAATGGTAATGGCTAAACAATAAATTTTCAACCATTTAAAAATTGTAGTAAGTTTATTTTTTTAATATTCTTATTATTTAATTAACCAATAAATATTTATATATTATAATTTAAGAATTCATTTTCATTAAAAAAATTATAAATTTTAAATATTAAGTTTTGATTCACAATTTATTTTAATTTTTACATGTTTCGGCCTTCCTGAAGACCATCTTCAATAAGTTAAAGCAAAATTATTGAAGATGGTCTTCAGGAAGGCCGAAACATGTATTCATTAAAATAAATTGTGAATCAAAACTAAATAATTTAAATTTATTCATTTTGCAATTAAAATTAATTTCTAAAATTATAATTATGCAGTTTCACCAAGTATTGTCAGTTGATAACCTTAATGTTATTTATATTTTAGACAATTGATACAAATACATTTATATAGCATACTATATGACATTTCTTTCATTAATAAGGGGGGAAAAAAATATTTTATTGCAGACAATTTTCTTATGTGTGGTCCATTGCACTTAACATTAACCACATATCCAATTATTAGTGAAATGGTTTTATCCGTCGCATAATATGCTTAAAAACAAGTAAATATTTTATTTTATCATATGCCTTATGAATATTATGGTTTATGATATATACGTTTTTACCTACAGACGGCCATAAGCAATCAGTCAATGGTTTCGGAATGAGGTTATGTTTTTTATAAAAATATGATCTCGATATTATGAGTTAATGTTGTGAAAAATTATATATAAAATCATCATTTCATAACCAAAAATATTCAAACATGCTCAGATCGCTCAGCAAGCGTTTTCTGACCAAAGAAAATATCCGTCTCATTGCTAATGGGCGCAGTTTTCTCTCTGAGGCCTATAGATGTGATGAAGCCTGGAGAAGACGGTTAGAGTCGCCGGTACTGCGACAGGTGAGGTTGGAGGATCTTTACAATGAGCTGGAACGCACCTTCCAGCTCGGATACCCGGTCAGCGCCATCGACATGGACGTCTTCACAAACGCTATCCGCGACGACAAATACCTAGAAGAGCTGCGCGATCTGCTGCACAAATTGAGACTAACACCCGAAACAGGAAACACCTTACCATCAACACACTATGCCGTTGCTCGCAACTTCATGGAGGCCAACCAATCCGAAGAATTGCTAACCATTTTAGATGACCGCCTCAATTATGGCATATTCCTTGATGAATTTACAGCCAACATCTTCATGGATCGTTTAATGCGTGCAGATGACTTCGCAAAAGCCGCTCGCGTCGCTCACATGTTAATGCTGCAAGAACAATTCGACAACGCCATTTCTGCAGAAATGGCTTTGTTCGCATGTTTCAAACATTCAAAATCGTTCCAACCGGAAGTCCCGGTCGAGGCTCCGAAAGCAGAGGAAGCCGTCGCCGCCAAACCGACAAGGAAAAAAAAGGTGGAAGAAATTAAAGTGCGCGTACACTTTTTAAGAAATCCTTACTATGATGATCACTTTGATATCCGTGATGATAAACTTTTAACAGGGAAAACCCTTACGATGATCTGCAGTCGCAGCAAAGACGCTTTAGATTTAAATCTGCAACTTATTGGATTCTTCTTGCATAATAAAAGTGATGAAGCTCTCAAGATTGCAACACAGCTGCGGAAAGGTGGTCTTTATGAAGAGACTCTACAGATGATTCAGGGTTGGACGACAGATTTGCTCCGGGCTGAGACTTGTGCTGCGGTGTTGGGGGCGTTGGAAGGAGCTATCACTCAACCGGGGAATATCGAGAAGGAACTCGAAACAAGGCTACAACGCACTTTGGATAAACATCAGGAGCAAGATGTTCACAAACACAGTCAGGTATACTAAACATTTAAAAAAATTGCATTATACATTGAATTGTAGCAATATCAAATTAAAAATAGTAATTTTTATACAATATTGGTTTACACAAAAGCATTTACTCCTCTAGAGAGTGGTCACCACAAGACACCATAAAACAAGTTACCTTTTCTCCATGCCCCAGGTTCATACCTGAAAATCTGTTGACTTCAAAATATATTTGCCAGAATATAAAGATGTGGAGGTTAGGTTTCTACACTATAAAATTTAGCTTTATCCCTGACTCTAGGACTAAATAGTATGTCTCTGCATGTGTACTATCCTTAGCAGCCGGAGTGCATGAAATAAAAAAAGTACTAAATAAAGTCACATTTTTTTAATGAATACTGGTTATGGAATATTTTCTTTAGAAAATGGTTTATAATTAAAGTTAATAATTATTTCAAAATATCTCAAAACTGGATAAGTCTCAATTTGGTGCCGACTCCCAGGATTGTTAGTCAATTAAAAACATGAATATCATTTCAGGTTATAAGTAACTTTGAAGCTGAGAGAGAAACCGAACTTAATGAGCACCTCACGCGACTGGAAGAAGACAAGATAGCCAGAGAGAAAACTGCCAGGGAAAGGGCTTTGAAAGACATTGACGAGAAACTATGGTTCTTTGAAAATGAAGAGAAAGTGGAACTCAAGATTGAAAGTAAGAAGGTTTACTACCCCAAGAGATGGTTCCGCAATAAGAAAGTACCGAGAGCAATAGACGAAGGCTACATCCCTCCTGAAGTGCAGAGCAGAAAATCATAACTGTTAAATTAGGTTCTTATAAGCTTTATAGCTCGACAACTTGACACCAGAATTTTTATGGATTGAACTACAAGCTCTACTTAATCGAGCGTTGGTTTGCTCCGTTTTTTTCGGTTGTCAAAATCAATAAGTAATATACTTTTCATTAATACCTTTCTTATAGTGGCACCAGCACAATTTAAGGTACTTTAACAAGTACTTTAAATTATGTACAATTGTGCACTGGAGAGTGATAATGTTGTCACATAAGTATTAGAAAAGTATAATATAAATTTGAAATGGCATCTCTTTCAAAAATATTAAGTTTTAATGACTGTGAAAATAGTATTAAGTTTTGATGATTGTAAAAAAAAATTAAATTGTTTATTGTTTCATTTATTACAAACCATGAAAAACATTATAAAAGTGTTTTTTTTAATTACATTTTATCAATTATAAATTACCTATCTTTTACATAATTGAGATATAATTTTAACAATTATTCCTTTGATTCTTATCGTACACTCTTGCCTAGTTTAGCAATATAAATCTAAATGCAAAAGCTGGATCACAAGACAACCACACATTACGAATTAGTTTTTTTCTTCAATTTCCAATCTATTAGATTAATATATATGATATATTATAAGAAAAAGGCAACATATCACTTTGTCCGTGCATCTGTCCATTTAAAAGATAAATTGAAAAATATATAAGTAAAAAAACACTGTAAAAATCATTCAATATTCCTTTAGTGCATTATACCATGTAATATATACCATTTTTATACAACCAATATAATTAACTTTTGAGAATCCTACTCTGTATATCCACAATACAACAGCTTATGTTTGGAGATTATTATTAAAATACATAGTATAAAGTAATCCATACAAAATAAATTCAAAATTTACCTTCTTGAATTATTCATAAGTAATAATTCCAATCCAGAAAATAATTTTACAGTGTGGTCATTAAAATTTAATTGATTCAATGATAAAATCTGTCTACGGTCCATGCAATTTAAGATTGTGAATGAATAAAATATTGACCATCCTCTTCTCTATTAATGATGACATATTATGGACGGCATGAAGAGGCTGGGTGCAGTAGAGTGAACATTTATTCCAAAACTTTGTGACTTATATGAACTAATTAGTTATATGTCTAACATCTGGAATGCTTTTTATGAAGATTGAATATTAAGATAAGTGATAATTCAAGCACCCCCAGCTTGCAAAGGATCTGTTCCATTCTCTACTTGGCCTCTTTGAGCGTTGGATTGTTCATACTTCAAATCCAGGTAAACCCTTTCGAGGTTCTCCGTAATCTTCTTCTTTCTCTCGTTCTCAACGTTCTTTTGCAGCTCTCTGATTTCTCTGGAGTCCGAGCCGATCTGATTTACTTTTGTTACGATATCTCCACACTCAGTGTGGATGTAGGCTAACAGCTTATATGTTTTTCTAGCGTGCAAATCCTTCTTAGCATCCTGTGAAGAATAACAGTGAATTCAATAATGCAGTTCAGTATTCATGAGTATTGATGTTTACATTAGAAGAACTTTAATGCGACTAAGGACCAGTTTCTTCCATAGTATTGTATAATTTTTGGAGTGAGATAACCTAACACAAAATTTTGGCTACTATTAATAATAAGAAGGCCGTATCTTCATACTGAGTGGCAATAACAGTCTAGAACTAATTGAGAAACTACATATCTATAAAGTTTATATGGGTAAAAGAATTTTACACACAAACAAAAAAATGACACATTCTGAAATATAAATTTCATAAGATAAAATTGTAATAGGATTTCATGACAAATTAAAAGATTTAAAAATTAAATTTACCTTAAAAACCAACTCATCAACTACAGCAAAAGATCTGTCCAATTTCCCATTCATTGAGTTCAAATCTTTTTGCAAAAGTCTCGTGTCCGATAGAATCTTATTAATTTCCAGCTTTTGTTTTGCTATATTTCCAATGATTTCCATTATTCTCTTTGTATAAGCAGATCTAAAAAAGCATTATTTTAATAATTTATACAAAAAAAAATGAAAAAAATCATCAACAATACCTAGAATCCGGTGAAAATGTATGAAATTATATAATATGAGTTGTCTCTATCATTTGACTAATATTTTATATAAACTTACATTAGAAATATAATATGTGATAATGAGATCTCATCTGAGATGAGTCATTTGAGGATTTTACAATGCTTGATAGTGAAATATTAAAAATACCTTTTTTTGACATATTTCTTTGCCACGTTTCTCTTTTCATACTGCTTCATGAGACGAACCCTCAAGGCATTTTTCTTGTTGTAATCATCAGATATTGTTGTAAGATTCTCTTCCAGCACTGAAATGACTTTGAGCTGCTTGTTGTGCGCTATCTGAAGGAAAAGGTAAATATATTATTATACAGAGAATGAATTCTAATAAGTTGCATTGTATCTAATGCTGTTGTGGTTAAGCATATTACTCTTTATAAGGTGACAAGTTCCTAATCAAATGCTTTAAACAAACAACGCAAATTATATGAAAAATAAATATTAAAGATTTTAAGTTAATATATTCCATTAATATAATTAATAAAAGAATTAATAAAATAAATTAATATAATGTATGTTACGAGTACCTTCTGTTGTTCTCTCTCGATTGCCAACGCGTTCTTCTGGTCGATTTCCTTCTCCAGCGCCCGGATCCTAGCGGCCTCCTTGTGCCCGATGGCCTTGAGCTTGTCCAGGTTGGTCTCCCGCTCTGGCAACAGTGACCGCACCAGCTGGGCCGTGTCCTTCTTGTCCTGCAACAACTTCACTTCGCTGTTCTCTTCACTCATCTGGGACACAATCTGAAAAACACAAAACGCATGGCTTACATATAAACAATATTTATTTTTTGAATGTTTGAGGTATTCTCTTACATCAACTCGAAATTCCTTAGAAATTCATTCTACCAGACTTATGTCTCCAATTAGTTTAGATATATACTACAAATCAATATGACACAATTGTGTACAGCTCATTTTAATAAGTTGACTGATAATCTATGCACTGCTACCAAAATGACAATAATATAAAATAATTAATTTTTATGCTCCTTCTTCATGTCAGCAACGTCAAATTATTTTTGCCCAGTATCTGACAACATCGATAGCCCGAGTGTTGCCCAGCATTAGGTCTTGAGATGTGCAGCTTGTTGGGGACATGTAGTAGGATCTTCGGTATGAGGCGGTCTGCAGGTCTCTATGCTCCTAATTCTACCACATAAAAACCATAAAGCTGTCGGTACTACGCAGATCTATCGCATCAGCCAAAATAAGTTCCATATTCTGTAGTTTCTTTGAAAAAATGTGTTTATTATAATCTGCTATTGTTCGATAAGATGAGAGAAAAAAGGATGATTTGGTTTAAATGTGATCTATTATGACAACCATTCGAAGAACAAATTACTAATTAATCAGTTCTGCAACACCTGAAGCTACTCTGGTGGAAGATCATTTTTAAAAGTGGCCGAATGAACCCATTCGCTCTATTAGAAAAAACCTATTTTTAATTACATTTTGTTTTTGCTTCTTCAAAATGCTGATCTCTCCCTGAATTGATTTATTATCGTCCTGCAAGCGCAGAACCGCAGCGGTGACTTCTTCTAAGGACATCTGAATCTCCTCTGTTGCCCCATCTCCTGACAATAAAGCCCCCGATGCAGGGGCTCCAGTGTTAACCCCTCCAAAGTTACCAGATACCAACAGGTCGATGTTGCCATACAGTTTCAGCTTCTCCAAAATGGCATTAGCTTGGGCGGTCTGCTCTTCAATGCTCAAACTGCTTTTAACTGAAATTTATTTATTTTGTTTATTAAAAATATGTCAATGTTATTTTATTTTATTTTATTTTATTAACAGCCTAGGCCAATACATACGGTTTTAAAATAGAAAATACAATAAATGAAATGGTAAAACAGAACAATATAATAGCTAAGACAATACATTTAGACAAAACATGAACATGAGAAAAAAAACAGATCTAGTACATTAGTAGAGGGATCTGCGAAATGCTGGAAGGTCCACCCCGAAAAAGTCCAAGTCACTAGAGGAGTTAACCAGTCTACACATTCTTAACATAGGAGAATAGAATCGGTAGTTGGTTTTGGATGTCCTTAGTTATACATATTATAATCTCTACATCAGGTGTATTTATTAGTTCATAGAATATAAATAAATTTGAGGAATCTAATGAACTCGTCATCAGAACAAAATAAGAAGTTTTATTGATTAGTAAAACTCGTATATTTTTTTTATTTTTGGGGGTCTTAGGCCCCCGGGCCGGTTGCCTTGTACCTGCGCTCCTTGGGAGCACTTACCAAGGCATTGTTTTCAGAGTACATTCTCGTTATACAAGTAACTGGTTTTGGTGAGCAACACCACACATGGGTGTAAAAGTTAGTAGTTGAGACGTTATAATTTGGAGACTCGTATATTCTGGAAGTACTATTTAGAACGGCTGAATTATATTTGCTTCCAAATTAGAGAATGTGTCTATTTCAACTTAAAACTAAGACTTCACCAGCCGCTAAACTGATGTCCTGGTTTCAAGTTATCTCACTCATACTAAAGTTCCATTATCAACACTATTTTACAGGTAGGTTAGATAAAATATATTTTTTTAATCTTAGGGGAATGAATCCACAACCTTTGGTGTGGATTCATTAATTTTAATTATATTTAAATATGTATTACATAAATATTCATTGTTATTTATTATAGAATAATATTTATTTGTATATAGGGTAATATATAATGTGTTAATGTGTATTTAACACATTATATATTACACTATATAAAAGAAAAAAATGCTTTTCAGAAATACAATTATAACTGCTGTGGCATAGAAAAAATCGAATAGGCCCTGCAGTTTTCCTAGTTCTGGTGGAGTCATAAGAATAAAATCTGAAGATACAGCATATAGATAAAGTAAAGTTACTACACACCTGGGAAGTTGTCAGGAATTTTACTTACACCCCAAGGACAACAATTATGAGCTGACGGAATCCAGGGGGCCACTAGACCCTCAGAGACCTTCAGACCAATGTCGTGCATAAGAAGTGAAAGTCCTTCCCTTGCCACAGGGATATCATTTTTCTCAGACTCCTTGGGCAGTTTCTCAATGAGAAACATGAATATTTTCCGCAGATCGTTTTCATTGGGATAGAGAAACAACTGGTATCCAAGGTCGCCTTTAAACCCCAATTTCTGAAATGATAAATAAAGTTTTTTCTATCGAGGACTTATATTAATTTAATAGTCACCAATTCACAGTATTTTCCATCAAAACAGGGTAGTTCAAATACCTATAAATAGGATTGTAGATGATTTTGGCAGATCAAAACTCCACATACAGCAGTTTAATATCATCAATCTGTGTCCTTAATTATTGGACGAAGGCCTTCAACATAAATATAGCTTGCCTACCTTGCACATGGCAACCATTTTAGTAGCAATCATTATCTTTTGTGACACAGGCTGCGCGTCTGGAAGCTCATATGGCCGCCCGGCAATGTTGCTGAGACAGCGAGCAGCGGCCGGCAACACCAGCGCCTCAGGGAAGTCAACCAATGTAACTACATCCTCCGGGACCGGCCTGGAAATCACTTATAACGTGTACTAGAATTCTTTTAAATTATTTTAAAAATTTACAGAATAGGTTTTTATGAAACGACATCTACAATTATTTATTATGTGGTTAAAATCACTGCACATTCATTTCCTTCCCTGTCTTAGACCATGCTTATCAATATGTCAAAAGAAGAATTAGCAATCTCTTTTAACAATTCACTGTTCACAGAGCACTCGTTTTGATTGTACAACAGCCTTTTGAGAGCAACACCAAATATGGGTGTAAAAGTGAATAAAAAGACATTAAAAATATATTTTTTAACTTCCTTCATAAAGGTTGCCACAAACATTGCGATTTCGTAATTGTAGTCCTTCTCTGTTGGATTACGCTGAACATTTCTTTCCTTGAATTCAATATTGACCAATGAAAAATGCAGGCTGATGAATAGGATAGAGTAAAACATTAAGATGACTTGAATGGAATAAAAATATTGTAGGAACCTCCCCTTTTTTCGGACTTGGTAAAGTATTATGTCTCTTTGCATGTTTTGAAAAATATTTTTTGTTTACACATTCATATAGTTTCTTTCATCAGTAGATGGAGAATAAATTGTATACACTCATTAATAAAGTGTGATAAAAGGCGAATATCATAAAGGCAAGGAATTAACTAAGGCATTTTTGATTTTTTTATTTATTTAGCAAGGTTATTTACTGAATACTTACACTCCTAGCTGGTTCAATGTCTGAAGAATAATATGGTCTACTTCTTCCATTTTATTATTATTAATTTAAACAAAAACAAAAACAATCTCCCCCTTCAACATCTGACAATGACAGTACTGTCAAAATGTTGTCTTGAATTGAAAGTAACTACTATTCTTCTTTTTTTAATGGCTACTAGATATAAGGAACATTTTATTCACACTATATCCACTTCCAAGGTGAAGAGTTTTGTGCCCTCAAAATAAAAATATTTTTGAGACATTTATTACAATTCATGTTAACCAAACAAACATACAATCATTCTTCTTCGTAGTATCAATCCGGTGGATTGGTTTGCAGCAACAGAATCTTGCATCTCGATCTCCATTCCTCTCGGTCTTCCGCAACCCTTTTCAGCTCAGCATAAGCGCTACAATTCATGTCCTCGAATACTTGCTGCAAATACTCCCGTCTAGGGCGCCCTCTACAGTTTTTACCCTCAACCATCCCCTCCACAATATCGTGAAGGAGACCATCGTGGCGCATGATGTGACCAATCCATCGGGCTCGCCTCTCTGAGATGGTTCTTATTAATTGCCTATCTTCCTTGATTATTCTGAGAACCTCATTGTTCGTGACGTGGTCTCTCCAGGAAATTCCGAAAATTCTTCTGTACGACCACATCTCAAAGGCCTCTAGTCTTTTTTTATCACTTTCAGATAAGCACCATGTCTCACAGCCGTACATTAAGATGCTCCAAACAAGTGTTTTGGCAAGTTGCTTGCGGAGCCCTAAAGAAATATTCTTTGACTCAAGAATTTTTGCTTTTTTATTGAAAGCTAGTCTATCTTGATGTATTCGACTGTTGACTTCTCTTTTTGTTCTGCCATCTCAGGTGATTGTACTTCCAAGGTATACAAATTCCTTTGCATCTTTTAGGGGTACTCCTAGCGTTGATATGTTAATTTTCTGCTGCTCATTGCGGCTTACTTTCATGACTTCAGGACAATCATTAACACGTGCAAAAATCTTTAATGAAAGTAAAATATTTTTTGCAGCGTTAAAACTAAATGTTTAATCAGAGCAGAAAGAGAAATATTACTTTAAATGTGCATATAAATAACATCAATCAAATTTTCAAAAATGAGTAAAAGAAAAATAAGATATGCATATGTTCGTTTGAATTAAATGCATCCTTAACTCTTTGACTGCTAAAAACACATGTTAATTGTTTTTTTTTGACTTTATCAAAATAATTTTGTTTTGTAATTGGTTTGTGCGATCTCTTTACCTATGAGCGTATGTGTGTGAGTTGTCTCTCTTTCTCTAGGCATGCAAATGTTGTTTTCACGTATAGCTTCAGGCGCGTTAGCACTGGACGAGTTATAATGAAAACAAAATATTTTTGAACATTCACTAAATATATGTAATTAAGCAGCTATTTAAAATATATACATATATATTTAAAAGTTTTTTAGATCAACAATACGCTTTTATGATCACATATCCTAGTACCTACATAAACTGTAGAGGGCGCCCTAGACGGGAGTATTTGCAGCAAGTATTCGAGGACATGAACTGTAGCGCTTATGCTGAGCTGAAAAGGGTTGCGGAGGACCGAGAGGAATGGAGATCGAGATGCAAGATTCTGTTGCTGCAAACCAAACCACCGGATTGATACTACGAAGAAGAAGATCCTAGTACCTATCTACTCGTTATTTGTATTTCTGTGACAAATACCTATAAGAATTTATTTGACAACATCTACAGTTTTTATATTGCCGCCAAGAACAGTTAGGTTAGATTGCTACTCTGCGCAAGAATCAAAACAATATTTACAATTTGTGGCATAATTGAACAATATTTTGTGGAAATATTAGTATTGAAAAGGCCCACATGATTTAATCATCTAAGGCGTGTAATATATTTTGGCACGCGACTTTCCTTCGCGAAGTGTACACATTCCATTTTTCGGTATGTTTAACCTTTTAGCGTTTAAATAATCATATATTTTATCGATTCGGTTTATCATTTTTACATCTAATGCAGACTATATTGTAGTTTTAAAATACCCCCTTTCTTTTATAAATTAAATTAGGTCTTTATTTGAATGATCTGCCGGGATCTTTCGGGAAACACCAGTTTCAATGTGTTAATGTGAGAAATACAATAATAATGCAATAAAATAATGAAAAATTTAATTTCCAGTAAGCATGGCGTCCGGAAAGCTACAGTGGGAAAAACCGGCAGATGACCGCGAAATAGCGCAGAAGGTCACCGGATTAAAGATCAAGCCAGACGAAGCGCCGGCGACCAAGGCAAGTGACGACGCTCCCGATCTGGCGAACCCGGCCGAGACCTCCCTGCTGCAGAAGATCATCCGCAGCGGCCTCGTGGACTCGAGGAGAGACATCGAGGTCCAAAGAAAAGATCCCAACTCTCCGCTCTACTCTGTCAAGACTTTTGAAGCTCTCCATCTAAAACCCAATCTCTTAAAGGGAGTTTACGCAATGGGTTTCAACGCCCCATCAAAAATTCAAGAGACTGCATTACCGACCCTTCTTGCCGATCCCCCGCAGAACATGATCGCCCAGTCTCAGTCGGGAACGGGCAAGACTGCCGCCTTCGTTTTGGCAGTCCTGAGTCGCGTCGACCCTGAAAAGCCATATCCACAAGCTCTCTGCATGAGTCCGACTTACGAGCTGGCGATCCAGACTGGCGAGGTCGCCGCGCGCATGGCGCAGTTCTGCCCGGAAATCCGACTCAAGTACGCCGTACGTGGAGAGGAGCTGCCCCGCGGGTCCAAGATAACCGACCACATTATTATTGGCACGCCCGGAAAGATTCTCGATTGGGGGGTCAAATTCCGAATGTTTGATCTGTCAGCCATCCGCGTGTTCGTGCTGGACGAGGCCGACGTGATGATTGCACGCCAGGGCCATCAGGACCAGTGCATCCGCATCCACAAGTGTCTCCCTCGCACTTGCCAGATGATGTTCTTCTCGGCGACCTACGACCAGGCTGTCATGGAGTTTGCCGAAGTGATCGTTCCGGATCCGCTCATTATTCGCTTGCAACGGGAAGAGGAGTCACTGGACAATATCAAGCAGTACTACGTCAAATGCCGTGGACAGGACGACAAGTACCGAGCCATTTGCAACATTTACGGAGTCATCACCATCGGGCAAGCCATCATTTTCTGTCACACGCGCAAGACTGCCTCATGGTTGTCGGAGAAGATGTCTAAAGAGGGTCATTCCGTGGCCGTGCTCTCAGGTGACCTCACAGTGGAGCAGCGCATCGCCGTGTTAGATCGCTTCCGTGTCGGCCTCGAGAAGGTCCTCATCACCACTAATGTCTTATCACGCGGCATCGATGTGGAATCGGTCACGTTGGTGGTCAACTTTGACCTGCCGGTCGATCTCGAGCACAAGGCTGACTGCGAGACTTACCTTCACCGTATTGGACGAACGGGCCGCTTTGGAAAGTCAGGCATCGCCATCAATCTAGTAGATTCCCCGGAAGCGATGACGCTCTGCCAGGCCATCGAGGATCACTTCGGCAAGCGCATCGTCTTGCTGGACACTGAGGACGCGGAAGAGATTGAAAAAATCGGAGCTTAGTTGAAAAAATATATATTTATCAATACATAATCTTAAATGTAAAGCAAAAATAATAGGAAACAGTAAGTGGCTTGTACTGAAGGATATTGTTCATCGGAGCTGGACTCCTTCATTCTAATTCGTTTTTTGGTTCAAAGATATTTTTGATTTTATAAATTCATCTCTTTGTTTTTGAAACAACCAATACCTTAGTGAATTTAAAGGCATAATATTATTCTAGTTACAAATGCATTTATATATTTCATGATAATTGTTTAGCATGGAAACCTTTAAATTAAATCAATCACAATGACTTTTGTTATTTTACTTTTTGTGAATATAATGATTGTGCCTGTGATGTGACTGCAGTTATGATTTTTGTAATATTTTTTTTATATATGAAATATAAATTTACGAAAAGGATGAGATTGCTGAATTTATGAATTACCTATGAACCTTCGTGGGAAGAATTGTTATAATTGTTCAGACGAATTCAGAAAAATAAATCTTTTATTGGTAGGTACATATAAAGGAAACTTAACACAAAATCGTAAGAACAAACATATTTTTCTAAAAATGCAAAAAAACATAATTGTGGAACATGAGTTCTAAATATTAACCTGTGCGTGAGTGTGGCCGCAACGGTTGAGCGAGGAGAAAATGCTTGGAGGAGTGCGGTTGTAATGTTTCATGCTCGGCTAAAATTCAAATTCTGTCAAAAACATTAACAAAAGTCTTGTGTTATCTATTGATGTCTAACTTAGTTTGACAAAGTTTTAAGATACTTGCCTATAATATTGACTGTACAGTTAGTTTAATTTTTTTTTTTTTCATACTATTGATTGACAATCACTGAAAATTATTATCAGTTTTTTTCGTTTTTCTTTGGGTGGATTGATGTGGATTATGTTTTTATTCGAATTAGTTTATTTTTAGTAAATATAGGATAAAATATAAATAAGAAATTAGCGTAAAAAAAACTCACCCCACTTACAGAATAGTTTGATTAAACTCACTTGCAGAGAGGTCTTAAATTATTAAACTTTGTAAAATTATAACAATATTACTTTTTGTTAAACATATTTATTTTGTGTTAATTGAAATAAATTGGATGAATGTGTATTATTATTATGAGCATTTTCGTGTTAAATGGATTCTAATGCAATTTTTAGTAAAACAAATTGTAGTAAGTTTGAGTACAAGATTTGATCTCAATTTAAAATATTATATTGTGAAATAATATGAATATGTAAATTTTGTTATGATTCAATGATATTTATAATATATTTTTTTTCAACTGAAGGTTATACCTGTATAACAAAATAATGCACATAAATATTGTTTTATTTTCTGTCTTAAATGTTGAATTCTTGGTGCAACTAGATATCCTATAAAATTTGCAATGAAGTAAATAAAATAAACAATTTACAGAATCCTCCAAATAATTTAATTTTTCCACTAAAATTGTGAAGTCATTTGACCATCTTTCTGAAAAATTACTAGTTTATCTTATACTCCTCGTAAAAAAAAATACCCTTACATTGTTAGATTTTATTACAAGTTTTCTTTTGATTCAAAGTAACCAAGTAAATATACCAGTAAATAATAAATTAACAAGATGTATTGTTAGATCTGCTTGCTTTAAACTACATTATTATAGTCCATCCAAAATAGGAAGAACCCTATGACACATTTATTGCCCCTTGTAAAAGGGATGGGGCAAAAATATTTATTTCGATTAGGTCGATTTTTTTTCTCTTCTTCTTCGAAAAAAATCGAATTTGAATTCGAAGTGAATCGTATATAAACATCTCTATTTCCGCATGGCGGCTTCATGGCGGATCAGTACAAATGTTTGACTTTCAGTAGCGTGTTGTTCTTCGATCGATTCGTGTTTTTTGTTGTTGTAATTATTATATTTATTGTTAGTATTGTTAAAGTTGTTTAATTGAATCATATTTTTGTGTTTTTACAATGCCGAAGAGACAGAAAAGAACTGTTCTCAGGAGTGAATCACGTGAATTTGTCGTGCGCTTGCGAGATTATTTTCATCAAGAAAAACAAAATGTTGGACCATTGCTGTCTGTTGAAAACATTCGAGATCGGGTCGCGGATTCCCTAGGAATCAGTAAATCTACAGTGTCTCGGATCACAGAGGAGAAATACGGTGAATCTTCATTAGAAGAGAAAAAATTATTAACACCAAATAAGAAACGACAGAAGAAATGCTCAATAACAAAACCCGATAGCTTTGATTTGGCAGCAATTAGGAATCACGTGTATGCATACTATGACCGCAACGAAATACCAACACTTCTTAAACTGGTAGGTTCTCTAAAGTCAGTCGGATTATATCAAGGCAGTGCGACGTCTCTTAGTAAGGTATTGAAAAACATTGGCTTCAAATATAAAAAATGTGAAAAAAGAAAGTTTATAATGGAGCGCATGGATATTTCCCTGAAAAGATGCGATTTTTTGAGGCAAATGAAGAGCATTGGGAATTGGGAGAAAGTCGTTTTCTCGACGAAACTTGGCTCAATGCTAATCATACTGTTGGTAAAATATGGACCGACGACACGGCTAAATCCAGGACGAAAACTCCTGAAGGAAAAGGCCAGCGCCTCATTATTTGTCATGCCGAACGTCAAAAGGTTTTTGTGCCCAATTGTCTTCTGGCGTTTAAGTCAGTTAAAACGACAGAATATCACGAAGAGATGAATTTTGATAATTTCAGACAATGGTTTATGACCTTATTGTCGAATTTACATGAGCCTCACGCCATAGTAATGGACAACGCTTCGTACCATTCTGTCCAAATCAACAGAGCTCCTACTACGGCAAACAATAAAAATGAAATTATAAGTTGGCTTCGTGACAAAGGAGTGCCAAGTAATGAGGCAATGTTAAAAAATGAGCTGCTCCGATTGGTTAATTTGTATAAACCTCCAACACCAACATACGTATTGGACGAACTGGCCAAAACAAACGGCCACACGGTAATCAGATTACCGCCATACCATTGCCAATATAATGCTATTGAAATGATATGGGCTCAAATAAAAGGTATATTAATATAATTTATCACTTCTACCTCACGCCATTTTAATCATTATTTCTTCTTCGTAGTATCAATCCGGTGGATTGGTTTGCAGCAACAGAATCTTGCATCTCGATCTCCATTCCTCTCGGTCCTCCGCAACCCTTTTCAGCTCAGCATAAGCGCTACAATTCATGTCCTCGAATACTTGCTGTAAATACTCCCGTCTAGGGCGCCCTCTACAGTTTCTACCCTCAACCATCCCCTCCACAATATCGTGAAGAAGACCATCGTGGCGCATGATGTGACCAATCCATCGGGCTCGCCTCTCTGAGATGGTTCTTATTAGGTGCCTATCTTCCTTGATTATCCTGAGAACCTCATTGTTCGTGACGTGGTCTCTCCAGGAAATTCCGAGAATTCTTCTGTACGACCACATCTCAAAGGCCTCTAGTCTTTTTTTATCACTTTCAGATAAGCACCATGTCTCACAGCCGTACATTAAGATGCTCCAAACAAGTGTTTTGGCAAGTTGCTTGCGGAGCCCTAAAGTAATATTCTTTGACTCAAGAATTTTGGCTTTTTATTGAAAGCTAGCCTTGCTTGATGTATTCGACTGTTGACTTCTCTTTTTGTTCTGGCATCCCAGGTAATCGTACTTCCAAGGTATACAAATTCTTTTGCATCTTTTAGGGGTACTCCTAGCATTGATATGTTAATTTTCTGCTGCTCATTGCGGCTTACTCTCATGACTTTGGTTTTTGTGCTGTTTATCTTCATATTGTAGTTGGAATTAAATATGTTTTCCATGGATGTCAGCGCTTCAGTGAGTTCATCTTCAGTTTCAGCAATCAGAGCAATGTCGTCAGCAAACCTTATCATATCAATCTTTTGGCCATGTATTTTAACCCCCTCTCTATGGCCCATTTTTCCCTGATGTTATTAATTGCATTTTGTATGTATACGTTGAAGAGTACAGGCGACAGAGAGCATCCTTGTCTCACCCCTTGACGTATTTTTGCTTCCTTTTGGACATTTCCAAGTGATATTATGGCAGCTTCTTCTTTGTAAAGTGAAAATATGAGTCTTCGTTCTTTGTATTTGACTCCAATTTCTTTCATAATATCGAAGAGCTTCTCCCAATCTACTTTATCAAATGCTTTTTCAATGTCCACGAAGGCAATATATGTATCTTGGTCTACTTTTATCCTCTTTTCCAAGATCATACGCAGGGATAAGATTGCTTCTCTGGTTCCCATTCTTTTCTGAATCCAAATTGATCGCTAGTGAGACTATTTTCTATTTTTGGTTCAATTCTATGTAGGATTATGTTGGTCAGTATTTTGGATGCATGGGATAGAATACTGAGTGTTCGGTGTTGTTCACATTTTGTTGTTCCGGGCTTCTTTGGCAGAGTTACAATTAGACACTTTTGAAGTCTTCTGGCGCTATTCCTGTATTATAAATCATCTGAGTCATTGTGAACAGAGCATCTAGAGTTCCGGTTCCTGCCGACTTTATTAGTTCAGCTGGTAGGTCATCAATCCCTGGTGTTTTTCCATCTTTGAGCTTTTTAATGCGAAGTCAAATTCCTCTCGGATAATTGGGTCTCCCAAATCATCGGCGTCCACATCAGTTTCGTTTTCTATCACACTCTCAAAGCTGGTATCATTACTTCCGTTGTATAGTGTTTCCAGGTACTGTTTCCATCTCTCCCCTATTTGTGTATCCTCAAACAGTATTTTCCCGTTCTCTGCTTCTATCGCTTTGCCTTTTCCAATTTTCATGCCAAAGAAATCCTTTACTGACGCATATGCAGTTTCAATATTTCCTTTTTTCATGTTTATGTAATGATCATTATTTATGTAATGAATATCCTTTTTTACATTTAGGTTATGCGGCTAGAAATAACACGTCTCCACCATTCACAGCGAACAAGATGTTGACTCTATTGAGCGAGGCATGTGACAATGTCACGGCAGAAGATTGGAAAAAAGTGGTGGACAAAACAAAAAGAGAATATTATGCAGATTGGGATCGCGATGTAAGCTTTGACAATTTAAGTGAACAGAACCTGATTATAAATGTGTGTGAAAGTTGTAGTTCTGATTCCGATAGTGACGAAGACAATTTAGAATGTACTGCTTTATCAGTTCCGACTAAAATATGTGTTTTTAAGGTTATGTGCTAATATTTATCTCTACACTTGCTTTTCTTCATAATTTTCATATTACTAATATTATTATTTATAGTTTGTTTTACATGTCTCTTAAAACCTGTTAATATTCACTTATAATTGATAATAATTCTAATATTTAATTTTAGTAGGTATTTACAAAAACAATCGAAAATACGATTATTTATACCCCAACACTGGTTTTCGCAGTAATGTGACAAGGCCTTCTACGTCGTCAGATATTATAGTATTATAGTTACAAATTGCCGTATTTTTTCTAATTTGTAACAATATGCATATATTTTTTATTATTTTGTTTTTATTGTGATATATTTACCTAAATAACTTATTATATATAAGAAGAGAGGCTTTTGTTTATGTTGATAAAATTAGTATAGGTGGCGAACGTTTTTACAACGTTATATCGGACGATATTTAGCAGAGGGCAATAAATGTGTCATAGGGTTCTTCCTATTTTGGATGGACTATAGTAATACCCTTGTTTTTTAAACCCTTGCAGAAGACTTGTCATAACTAGAATAAATCTCTGAAACATCAATCTACGAGATGAAAGTGGAAAAGGAAAAAGAAACAAAATGTTTTTTGTGTATTTTATTAACATAAAAAAGATCACATAAAAATCTTGGACAATCTGGCTAATTGGTTTCACCTTCTTACTTGTTTTTGATGAATTTATTTACATACATAGATGCTACAGATATATACTCAGAATTAAAGCCAAAAAGACTTATTTTTTTCCGTTACCCCTGCTGTAATTTGATTACACGACACATTTAAAGCCAAATCAGCTATGAGCTGCAGACTACCAGTTAATAAAAAATATGACTCGGCTCAGAGATAGTGAAACCTGACTGCTATAAGCTAGACTGCAAGACATTACTGTACTTTGGAACAAGTTGTGGTCTTCGACACATGTGGTTATTTATTAAAGTAGCAATAAATAAATAAAGGTCATTTTTTGTCTTAATTAACGAGCAGCGGCAGCTTCAGGGTTCGCAGCACCAGAGAGCAGCACAAATATGGCAACTGGCACGATGTACATCCACTGAAACAATGATAGTATATTTATATAAATCCAGCAAATGTCATAGAGCGTACTAGAGGGCTGAAACCCTCTTGTACTCTGCTTCACCTAAGTACATAACAAAAACAAACCAAATCAGTAGTAATTTAATCATTCAATTTAAATATAGGCTCACAATCACGTTACTTACATATTTAGCTATAAATGAACGGTTATCTTTGAACTCTCCCTTCTCCCTGGCTTCCCTCTCCCGTTCCAGTTTTTGAATGTAACTGGCTGTATCAGGTCTAAAAATTAAAGACAAAAATTAATAAACCAAAAAAAAACATAAGCAATGAGGGATAAGCACAATTATTATTTGTTAATTAGATTGGGTAATAAAATAAAAATACAATTTAGCAAAAAGGATAGTTGACTTACACGTTGAGTACAATAAAGGCAAAACAAAATTATTTTTCAAAAATGTTGTGGTTGTACTCCATTTTAATTTTCAGTATTCACTTTTTTTTTTTATGAAATCACATGCAGGAGAGCACAACCAGCCGAGACCAGTGCACTCTATGACATTCAGCTTGGTGCTGCATGTGTAAAACATGTGTTATGTTTGTGTGTGGGTTGTGGAGATTGCAAGTGTGTATTTATCAGTTTCTTGAAGAGATCCAGATTGTAGAAAGGAGGAAACACAGATGCTGGAAGAGCAGTTCAAAGCTTACCGGTGGCATTTTGGAAGGGAACTTTGGAAACTGCCAGTCCTTGGTCGACACACATTAATCGTGTATTGATGTTCGGCAAGTGTAAGACGAGTTTGTCGGTTGTGGATGGGTGCAGAAAGAATTAGTTCTATAAGTCCAAATAGCAGCGACCGTGGTAATAACGGTAGACAAAATTAAGTGAACCAATCTTACGCCTGTGTTCCATTGATTGCAGGTTAGACGTAAGAGTGTTATTGTTTATCAAACGAATAGCCTTTTAAAAAATACTAGTTTTGCAGTTTCTTTGACATCAGTGTATATTTGATAATAGTATGCATGTTGCATTGAATAGATTACAATTAAAATATCTATAATTTACCATATGTTTTTTATATTGCATAGATTGAGTTGAGCACCCCTGATGACGATCGTGTTATTTGAGGGCGTGTTATTTGAGGGTTGACTGTATATGTGAATACTGAAACTTGTGTAGTTTATTAACCGTGTGTCGGGTTTATTGCCAAAAAGTGGTCTTAAAAAAATCACCTTTTTTTTTTGCTTAAATCATGTTAACAATGTATGTAAATAACATATCCGATGACGTTATCGGCTTACAATAGCTTTGTTTACAACAGTTTTGGTGCATTCAAAATATAGGGGGTTGAAAACCAGTGGAAATAATTAAAACAAATTCATTTTTTAAAAGTTTATTTTGTATGTAACATTTTATGGTTACATCAAAATACATCATAATACATTTTGGGTATTGTAACTCTTAAAACAAGGAATGCATAGAACTACATTTCTCGTTTTACTTTTTTCCCCTCTTCATCAGTTTTGAAACAGCAAACGGCGCATCGTCTTGTGGCACTTGTTTTATTTGCTGGTGGAATGACATAAATGAAATGCCTTTCAGTAAGGCGCAATGAATTTGGAGCCGCAGAGGGTCTTTTTTGGACGCAAATTCTGGGGAATAGTATTTCTCCAAATATTACATTATGATTATTCCCCGGAAGTTGGAATTGTTTTCAATTCCTCTTTTTTATTTATAGACAACAAATGCGTTCCACAACGCTTAATAAGTCAAATGGCTAAATGTTGATCTACACGATCAACACCCCCCATAGTAAAATTGTATTCATTGGCAACAGTTAGTCTTTGTTTACCGGCGGCCACTTCAATCATTGTACAACTATGTACAGTGGATAGGAAGAAGACATCCTTCTTGTCTCGCCACCTCAGTACCACCACTTTTCTATATGCTTTTATATAACCACGGGCCACTTTTTTTGGAAATGATATGTTTTAGGCACACCTTTGCGCCTAGGCCTACGGAGTTTTTGTCCAGTTCATCATCTCTTCAGGTTCCTTGATTACGCTTCCACTTGATTCATTTCCAAATTCGTTTTTCGCTTGAAATTTTACGGCAATATAAATAATTCAATATTTAAAAAAAACTCGAAATAAAAGTAGATACGTAAAAATAAAAATGTAAAAGTGAGAATAGTTCTAAAAAAAATCACAATAAAAAATCCCAGTTCAAATTTCACAATAAATTTAAAAATGACGTAAGCACGCAAAAATAAAAGGTTCGAGTATAAAAGTATTCACTAAAAATAAAGAGTTCAATAAAAAGTTCACTTATAAAACTATTCCCAACTAAGTAAAAAGTTCAAAACGTTCACGTATAAAAGTAATCGTAATAGACGTATTCACAAAATGTAATAAAAAGTAAAAAAAATAAACTTATTCACAAAACTAAATAAAAGTTCAAATATAAAAATCACGATAAAATAGGCAAGTGTTGCGCTCCCCTGCTTGTAGTACTAATTATTATGAACGTCACAAAAAACAGGGAAAGAACCGTTTGCTGCGACTGTCCTTGACTTATTACTTACAAAACTTTATCCCTACATCATATGTACCTCCAACGCATCAAGTTAGTTGTAAATATTTAAGATATATACTTTTTTTCTCACCGACGAACGTCATTCGGGATAGTGAAAAATAGACCGGTTTGCGCGCCCCGAGTCACGTTCGTTCGTGTGTTTAGGGCGGTTAAAAGATTTTGGTCCTTGGGAGATAGCTCATACTTACACGGGTGCTAGTTCAGTGTGGCGCACATACACTTCAGTGGTGAAGTGAGCGCCTGTCGCCCCGGGCTCGCCGCCCGCAGGGCTGAGCGCCACGCCGGCCACGCCCCCGCCGGGCAGCAGCCACACGGTCACACAGTCCCTCAGGCCGCCCTCAATCAACGTCTCGGCCTTCAATGATGAAAGGAAAGACGCCTCCGTACCATCTGACAGCTGCGCCACAGAGCGTAGAAGATAAAAGTCATCATTTTTTGATAAAGTCTGAAATGATAAAAAATAATGTATCATACACAATAGTCATAATCGATGTTACCTCTAATTTATAAACGGCTGTGTGCACGAAAAATATTGGCTGTGCAACTTTGAGTGGAAATTCAAAAAATTGTGAAACTCACAACGCTATATAGATCAACTAAATGAAATGATAATTTTTAATAATATCTAAAAATAACAACGTAATTTTTTTTTTTTTTAATGTTAATGAGTGTAAGGTTTGTGCGCACTGTTGTAATACATGTGCACGTGCATACAAGCACAGCTTAGAGGAAACATTGACCCTAACCAAAAGATTTATCATGGATGGCGCCACAAAAAAAATCTTTATAGTAAAGATGGAACTTTGTAAGTACATACAAAATTAAATTTAAATTTTATAAATGCGTCATTGACGTATAGTCAGATCAAATGACTCAAAACATATTGAGGTAAACATATTGCAAACCAAGATAAAGGTAATTATTACCGGAATAATTTTTAGTCACAAAAATATTTAGGTTAGTAATTTTTAAAAAAGTCTAAATTTCACTAAACTAGGTTTTTTTCTCTATGTGTGACAAGCATTGCAGATTAATTGGTAATCTTCCAATTCCATTAGACAAGCCGGACATTCATGCATCATACGTTTTTACAGGGACTCACTATGAGTGGGTGGTGTTCACTTGACTACTATTAATTTTGGCTACTAACTGGAATTTTCAGCTTAGGGATCAAATTATCACCAACTGAGGCTGAGAATTTGTATGGCTTTCAATTTATTTAAAAAATAAAAAATTATCTTCATCAGGTATTGAACCCATACCCTTTGGTATGGTAAGCAAGTACTCTACTTTTAATATGCGCAGCCATCTAAGCGACACCTGCAGAAGCATTAATATTCATATTTTGTAATACTATTAGTCAATTTCAGTATATTCATTACCACAACGTTTTTTCTTGTCTGCTGGATCTTAATTAATTGAAGCCAAGTACTGATTCACAGAGCATTGGTAATATAACCAAGCTTTGGTAGTTGTTACCTTTAGCCGCTGGAGCTGCAGGGGACTCAGGGGCGCCTGCAGAAGGCTAGCGGCGCCGCTGCGAAGACTCTGAATGCTAACATTTCCTCTTTCTACAAATTCTCCGTCATTGCCGAGCGAATGCTGAAGTCTGATGTTCAACCATCCATCGTATTCTATGTTCTGAAAAGTAATTGAGGTACTTGCAGTGTGGTAATATATATATATATTTTCATTTTATATATTGTCACCATATACAGGAAACAAAAATTAGAAAAGGGGGTAGCACATAAAAGACAAACTATAGTTTATGAACAAATGAATCTCCCCCTAACACTATCGCAAGTATTATACTGTCACAGAATACTCATAGAAGATAAAGAATTCTTATCTCTTGATTCTATGAAGCACTTCATTATAAATTTCCTAAACGCAGCATGCGGAGTTTTCTTCTGACATATCAATTATACTACTGCTCAGCACTGACTATTCAATATTCCAGGACTAGGCCTTGAACTTAAAGGAATAGCGTTCTTCTAAAACATACTTTCATTGTTGAACCGGTCAGTAATTTTTGCGGGATAAGAAGATCAGTCACAACAGCAATACTTACAAGAGAAATATTTTACAAATATCTTCTTATTTACATAAAACATATTGAAATACATAATTATATGAATCACTAAACTCCCAGAAGTCAGATATGAGACTATTCGCACAACTGTCGAACACCTAAACCTCTAAGCCGGTACACTTATCCAGATACAACATTTACATGATAAAGAATAAACGGATGAGGTTATTTCTGCCTTTAACCGCATTCCTCCTGTACTTATACTTTGTTTTAACACTTACTCCAAAACATCCAACCACCATGACAATTAAAATCGCCAGCAGAGTATAATTCATTTTGACCTTTTATGATTGATACAAAATGAAAAAGGTACAATCTGAAAGAAAAATACAACACAATGAATTAAAATGAATGTTATCAATTGTCTAACATTTTAGTTCATTTGACATTTCTAATTTAGGTTAGGATATTAAAGGTTAGGATATAATGTTTGTAAAATGCCGAGATTAATGTTAAATTCTATTAAGCTGGTTTAATATTTTTTTCTGTGCATTAAAATTTCAATTGGTTTATTTAATTGATTATATACTGTATGAAATATATTTCTTAGATCGTTTGTTAATTGAATCAATGTTCCATTGATTGACATAGTGAATTGTATTACCCCTTTATGTTTGTATTAATATTAATGAAATAAAGAACTACTAATTAATAAGATGGTTATTGGACTCACAGTTATTTTATTAATATTGCTTATCTGATTTAACTCCGTATTATAAAATATACACAGGCTGAAATGTCAGAATGGTGGCTACAAAAAGAAGGCTAAATCCAAAAGATGTGTCCGTAAACATGGGAATAACATACCTACTAATTGAATAAAATAATACTATAATAATAAAATAAAATATTAATAACTAATAAAAAAATAGTACGTATTTTAACAAAATACAAAAAAAAATCAGGATGTTTGTATATATTTTTTTTTATCAGACTTATTATATTGACTGGGAATCCACTAAATATCTTTAATATTTATTCAAAAACGTAAATTTTTAAATTAATTTCATTTTTTAAGTAGACAGGTTGTCTAAAAAATGTTTAATTTGACAGTGGGATAATTATTTATAGGGTTTTTACCGCCATGGGTAGTGTTTTTATTTGCAGCTCTTTCCCAAAACATATTTTTTTACATACAAATCATGACATAATAATCTATTAGGTAAGATAAGATATTAATATAGAATAGAATATGTACTTAATCATAAGTAACGATGAATGTAAATTGTGGCATATTCTTAAAGAATGTAAGCTGAATCTGTTACTCTACATATGAGTTTAAAATTTTTGATCAGAAAAGATTATTTTTAAAAACATAAAAATGGAAATTATCTAACAATACGTTTCAACTGATAACCTAATACAAAAAGGTCAAAAAGTAGGAAATGTTTTGAATACATTTTCGTTATTGTGCATCTTGTTTTATCAGTGTTTACAATGATTTATTTCTTGGAATAGTGCAATTTATAATTTATGCTTGATTAGCATGTAGAGATTTATCAGTAGCGGGTGGTGAATTTTGAAGTGAATGAATTAAAATATTTTTTGGCTCAAGAGCACGACTATAATAGGGTCGTTGCCACTCAGGACGCTCCTTGAATTCACGGATGTTTTTTGTCTGCAGAATTTTTAGGGACCAAAATAACTCTTCACTAGCTCCAAAAATAGTATCTGAATTTGGGTCCATGATGTCTTGGGACTGGACCGGAAAAATTAAAGAGGGCCCTTTTTTAAATAACTTCTTAGGTTTTCACGGCCAGATTTGATATTGTGGATTATGGGTTTAGCCGTGTGTGACGAACTTATAAATCAATGACGCTCATAAAAAAAAAAGATGAACCCTGCAATGGCGGTTGAAATATTGGTTGAAGGAAGTTCGCCACACACGGCTAAACCCAAAAGCCACAATATCAGGACCCCTTTTTTACTCACCATGTTTTAGAAGGATCACGGAGTTGTTTTTGTTAATCGCCTAATTTCTCGGGGTAAATTTTAGAAGTGCCGGTGAACAATAGCTTTTTTGGTGTTTACCATTTAAAATCCACAAATCAAATTGAAGCGTTTTTTCTCCTTAGTACAAGAATTAATCATTTTATCTGTCTAAATGTATACCAATTTCATTAAGGTTATCAACTGACTTGGTGAAACTGCAATTATAATTTTAAAATTATAATGTATAGCAATTTATATAAAAATCAAAAGTTGAGTGGGGCTGCATGTCCATAGGCTTTTAAGACAAAACGCCACTGGGCTTATCAAATTTAATGTAAATACGTAAATACTTCTACAGTAGATACGTTGGTTTAGTTGCAGATCGAAAATACATATTTAGTATCTACTCCCTAATAAATTCAAACCTTCTTAATATACTATAAAAATATTTGTTTTCTTTCAAGAAAAAGCTGCTCTTTTCCAAAAAGGTAAAATCCCTAAGACTTACTTGTAATTATAAAACATTATTTAATAAAATACCTCCTTAATTATAATTTATTTATTTAAACATTTTTTTTACATTCCATAAACTGTTTAATCTATACACAAACGCATTTGAAAACAAATAAAAATACTTAATAAGTAGTATCAACATGTGATATTTTATTAAGCTTTTCATTCCTGTTTTTTGTGCCCTAAGTCTGCCTGTTTTTTTAATTTTTCCTTCCATATTTCCTTTGATACAAGTTCTGAAATGATTTAATGTGTTATACCCATGTTTCATATTAATTATGTACATGAATCTAGCATCACTGTGTACCATTATTAAATGTATACTTGTATATCCGAGTAGTAGAAAGGAAGGAAAAAAATAGGTACACATACATTAATTATTCTAATATTTATCACTTTAATTATAGATGAAATTCCTTTGGTATATTCTGTTAATCGGATATATGATGTCTGCGGTGACTGCTAGGTCTACTGCCAATACACAAGACATGTACAAGAGGTGTCAGAAAGAAACTAATACAATGATGAGCATTTTGTGCAATGAGTCAAGTATGTTTGATTTATTATTATTATAATATTCTAAGAGCGGAAACAGAGCATCTACAATATCATTGAATATAAAATGTATGATAAAAATTAAGTGAAAATTGCGATTCTGGATCCGCATGCAAATATTTTCACAAACATGACAATCCATCTGTTCAACTCATATTTACCTACTATTGAGTTAAGGATATTTAAAAAAAAATGTATTTACATATTTTTCTCAAAACAGCAAAATGTAATGTTGTTATAGTTACTCTACTCGCTGACCAGGAAACATAATTTTAATAATAAACTTTGAATGTGAGCAAATTCGAAGTATATATAAAGTAAGATATAATTTGATTAATACTCGTACTTGCACCTCACCTACTACATATCTACTACATATTATCGTAAGTAACTCGACTACAGTGAAAGCTGAAAAAAAAAATAGGGAAATGATTTTAAAAAATCAACCTTAAATTAATACCAGATCTTACCTCAAAATACTACAGTGAGCAAAAAATACCAGGATTTTTTTATATCAATTTCACAGCTAAGCGATTCGAATTAATCTTTTTATTTTTATGTTGGCACTACTATCACTGACATCTCTGCAAAAATACACGTCAAAATATGCGTTAGTGTTTGAGATACCCGTCCATTTGTAAACAGCTAAAAGTGGTTTCTTCGTTTTTTATAATGTCTGAAACTATTCAGCAACGCAGTACCATAAAATTTTGTGTATGTAATTAAATTTCTGCTGCCAAAACATTCAAGGAGGGTCGAGAAATCGTTGAAGTCGAGGCACGGCCAGGACGACCATCAACATCATCTCATGAGCTACACGTCAACAAAATCAAAGAATTGGTGCTCCAAAACCGTTGATTGACAGTCAGAGACCTTACTGACTTTGTTGGAATATTGGAAGGATCAGTGAAAACCATTGATCAGTGACCAGTTAGGCCTCAGAAAAGGGAAATCTCGATTGGTGCCAAAAACTCTATTGGTAAACAGCATCTCAAACGCTAACGATTTTTTTGAAGAATAATTTAGCACAGATATCAGTGACAGTAGTGCCATTACATAAATTAAAATATTAATTCGAATCGCTTAACCCGCAACATTTAAATACAAACTTCCTGCTATTTTTTGCTCACAGTATTATATTATTATTATTATATTAATAAACTACACATTTTGTAACTTTATTAAATAATCAATTTAAAAATATATTGTATATTTTCAGATCAACAAGCCGAAGATACATACTCCTATATGGAATTTCATGAATGCTGCGAAAAAGTGTGCTCCTTGAACGAATTTATGTCATTCTGCAAGAATCGAAAGATGGAATAAATGCCTTCTATTATTAATACTGATCCAGCTTTTTTGTAAAAATAAATAATTGCTTGCCCATAAATGGATTTTGTATTAATATATTACAAATTAATATCATTCCTATTTATTTTCTTTTAATTTTTACGAGATAATTCGTAGTTGAGTTTCATAATTTTAATATACAAATGAAATTGTAAATTTCAAAATTTTATTTTTGGCATGTTTTGGTTAAGTATTTTAGTTAGTGTTAGTTAAGTGCATTTTTTTCATTTCTTGAGTGTCATGTAACACACTTGTAATTGCTACTTAGCAAATGTGGGGACACGAGGAAATGGAGAAATGATATAGTAAAATACATTTTAAAGGCAATTTACTTATATAATACAATAAATTCTATTTTTATTACTGAAAATTTTAATTTATGGAAATAAGACTATCCTTCAATATTATGTTTTACTTAACTTATTTTACGTTATTTAAATATTTTCCATATACAGGCAGTATTTATTTAATATGTAATAAAAGATTATCAATATATGATTTTTTTTAATTTAGTTTAATACAGACATTCAAAAAATGTATATTTGCCTGAAGTTGCGAATAATTTACATTTTTATTTTGGTTATAAATAATGGACTAAACTAGGAATTAAATATATGGTTTAATTCAATTCGTGGGCTTATTTAATATTTATCTGAAGTTCAGGAAAGAGGTTGTCATATACTTTAGGGTCAGCAAGTTGTTGGGCGATCCGCTGGTTGGTGATGGATGTTTCTGTGCGCCACAGATTTACAACTTCAGACATGCGGTGCGGTAGATAAGACCTAAATAATGACAAATTGAGTTTATAATGAGTGCATATTTTTGATGTTGCCAGTCTGAGATTAAAATAATTAAAATAAATTTGTGTTAAATGGAAGGGTATAATAATAACAGTAAAAAGAAAGGAAATATAATAGTTTTAACCAAAATATTGGATTCCGATGTGAGTTCATGCTTCGTGCAGATGTACCTGTCAGGCAAAGAATTGAATTCCTGGTGAAAGGTATGATTAAGTATTGTGGCACTAATGATCTCTTATGAATACATTTATAATTCTCCTTAGATTTTCTTCATCTGTGTTCTCTTAGGAAAATAATGTAGTATTTTAATGGTTTTTATTGTTACCAAAATTATAGTATACCTGGCAAAGAATGCTCCACATTCCAACATGCTATTTTTAATGAGAATGTCAAGGCAGGCATCGGTATCTCCGAGATAAAACTTGATGAGATACTTAAGGTTGGGGTCCATTTCTTTGTCATCGCTATCAGATAACTCCTTCAAAAGTTTTTTATCACCTATAAAATTAGTAAGTAATTATTAAGAGACATTAACTTTAACCTCCGGCCTGAGGCTTTGTACCTTGAATAGTGAATTACAATGCTGATTATTGGTGTATTCAATAACAATATAGAAGAAAAACTTTTTACCTGCTGCCACTGCCATAGTAAATAGTGCTTGTGTTTTCTTGGCAAGCTTAAAGCTCCTGTAAGCCAGACTTAGATCACAGGCTTGCAGAGCGGCCTCTCCTAACCTCGCCCACTGTTCTTTGTTAGTTGCCAGTTTCTCAGCTTCCGTCCACTCTTTCAGCTCCACAGACAGATCAAAGCGTTGCTCAGGGTCTACGGAGACTTCAAAAGCTTCTTTGACGAAACCCTGAAAAAGATATAAAATTCATTACTCTTTTTTTTGACGATGACGATTTGTAATCACAAACTTTAAGAAGAACGAGTCACCATCATATCAGCCAGACTTTTCTGCATTATTTGGTCCAAAGTGGCAGATCACCTTAACTATTTAGTCAGTTGAAGGATGGATGGATGTGTAATTAAAAAGAAGTATGTATGGGAAACAGGGTGAGAATGGGAGAACATGGCTTAGAGGGGATACACGGTGATTCCTATGTAGAGGTGCACCACCGGACGCAGTGCACGATTAATAATTTCAGCAAGTATAATGAGACTGTTACTTCCGACAGCTTTCTTTTACTTTTTTAGGATGGGCACGCACTCAAATGTTGTCTGAATGAATCAGTTATCAATTTTGAAGACTAATGTTGAAGTAAAATAAAATCTGACCTGTTTTCGTAGGGTGTGTGCCACGCGAGAACGCTGATCAGTGGGGAGATAGGGGAGAAGTTTTGCTGCTGCGACTTCATCACGCCGAGCCACAGCTGATTGGTACTGAATTACTGACATCATCAGGGTGTAGCCAAACACATTCATGTCATTATCTACAATATAGAGCCTAAAATACATCAAGAACATTAATGCTGACCTGCTGTTCAATAGTTCTACTGTTGTTTTTTGAAGAAGAAATTCTTTCTATTACTAATATAAAATATATCTGCCTAGTGTCAGGAAACTTTGATACCCATTCACCATTCTTTGAAATATGAAAGTACACGAACCAGAGGGAAGGCTGTACTACCAAGTTCTCTTCTATATAATGTAGAGATTGATACATATATTTCAGGACACAACTATAAATAATAAGATGAAAGGTTGGCTACAAACTTATTTCTCTCTTGCATGTATCCTAGTATGTATGCAGGATGATCCAGATGAGCCAGAGTGGTGACCTCTCCACCCACATAATAGCTGATGCGGTGTAAAGAGTCAGAGTAGACAAAGCAATCCTCAATCCACATACCACTCTTCACGGACCTCTCAAGTGTGCCTATTGACTGAAATCATAGATGTTTAATAAAACGGGATTATACATAATACATTCACTCTCGACAAGTAGTTCTGGTGGCTGGCAGAAGCTCTTAGATTCTTCTTAGATCTCTCAAATTCTCCAGTTTTCACATACGGCAGTGGCCTTTAGATCAGAGTCCAAATAACCTGTTTGATTTGATTGATTCAATTAAAGAAAACACAATGCATCTGATAAACAATGCCACCCTAATGTCTTATTTTCAGTCTATGGAACAAAGACGTTAACTTTTTTTTCATGAATATAAAGTAAGAATGTAAGTAAAGTATGAGAGTGTGCTCACCGAGAATGCAGTATCATTATTGTCTACTAAATTATCACCATTTTGCATGGTATCGGATTCAACCATATTGTTCTTCAGAATGAAGAAACAATCTTCTGCAGCCAGACAGACAAGATTTCCATTTTGAGTCCAGAAGATATGATTCGGCTGAATATCGATTCTGTAAAAAAAAAACATATATTCAATAAAGTGATATTATTTTCATGAGTGCCATTTCCCATTACTCTGAGAAAATGATGAATTCAAGTCTCTGAATGTCGTTTTGCGTTGGCCATATGCCGCAGTAACTAAAGAAAATAATAAAATTCAAAGTTTTAATGAAGGAGAGTTAAACAAATAAAATATATTATGGTTATTTTACCTTCTTATTAACTCAAATGAATCCCAATGGTAAAATGAACAAGAGTCTGTCGTTTTCACACCGAGTAGAAACCCACCAAATATACCTGGAAGAAGATTTTTAATCAAAATTCATCAATTCCATTATTATTGTTTATCTTGGAAGTAATTTCATTAGTTGGGTTTATATCAGTCGAGTAGCTTTATTATAGTAATCGATGCAGCATATTGGAGCTATACTCTTAATAACCTTTCAAAAGCAGATTTTCCATTTAGAGAAAAATGAACAATAGAATATAATATACTGCCATCAGCTCAATATAACCCTTGCAGCCCGGTGCCGAAAAGCCTCGATATACAATCTTTCGTCTCTTATTTTTGTTCGCTCTTTGGGTACGCATATATAAAAATGTTAGTAAAATAAGCAAACGCGTTGTGCCATTTTGTTTGTTTTGACAGCAAATAGTTCATCAAAGGGCCGAAAGTTGATCGGAGGGCGCTGTAAGATACGGCACTCTGTTTCATTTTCGACGGATGTAGACCATTCATTGTTTGTGGCCCGGGCCGAAAACTGAAGTTTGTTAATCTTTTGTCTTAAATAAATTACAATGCGCTTCTAGAAAAGTTCTTTTTGTTCGTGACATGCTCTTCATCCCTCCCCCACGCATCCCGGTGACGAAGCCGGCGACATGAAGTCATCCTTTAGTAAACAGAGATGACAATACCTTCCACTCTCTCATCCACTTTGACGTTGCCAATTTGCTTGAAGTTCTGATATACAGTGACAGTATCACTGTTTAGTGTCGCATACTGGTGTGTGGCATGTCCCCATGCCAGTTGGCGGGCACGACCTTGAGCTTTGCCCCGAAGGGCGCCAGCTGTGCTGATGAGAAACTCTCCGCCGCCCAGCTGTGCCAGAAAGCGTCCCCCAGGACCATGTTGAAGCTTTTGGGGAAGCAAAGAACAGCACCCCATATCTTTGCCTATGAGGGGCATCACTTCTCCATCTTCAAACTCTGAAAAATGTACCATTTTAACCAACCCATTGTAAAAAATACATTTTTTTTCTTCCTTCAAAAAAAATAATTACGTAAAGAAATACAAATATTATACTTAAATATGATAAATAATTATTTAAATAAAAACCTTAAAATAATTAGTAATAATAAACATATATTAAAACTAAAATAATTACAATCAAATAATAATATGTTTTTTTTAACAATTTAAATTATAAGCAATTTTAAGCGTAAAGATCAGAAAGTCCTGAAGTTCACAAAACAGAAGACTCAAACAAATGAGTTCTCGAAAAAAATTCACTGAGCTAATATTTAAATATGTCTTCAGCATGTGAAAAATCCTAACTTTCGAGATGTGGTTGAACACACATTAGTTATTACCCTCCCAAGAGGCATTGCCTCGACAGGCTAGTATTTCTTACAAGGATAATAAATAATCTATGGTCCTACTACCCTAAGAATAATTTTTCTACTCAGCTGAGCTGTTCTTTTGTAAGTTATATGATGGAATAGAAATCTGCAAGGAAAAAATATTAAGGGAAAATGTTGTAGGGCCATTAGAAAAACAATCTTACCTTCGGAGAGGTCTTTGAGATCAGCCTGCTGGATCTCGTTGTGATTATTCCAAACAATAAGACCTCGGTGGGAGTCCATAGATACAACAGGATATTCAGATCCCACCTTAATTAGAATAGTTCCATGGTCATATCTAAAATACAAGTTGTCAACAACATTTAATATTAAATTATTCATAGGATAATGTTGACATCATTATTAAAGTAATTA
The DNA here is from genome assembly GCA_022606575.1 of Glossosoma conforme. NCBI lineage: Eukaryota > Metazoa > Arthropoda > Insecta > Trichoptera > Glossosomatidae > Glossosoma > Glossosoma conforme. The sequence continues at coordinate 1,331,472 of JAGTXR010000102.1, read as the reverse complement.
AAAATACATAGAAACTTGACGCCTTAACTATAAATAATGAAGAATGAATTATAAAATGATTAATGAAGAAGATATTATATAAAGTCTATTTTAATTAATCAGTTAAAAGTTCTAAATATAATAAATTATTAATACAAAATGCATAAATTATACAACATACCCGAAAGCAATGTTGTTTGACCCTGGTTTACAAGAAATGCTCCATACTCTTTCAAACCCATAGCTTAATGTGGACTCTAACCTAAAATATAATTTAAATAAAAATCAGCGTTGTTTTGTTTGCATAATGAAGAGTAATAAATTGAATGAAATATTAAATACCTAAATGTCCTTTTGTGCCAAAGCTTTATGGACCCATCTTCAGAACCAGTCATAAAAAATGGTAATTTTGGGTGAAAAGCAACAGATGTTACATTTTCCAAATGACCTGAAATATAATATCTTATTATAAAACTTAATAGTTTATTTTAAACTAACAAAGATAAGAATACCATTGTCATTTTAATAGAAGATAAGCTCATGTTTGATTGTTGTAGCACCAGTATTAAACTTATTTTCTATAGCAAGCAATGGAAAAATTGAGTATACAGCAAGATGAAGAAGTCATCGCATAAAGTTTTGTAGGTCATATTCTTTAGTCAGTCTAGTACAAAAGATCTCTTCCTAATGTGTTTTTTTCTAGTTATTTTTTCGTTACTTTTATTATTACTACTCAGTTATAGTTCATTCAATATAGGAAGATCCCTATGAAAAATTCATTGCCCTGTGCTGAAAATCGTGTGATATAACGTTGTAAAAACGTTCACTACCTATATTTATTTTATCAACATTAATAACAGCCTCTCTTCTTATAAATAACAAGTTATTTAGGTAAATATATTACATTAAAAACATAATAAAAAAAAATGTGATTGCATGTTAAATTTGACAACTGATATCAAATTAGATTTTTTGTATTAAATTCAATTTGAAATGATTCAATGGTCTCTCATATACACTTCAACCATTATTAATACAATACGCAATAGTGAGGGTGCACTTTTATGGGTAAATTCTAAGAAACGATGTGATAGGAACACAACAAATTATATCATGACTTTGTCTTTGTTTCAGGAGACATTAGTTATTTAACCAGTTGAGGTAATCTATAATAATATTATTGTTGAAAAGCTGCATAATATTTTTCTCACCCTCTAGGATCCGAACACAGGCCTTGGTGTGGTAGTCCCAGAGAATGGCATTCCCATCATCTGATCCACTGAGAAGCAGTGGTTGATCTGGCCCAGGATAGTACTGTACACAGTTAACACCCTTCTCGTGGCCTTCCAGCGTGAGGTTGGCCTCAGGGAAACCGAGTTGCCAAATCTGAAAGGAAGAAATAGTATATAGTATGTTACACTTTGTTTAATGAGATCAGGTGAATATTGGTCATGTTGACTTTTTACCTTAACCGTTCTGTCTAAGCTGGCAGTAGCAAAAGTGTTGGGATCTCGAGGGTTGAAGGTAACCTCCATGACATAGTGTGAGTGACCCCTGTAGACTTCTTGACATATCCAGCCTCGCTCCCAATTCCACAACTTAATGGTCATGTCATCTGTAGCATAAAAAATAAACCATTCACATTTCGTGCGGTAAAAAATATGCAGAGGAGACTCGTTTATTCTAATGAATATTTTTATGTAAGCATATACAGGTGAATAGCACAACACGAGGAAAGAAAGTTCTCACTAGATAGAAAATAATTGTATAAAGTTGCATGGACTTTAGTGCTTTTAAGCGAAGGTAATGCAGATGTATATAAGAGTAGTCCGTTAGCTCAGTTCTAATATATGCGATGATAAATAATATATGAACCAAAAAAAAACACAAAATCAAGAGATTTCTGATGGTAAAATAATTTTTAATATTCTGCAACTAGGTTTTGGATTAGCATTAGTAAGAGCTCGTTATTGACCGCTGGCTGTGAGTAGAAGCGGCTGGCTGGGATGTGGAACAAGACTACGGATGTAGTCCGAGTGCGCCTCCAAGGAGCGTATTCTCTCCAACGTGTTGTAGTTGAAGACATTGAGTAAGAAGTCATCAGATCCGGTGACAATCCAGCAGTGACGGGGAACAAACGCAGCAGCCCGCACCGGTACACTCGATACCTGGAATATAGTATACTTTCAAATGCCTACTTTTTGTAGCATTGAACTGTAATAATTTATCATATTTTTTTAAATTTCTCATATGTATATATACATGTATCTACTTTAATATAAACGTATACAGGAGTATAAAATCAAAAAGTATTGTAGGGATTATTTGTAGTCTATTTATGCATGGACGAGAGATATGCCTCACACAAATTAGTATTTTAAAATATTTTTGAACAATGTAAACGAAATTGATTTATTATTTTATTTTCAGCTTTAGTGTGGTTAGAATTTACGTCTTAGGATTACAGTCGAATGCTTAAATTTTAATCTACCAATAGGATATATTATACGACTATTTTTTTTAAATTAAGACCGCAAATATGTGTATCTATAAACATATTTAAACATGGAATTTACTTGAAAGGTCTTGATGGTTTTATGTGTTTGGTGGTCCAGAATGATCACATCTCCCGTGTAGAGGGCGCACAGCACCCAGGGCTCCGTAGGATGTAACTCCACACACTTGACTCGATCTGATCGATCGGTCATTTGTTTCTTCACTTCCAGTCCGAAAGTCTGCCAAATCCAACAAGATTAATTTAGAACCTTAATAAATTGAAGTACATTTTTGATCACATGCATAACCTCTATATATTCCAAATCCGATTTCAATTTGAAACATTATGCCACCACAATTTAGAGACAATTGCAGCATGTCCATTGCCACATCTTTTCCCTAATCAAAAGTCATTGAAGAACGCTGAATTCCACCGATTATATTCAATGAAACTTATTTGGCAGTTCTCCATATGAGAAGAGCTAGGTAGATAATATAAAAATAATATGGCTCAATACTTATGACAAGTTCGGAAAATCATTCACATCATAATCTTGTATGGGCAGCCAGTAATTGTATCACCATGAATATAAGCATTGATAATAAATGTGTGTTATTTATGCAATGTGAAATAAAATAATAATGACAAATTAATACAGTGTATTAATATGTCTTACTATATTGTTGTATTATAATATATGTAATAGTGTTACAGATCATTAAAAATATGTTAATTTGTAAAAACAAATCATAAATATAAACTTCGCATTTGCAAAAAATTATGACATATCTTTGAGGTGAAAGTTTATTTTTTTCTGAGATCTACTATAGCATTACATCCAGCATATTTTAGTCTTCTACTCTCACAGGTCCTTTATAGACAATGCCAATTTTATATTTAAACTCAAAAATCATTTTGTATATTTTATTAACTAGGTAAGTAGTGTCTGTTTTAATTATTATAGTAAAATGTAAGATATTTTTAAAACACAAATAAAAAGTCACCGACGCCTTAATATAAACTCAACTATTCAAAGTTTATAAAAATATAAAACAACTATTGTCAACTGACTTATTTGAACCAATTTTGGTAATATTTACGAGATACATATTCTGTTCTAGTTTGGCAAGTAATAAATACAATTATGATGAAATAACATGAAATTATTGTCACATCACATTTCACTAAAATACACATAACTAAGAATAATTAAGTTATATTATTAATTGAAAATAGAATACTATTACTTAAAGAATACTATTAACTATCACTAAAAGAATACTAATATTATTGTTCCAATACATAATACTAAAAGTAGATAGTGCTTCAATATTTTTCTTAGGTAATAGTTATTTTTTTCAATAATCAATTGAATGAAATATAAAAAATACTTGAGGTATTATACTTCATTAGCTGAACATAAATCACGAATTAAAAAGTTATATTTTACATATAGAGTGACAAATATAAATACCATTTTCAATAACTTCTCACTATAATAACGTTTTTCAAGTTTCATCCAAGCTGTGTTGCGATTACTAAAAAGAGATGGCAGGAACAATCATAATAGTACCGGTGCTGCCAGTCTAAAATAATATGACAAATTGGGGAGATTAATAAATATGTACCTACCATAGTAAAATTATTTATATTTTACTATGGTAGTTTTATATTTATAATATAGTATTACTATTTATATTATCGTACATTATTTTATAGAAAATTAATATTGATGAACAAAAAAAAAAACTTTCATGCGTTACTCCTTGTTCACATTATTTATTTGGTCAATCCTTTTAAGACCGGGAACCTTAAATATCCAGCAAAACTGCATTTAATACAAAAATTCAAATAATATGATTAAAAGATATTTGTCAAATGATCAATTTATAATGTTCAAAATTCACAAATTCACAAATTCACAAATCCCGAATTCTAAATAATCGTTACTTAAAGTGCGGCATGAATAATTATAACTTCATATGTCACTATTTCTTTTATATAAATATTGTTTCCATATATAATGTACTTATTTCCAGTTTAAGGAATAAGTAATACATACATACTTATAAGTATAAGTATTTAAAATAGTCTTTGTTTTTTTCAAGGCCAGTAACTTATTTACCATGATACTTGTAACAATGACATAGCACAATTTTATAAGGTGGTATGTATTTTTGAAGCCAGATCTTATCTTTACTTTAGTTCTGAATGTAAACTGGACGCAGACTTAAATAAAACAGCACATAACAAGAAAAACGTGTAAAAATTGACAATTAAAGAATGTCATACATTTTGATTTACCTTTTTTCTCAAAAATTAATGGACATAGGTTTTTCAAGATTCTACTCTAAAAAATTATATAGGTCTCATTTTTTCGCAAGCGCGACCTTTCAAAATCAGCTATGTACCTTAACATCATTTCATTTATTTATTTTATCATTTATGCTCCCCAAATGAAGCATATGTTTACTATTAAATGTAATTTTCAAGGCTTTTTAATCAACTACCAAATACAAACTCAGGTATACACATTGTAGGCCACTTCGATAACAAAACACTTTTGACTTGGCAGGCTGATCAACCCTACTCTAGTCTCCGGAATGTCAAAACTGTAATTTTTTAATAAATGCTTTTTCGAACGAGAATTCTTAGCTTGTACGATAATATTTATCACTAGGCCAAGCGAAAACCATTAAATATTGTTTATTTTATTTCTAAATCATCAAACTGGTGATTTCGATTCGTACCATGGTTGTTTTTATTTGGAGGTAAACAAGGTTTTGTCAAATAATAAAACAAGAGTTTTAGGGACTCTTATTAGGTACCGAAAAACCCAAACTCGTCCTAATGATGAGATCAGCGATCAAAAAATATCCGAGCCTTGCATTTATGGATTCAAGGATTTTAGGTTTATTTTTTATAGAATATCGCTTTGCACGTTCGGTTAAACTTTGGATCATATAGCCAGAAAAATCCACATTCGCTGCCATATTTTTTAGTTCGCCCCAAGTTGTGGGTAGTGAACACCAACTATTCAAAGGGAATATTTTAATTGATGTGTTATTTGTGGTTGATGTGAAAATTTCAGATTCGCTTACTTCGTTAAGATGAGGCCAAAAATGTTCAATAAGTTGAGTTTTTTTTTAAAAAGCCGATTGAAGATTGATAATGAGATTTAATGATATTACAAAAAAGAAACCAATTGCTTTTATTTATTGTTCCGTAAATATCCTGATGTTTATTTAATAATATATATATGTAAAAGGAATATTGATGATTGCAAATTGCTAGTTTTGTGATTCATTTATATTTCAATTCCTAATGGGATCTATTTAAGATGAATATAAATAGTAACATTAACAATAATACTACGAAAAACAACCAAATGAAATTTTTGGTATTTTCCTTATGACTGCCAAAGTAGTTTTTTCCTTACTTAAGATTTATTTAGCTGAATAAATTATTGTTTTATTTTTATTTAGCATTCACTCAATGTTTTATTACGAATATACAAGTCACACACAAGATCTTATCTTTAAGTGGTGTGGTAAGCGAATGTAAAAAAAAAGAAAAAAAAAAAAAAAAGATTGGAATGTAAATTATTACTGTGTAAAAATGTATCTTTTTATATTTGATTAAATAAAAATAAATAAATATATATATATAATATAAAAGTACGAATCAATACAATAATCAAAATTATTTGAATAATGACTTCAATTTAACCAAAATTTATTTTTCTCTACGTCTTTGCATTATCAAGCACGCATATTTATATACCAAGGTATTAGCATAAGTAACTATATTAAAATATAAAGTATAAAATATATATATATATATATAAAATACTCGAAAATAACGATTGCGAGAAACAATTTTTCATTTTTTAAATTTAATCTTTGGATTTTCATAGCAACAGAAAAATAGGAGTTTTTTATGTAACACATTTATTTTATAATCGCTTTCCATTTGTTAATTTGCCAGTCTTCAAAATTTTACGTTTTACAATAAATCCATGTCGTAAATTAAATACCCTATATTGATTAACTTTATAAATATGTATATACATTTGTATTAAGCATATTAAAGCATTTTATCCAAAGATTGGTTATTGCTGAAGGCCAGATATTTGTATCTCAAAAATCTATTTTATCAGTTACATATCCAAAATAAGTCATTTGTTTTCATTTCTAAGCAATTGAAAACGAAAAATAGGTGAACCTTATCGTACATACTTAATTTTAGATTAAATAAATAAAAAACATATTGATTGTGATAATATAGCAACGGATTAAAAACATTATTGGAACACATATCTCGTCGAAACACATTTTATCATTGTCATACCCTGTGTCCATCTATTATTTAAAGTAGTCCTTCCTCATGAGTCTACATCCCTTGCAAATTTTGGCTAACCCCATGTTGCAGGGGGTCGGCCAACACTCTTTTTGCCAGTTTTTGGACGCCTTTCAAACCTCAAACATAGTTTTCCCCGTGGAGTGTTCTTTCTCGGACAGTTATTTTAAAATGATATTGCTTAAAATAGTTCATACAGAGGAAATACGTTATTTGATATTTTACATTCACTCAAAACGAAAGATATTTCCCAAAAATTCCTGCAAAAAATGTATTTTTCAATTTCAAAACATAATTGCATAACAATCTTAAAAAAACAATGACAAAAAATATGTACATAATTCGATATACATTTTTTAAGTATTTAGGGAATACATTAGCTACATTTTTTATTGTAATTTGTGTGCGATTTTACTCGTTTGTGTCAGAAAATAGTGCTCTAATTTGGAAATGGCTTACATGAAATTAAATTTGTATTTTTGGTGTGTCTCAAGATAAAAATGCAAATATGTCAGTCTTTGTTATTTTTGACGCCCCCAAAATTCCGTGCCTCTTACGCTTACTGTCTAATCACTGCTTAGGTGCATTGTATCTTGATTGTTATTTGTAATAAGTTGAGCATTGGATCATCAATGATTAAATTATGCTAATTTCGAAAATGAAGGTTGAAAGTCCAGATAGAAAAAAAGCTCGCGGTGCATTTTAACTCAATCGAACGAAGGTCATCTGCATCGGTGACGAAATCATGATAAACGTACATTTACGAACATTCAGCGCTGTATTGGAATTATAATTACATATATGGCTCAGGCCATTTTGTATTGGATCTCGTCCAAAACGAAAACGTAAACTCGTACATTTGTTGAAAATTACTATGCATTTACTCGCAGGGTATATAAGTACATATATGTATACAATACATAGTTCCCAATCGTAAAGCGCGCGAATGTTAATTCGAGCAGTACCGGGTTCATTTCCAAGAGAAGCTTTATTTAAAAAACATTTTTTTTTTTTTTTTTTTTTTATTTAATCAAATATAATAGGATACATTTAAGATTTTTTGATAGTATTACATTCATTTTTTTTTTTTTTTTTTTTTGGAATTTCGCATTCCACGCCACTTAAAGGTAGATCTTGTGTGTGGCGTGGGATTCATCTTTTGATTTAAGTGTTGCTTAATTTATATTATTATTTTTTACATTTTTACATAATAACATATTTTTTTTTTTTTTTAGAATATAAAATAATATCATTCATATTTATAATTTTTTATAGTCGAAGTGACAATTTCAGCATCATTTACATAAATATTTCGATTCTTTAATAGCCTCGACCCATGTAAGTCTCAATTTCCACCAGACACATTGTAATGAACTTAATATAATCAATACTTTTTTAACAATATAAATATTTTATACAATTTATATAAATTCTATACTTATTATGCTTGGATCATATACATACAATTACTACTTAGTACCTAGCTTGAATCATATACAGAGAGGTTTACATTAGTATCATTTTAATAATAGTAACATTATAATGTAATAAAAAAATTATATATATATCATTTATTTCTCATTTTTGAACAATTACGTCAGATCCACATTTTAAGAAGGCGAATATAACACGGCTTAGTAGGTATTAATTTCAAATAAATTCCAAAGATTATGAATCGTATTTTGTATTGAAATTCTTCTAAACTTAGATGCATGTAATTTTGCTACAACATCTAGGTATAATCTTTTTTTTTGAAGCACGATTGATTTTAAAATGTCAGTCAGAATGACATGTTTATTTATGATACATTGCTTCCGAAGCGGATAAGTTATTGTGACATATATGTATACGTAAATACGAGTATACATACTTTATATACCTGCCCTTTTTATGTGACTGATCATAATTCATAATAATGACAATTATTGGTTTTTAATCTAACAAGTTCGTCGGTCTAAGTACTCTAAGTCATCCTGTAATACATCACTGTTTAAAATCCCTTTAAAATACATTTTTTCGTATACGATACGTGAATGCCGGGCTGTTGTTTATTAAAGTTGGCGAATTCCAAATGAAGCCTTTAGCCATTTTTAAAATACTAAATTCTAAAGGTTCACGCAAAAGATTATTTTATTGCTTTTCTTGTTGAATCCTAATGTGTGTTTTTTATTTACAAAGCAAAAATGCATGCACCTATTGGCAAATGTTATGTACTCGAAGGTACGTGTCTGTGAAGGGCAAACATCTGGTCAGTGACTCAAAGCGCCGTTCATCTATCAAGGTGACACATTCTAGTCCTGATGCATACCTTTGGCTTCCATGGGAATAGCGTAAAAAATAAAGGGTTAATTACTTGTATTATTAATACTAGCCGACCCGGCGAAATTCGTACCGCTTTAGTATCAATAATTGTTGTAATAAATTATTATCTGAATTATCAGTTAATTCAAATAAATACTCAAAATTAATTAAGTTTAATAAATGCGCAAAAATCTTAATTAATCATATTTTTCAAAGCACACAACGCATGTTCATTTAAAAAAAACACATAATAAAAGTCATCAAATTCAGTCAAGGAAACATTATCTAAAAAGTCATTCCAAAAAATTGCACAATAAGTTTTCTGTTAATCAAGTATTAATTGTATTTATTTGCATACATTTTCGGGATTCCCCTAAGGTTTATTGATCCTAATAATGTTTTTTGTTATGGCATGTGTAAATTAAGTATTATCAACACTTGGAATTTCTTAAATTTTAATGATGATTGCTTAAAATAAAAATCTGGTACATATTCGGCAATTATTGATAAGTTGTGGAAAAACTGATAAATCGGGTCAATAACTATGACATTATTTTTATGCATCGTGGACTAAATATGAATATACTGACAACGACAAAAATGTAAAAGTCCAAAAAAAATTTTTTTTGCTATATATCTCCAGCACATCAATTACAATAATATGAAACATATGGCCACCATAGTAAGAAATACCGAGAAATCCATCTGCTGTTTTTTGTAAGGATCCTTCAATGATACAAATTTTATCTGAATACAACGATATTATCAATCAAATATAATCAAAGAAGATAAGCACCTTATAAGAACCATCTCAGAAAGGCGATCCCGATGGATCGGTCACATCATGCGCCACGATGGTCTTCTTCACGATATTGTGGAGGGGATGGTTGAGGGTAGAAACTGTAGAGGGTGCCCTAGACGGGAGTATTTGCAGCAAGTTTTCGAGGACATGAATTGTAGCTCTTATGCTGAGCTGAAGAGGGTTGCGGAGGACCTAGAGGAATGGAGATCGAGATGCAAGATTCTGTTGCTGCAAATCAATCCACCGGATTGATACTACGAAGAAGAACGATATTAGTGACGGTAGCAAAGCGATTGAAAATATGCATTTTGATTTTGTTCTCCTGCAACAAACATAATAGTTATCTAGACTAGGTTCAGATATTTATTAATCATTATAGATTTATTATAGACTTATGATTTTATTTATATTTTTTCGAAAAATTTATTGCTTGAATCAATTTTTTCATTTATTATTTAAAACAAATTAAAACTGGTAAGAACAATTATATACATTTCATGGATGGGTTCAGGGTTGTAGCACCATGATTAATCAGCACATAAATTCAGGCAAATATGTTGGACCTGTTGAGAGTTCGTCAATGTCATTTAAATGTTATTGCATAAAAAATCTAAATTTAACTCAGAGAAGAGAGTATAAATGCGATAATCTGAATAATTTTTTCAAAAGGAGTTTCGTAAATATACTTTTTTTATTTTTTCTGTAAACACATACAGGAGAATACCGACAGATGGTGATAGTAATTTTTTGAAGTCTCATCTGTGGAATTCTATGACGCTTACCATGGTGTATATGGCTAAACGCTGCATGTGGAGTGTTGATCCGCCAACGTCATAGACTACAGCCCGAGATTCACGCATCATCCTTTATTATTACAGGAATCTACTATGAATGGGTGGTCTTCACGGGACGACTTTCGTCTACCACCAATTTTAATTGATAGGCTATGACTGACATTTTACGGGTGATGGATCAAATTCACACCAACCGGGGTATTTTTAGAGCTCAGAAATCGATTAAAAATCCACTTGTGAGTGCTAAATTAAGATTAATAGTATATTAATAGGCACGTTGCTCAGTTACGAACAATATGGATAATTATGGCGTTGGAATAAGCCACCTCTTAAAACCAATGGACCAATCTACAAAAGCATCGGAACTAAACCCTTAAACTTAATAAAAAAAAATCAACAAACATTATTTTGACACACGTAAAAATTAACAATTGTAAGAAAAAAAAAAACAGGATATTTATTTGGCAATCCTAGTTAGAGTATAGATATAAAAAATCTTTGAATCATATTTTTGGGACAAATTACCTTTTTCAAGTATTTATAATACATACTTATATTTAAGTGGTTAAAATATCGATTTGCTGCGTACGAGTATCCCAAATTATGTTCGAATGATTTCGTAATTTTCCATTCGTTTGAATATCAACGTTATTATAGGCAACTTAAGACATTTTCTTCAGTAATATCGCTTATTACTTTTAGCATCATGATACTAATAACATCGTATGTGAGTGTCATTCACATCACAAGTGTTTTCTTTACTAGTGTCATGGTTTCCAATTCCCTCCATTTTATAGTAGTCTCGCATCAATTATTTGACAAATAAAAATGCATTTTTTTTTGTAATGGACTACGCATATAAATATTGTAAGATTTACATGCTGCTTAAAGTAAGAATATTTTAGAGATAATGGTTGGCATTAAATATGCGAAAGCCCTATTTGCTGCCACGGTTGTTACGAACGAGTACTGTATCAATTTTCAGCGAATGTATTTGAGTCATGGCTATCTAAATAATGAGAACCAGGGTACTTCATAAAAAGCTGCGAAATTGTTTCTTGCGAATACCACTCCCTAAAATTGAACTAATATATCCCGAACAAGCTCATGCAGCTGCTAGTGTGGAGACAAAGTTATTATTTATTATATAGGATAGGTTAAAGGTAAAAAAGGCAGTGGGGGATTCGCTGGCCCTCTTCGATCAAATGGTCAGGCCTAGGAAGCATCAGGTTAATTATCTGATTTCTGTAAAACACCGATTAATTAATATTCAAATAATCGAAAACAGTTCCAGGACCTTCAGGTGCAGAGATGTTTGCACATCAACTGATACAACTACGTTGCGGCTCATTTATGGTGACCATATTCTCTAGATAAGGAACATATATTGGAACAAAATAGAATAATATACATTGTACAAAATTATGTTCGAAAAACCCGTGTATCTATTGTGTTTATAAATGTAACCGTTTATCAAATATTATATAATAGTAAATATGTTTTGTAATTCTCAATCATAGATCACTTGAAATAAATAGAACATATCATTGTCCTAATTTGAACTAAATCCACTTGATCGGAAATATGATATTACAAACGTTACAGTGTGTGTTAATTTAAGATACATTTGTAATTTTCATGTAATGACTGATAAGTAATAACGAGTAGTACATATTTTCGTTCAAAATGTAATTTTACGAGTATGATCATTTAAGTATCTTCACCGGGCGTGTCAAACAAGCGGCTGTGGATAAAATGCGACCACCGGTAAATGGTTGGCCACCCGCTACTATCTACAACAAATCAATATGATTTTTCATTCGACAACAAATTATAACAAAAATGACAATGAAATGAAATTTAGAAACTCTTCTCTAGATATAAATGTTTATTTTTCTTTCCATTGATATTGAAAATATTAATAATATAAACTGGTTGACCTCTAAACAATAATAATATTATAATATAGGTTTAATATGATAAATAGTCGAGAGTGCAGGAATATGTATAAATACGCGTTTATTACATAGTATTATATTGCCTTCGTGGACATTGAAAAAACATTTGATAAAGTAGATTGGGAGAGGCTCTTCGATGTAATGAAAGAAATTTGAGTCAAATACAAGGAACGAAGACTCATATTTTCACTTTACAAAGAAGAAGCTGCCATAATATCACTTGGAAATGTCCAAAAGGAAGCAAAAATACGTCAAGGGGTGAGACAAGGATGCTCTCTGTCGCCTGTACTCTTCAACGTATACATACAAAATGCAATTAATAACATCAGGGAAAAAATGGGCCATAGAGAGGGGGCTAAAATACATGGCCAAAAGATTGATATGATAAGATTTGCTGATGACATTACTCTGAACTGAAGATGAACTTACTGAAGCGCTGACATCCATGGAAAACATATTTAATTCCAACTACAATATGAAGATAAACAGCACAAAAACCAAAGTCATGAGAGTAAGCCGCAATGAGCATCAGAAAATTAATATATCAATGCTAGGAGTACCCCTAAAAGATGCAAAAGAATTTGTATACCTTGGAAGTACGATCACCTGGGATGGCAGAACAAAAAGAGAAGTCAACAGTCGAATACATCAAGCAAGGTTAGCTTTCAATAAAAAAGCAAAAATTCTTGAGTCAAAGAATATTTCTTTAGGGCTCCGCAAGCAACTTGCCAAAACACTTGTTTGGAGCATCTTAATGTACGGCTGTGAGACATGGTGCTTATCTGAAAGTGATAAAAAAAGACTAGAGGCCTTTGAGATGTGGTCGTACAGAAGAATTCTCGGAATTTCCTGGAGAGACCACGTCACGAACAATGAGGTTCTCAGGATAATCAAGGAAGATAGGCACCTAATAAGAACCATCTCAGAGAGGCGAGCCCGATTGATTGGTCACATCATGCGCCACGATGGTCTTCTTTACGATATTGTGGAGGGGATGGTTGAGGGTATAAACTGTAGAGGGTGCCCTAGACGGGAGTATTTGCAGCAAGTATTCGAGGACATGAATTGTAGCGCTTATGCTGAGCTGAAAAGGGTTGCGGAGGACCGAGAGGAATGGAGATCGAGATGCAAGATTCTGTTGCTGCAAACCAATCCACCGGATTGATACTACGAAGAAGATTACATAGTTGGTTGCTTACACGATTATTGTTCTTTTATGATGTGTTTAATTAGTCAATTCGCAAACATATTATGGCTGTAAACTTTTTCTAATAGGAAAGACCTGACCATTAATTCCCAATCAATGGCGTCATCGGAGTCTTTGGCATCTCTCATATCATAAAACCAATAAAGTTATTATAGTGTTTTCCGTTTATGATTCACGGGTTGTGAGAGTACGGAGTAATTTCGTTGTAAATGTGTTTAACCTGCATGGTGTATCTTTTTGTTTTGTTTTTTTCCATTTATTATTTTGTGTCACAAGTAAATGACACGTGTATAAATGATTATGACGATTGTTATCTTAGCGCTTGAATTTAAACGTTTATTACATGTACGAGTACATGCAGCGAGACTCTCACCATATCTACATCTGCCTACAATATAAAAAATCTAGTAGACAATATGGATTCATATTCATAGTACTTAGGAAGTGATTGTATTTTTATTTTTTTACGTAGACCCACCAATAAAGCTAGAAATGAAAATTGGATCCATTTAAGATAAGAAGCTAGAAAAAAGTATTTTAGATACTATCGATCGTTAAATGTACATATAAATGTTGTCATTTTAGATGCCTTTTACATCTATAGAGAATTATATTAAAAATAGAGAGAATTATAGATAAATTATAAAAAAATTATAAAATATTTTGTTGAAATCCATTTTTCTCTAAGTTATTGAATGAAATTGATAATACTGAATCACTGGTGCCACAATGTTTAATCAAAAGCTACTCGATAAGGATGAAAAATTAGTTCACAATGGCAAATGAATGTACTTCATACAACTGCTCGTATTATAGTTATCTACAGTTTTAATTTTAAGTTTAAAGTTTGTTCTGAGGAAGGAAAGTTGTCTTCGAAAACAATAGATCAGTAAAAATTATAAGTCAGAGGTTTTACTATGTGTATTATTTTTTTTTGTTATCTACATTTAAATACATCAATTATGATTAGTAAATTATTTTGCGATTAAACTTGCAAATCGATCGATCACTCGAAATAACATTAAACGATTAAAATGCTCATCTTATCAAAATTCAATGTCATATAGTGATTACTATAAATTATTAAAATATGTGGCTACCTTTACTTCGCAATATCGAATATGCGTCACATTATCACATTATTTTAAATGACACTACAAAATTTTTCATTCAATAAACGAAAATATTCTCAAGCTACTTGTACATGGTAAAGGTCACTTTCAGTGTCGATATATAGTGGTCAGAAAATAATTCCTGGTTGTCGCAAGAGAGCATAGACTACAGTTGCAATCTCTTCTTCCGCGCTCTTTTTGTCTAGGAGGACCTTACTGCTTATATGGGTACTTAAATACTTTGACATCAGTACGATGTAGTCCTTGCTAACTGGTACCAAAAACCTCGATAAACAATCTTTCGTCTTGTATTTTTGTCGCATGCCATACCTTTATGTATGTGGGGCTAGTTACATAGTTTTACCGCCGGCGACCCCCACGGAAGTTGGTTTCCACCTTTTGGCGAAGTAAGGTCGCATTGTGGCCGCGCGGGCATGTCAACCCACGTGGTCGAAAGCTTGGCAGAATGTTTTTAAAGAAAATATAATCTGTGCTTCTAAAATATAGTCTTTGTCTGCTGTCCTGCTCCTCATTCTGCCTCATGCGACGTAATAACGCCCCCCTTTTTGTGAGAGGAGAATGTTAACTTATTATATAGTATTTACATAATTTATCAGCACCTATTAGGGGTTACTTGGTCATCGAAAAACTTTTAACAAGTTTTATTTTTCAGAATAATATTTCGTCGATTATTCATTGAAATTCGTGTGTATCATTTTCATGTTGGTAAGGAAGAAGAATAACGAAGTTTTCATTTTTCAGCGTGTTTTAAAGGAAGGACTGTAGTAATGTTTTTTTTTATTATAAAATTGTTTTTTTGTTACCGTCCATTGTTATTTTTCGCAGGTTATGACTTAGCGCCATTTGCTTATCAATAAACAAATATTTTTAATGGTAATATTGATAATGAAAACATATTAATTATTTATAAAAGCAAAACGCCTGTTTTGCATTCTTCATATTTACACTAATAGAATTTGAAAAGACATTGGTATTTCAGTCCTCAACTTGAAAAAAAATGTGGAAATAAAGCTCCAGTTCAGATAGATGTTTCAGATTCGATGAACTTTATAGTGACACACGTGTACATTGACTTTAAAATAAATTGTAAAGTATAAATTACTTCCGTTGGCATTACTGAATTAATTTTTACTCACAGAAACATGAATGTTTTTATTATCTGCCACATTTATCTTAATTTTATTGTACTTAATTATTGATCCTATCATAAATTTCATACTTCTCTTTCCACTTACGACCATTGGACTACGACCTGAAGTAAAGAATTTTCCTTGGAATTTACGAAAAACACGTTACACGGGAAAAACCAATGAATACATATAAAGTAAATATTGATAGTGGTGATTTTATCTTCATTATTTAAAAGAAAATTCAGTCAAAGATACTAAAAAAACAACGTTTATTTCAAATTTCGTTGCAAACGTGAACTGCTGTTTAAAAAAAACATATTTGGCTAAAGGTATTTATTTTCTATTAACATCCTCCTCTCTCTCAAAAAGGTTGTTACTCCGTCGTGTGATGGCATGATTAAGAGCATATTGATAACACAGACTTTTTCAGAAGCACATTGACATATATTTACGATAAAATTTTAAAAATTTAGGGCTCGACCTAGTCACAGCATTAGGCCGAGCCACAATACAATACGCTCTCGCCGACGGGCGGGACACAACTGGCGTGATGGGCTGTCGCACCGGCGCCTTAAGCGGCGGTCTATATGACTAGTCCTAATATGGAAGACACATAAATTTATGACAAGCAAACAGAGATAAGAGACGAAAGATTGTATATCGAGGTTTTCAGTACCAGTCAGCAAGGGCTACATCATGCTGATGTCACTATCTATACTATTTTAGCATTATGATCATATTTTGCTCACTCCTAAGTATTTTTATTTACTCTAATTAACTTTATACCAAATTTATTGTGAGATTGCACATGTAAATGCTTATGATTTTATTTTCAGCGATGGCGGATGATTTGTTCGAGGCATGTAACGGTTATGAGTTACGGATATATTTGTCAATACTGGCTCCTTTATGGATCATTATGGAACACGACTAGTAACGTCAATTACGATATCATTGATACTATACAAATGTATCTCAATCTTGGCGCACAGGTCACTAAGAGCAGTTGTCTGTAGAGAGAGCTGGGATCGCTGAAATTTATTTCAACACCAAGCGAAATATCTGAAACTCGCAGATATACTCGACCAAAATAATGTGCTATTTATACTGCACCTATATTGCTCCCAAATGATAATGAAAACAGGTGATTCCGTAGCATATTGGGAGTAAGATAAATTATGTTTGTAAGTAATTATGAGATAAGAGCGTGATGAAGGCAGCCTTCCGAAGGTGATTCTGGTTGGGGCACAGGAGAGAATAAAATGCAGCAACCTTTTCTAGCGACTCTTGTCGCCCGTCGCCGTTGGGAACTATACATATAATGTACTCAGCGGAGCTCCGGGTGGCAGAGCTAACATGAGATGCGGCCAGGACCATGTCAGCTGACAGAGCTTTGTGATGGCTGTTTGTGACGACCTAACTAGTTTGCAGACGTGTAATGATGATATAAATGGTTCAATAACATTAAGGTTATCAACTGACAATACATGGTGAAACTGCATAATTATAATTTAAAAATTAATATTAATATTAATTAAAAATTAATTAATTTAAAATATTTAGTTTTGATTCACAATTTATTATAAATGGTTCAGCCACATGCATTTTCAAGTTTTTAAATATTTTTCTTTGTAGTGTTTATATATTTATTTAATGGTAAACGACTTTACAAGGTATGAGACCCCTGTATGGTGCACCTGCCTCCCGGCAAAAACCAAAGGTAATTAGGTCATAATTAGGCCTTGTATTTCGAGATCTAAAAATTGGCCATCACTTAGTTTGGCATTTTGGATCTTTGCAAAGCATTTGCTTCAAAATAAATAAAAATCCACTTTTTCCATTTGAATTTGGAGAACTTAAAATATTTGAGCACTACCAATTGAAGTACGCCCGCTTTATTTTTTATATGTAAACACATACATGAGCATACCGACAAAGGTAGACGAAATATCCTCCGTTGACTGTACTATAAATAAATAAAACGTACATACATATTTATTTCAAATGGCTCTAGCGTATATTCCAGATACTTTTCTTAATATTAAGATGCTTACCACTTAGAGGATGGCTAAGCGCTTAATATGAAGCGTGGATCAGTGTAAACTTTGTTTATAGTCTACACTCCGGCATCAACCCACCATCTATCAATTTGTTCTTCTTCGTAGTATCAATCCGGTGGATTGGTTTGCAGCAACAAAATCTTGCATCTCGATCTCTACTCCTCTCGATCATCTGCAGTCCCCTTCAGCTCAGCATAAGAGCAACAACTCATGTCTTCGAACACTTGCTGCCAATACTCCCGCCCAGGGCGCCCTCTACAGTTTCTTCCCTCAACCATCCCTTCCACAATGTCGTGAAAAAGACCATAGTTGCGCATGATGTGACTGATCCATCGGGCTCGCCTCTCTAAGATGGTTCTAAATAGGTGCCTATCTTCCTTGATTTTATATTATATGTTATCGACTGTACAATACCTGGACTTACCAGTAAAAAATTCAACGAGACAACTTTCGTCTATGAATAATTTGCTATGACAGGTTTTTATGTGAAACAAACAATAGAATATAAAAAAATCTTAGTCAATTTAAATGGTTATACTACAAATGTTCCATTTGTCTTTGTTTTATATTATGATCGTTAAATTTAATTTTATATCTTAGTATAACTGTTAGATTACCAGTCAGATTAAATTCATATATAGTATACATGTATGTACTCAAAATATAAGTGAAAAAAAGTTATATAGTTTTCAGGACCAGACTCATGATATTGTATCCGTAATTAAAGATAGCACAATTCTTTCGGTACAACTTAGGGTGCTTGTATTAATACTTCGAGCTAGGTGAAAAATCTACCAGTGACCTACTAGCAGTGACCAAATGGCCTATATTGCACACAAGCACGTAACAATACCATTTTCAAAACATTTGTCTTACGTAGTTTTACGTCGGATAAGCAGTCAATTCTTGTTCGGTTTAAAATCTGATGTTGCTTAAATATATGGGCACTACCGATGGAGCGATGCCGGTCTGTCTGGGAGCTATTACAGCGATCGTAATTATCGCACAAGAGATCGCGTGGAAACTTACCTGAACGAGACATGGAGATGTCATTACGCATAAAAGGCGTAGTGTGATCAAAGCGCACATGAATTTACCCATACATTTTTGATAAGTAATGATACGAATATTTCAATTTGTTATTGGTCAATTTTTTTGCAGCTTATTTCATTAGTTAAATAAAATATATTTTAATTATAGATGGTATTATATATTTATAATATATACTCGTAAATATGCATGTCATAGTCTATTAATACACACAAGTCGTAACATGAACACTAGCGAAAATGTCCCTGAAACAAAATGTTTTATTTTTTGGATAATGCATGATTTTTGAGATGTGGTCTCTTTGACATTCCAACGCTCAGACATCTTCATAAATAATACAGATATTATTACGTTAATAAGGTTAAGTTACTACACACATATTTTTTGATTCGTGAAGTATTTTTAAATAGTATTAAATTACTATAGTAGTATTTAACTGTAAAACTATATTATTATAATGATTTACTTAATTTATCTATATAAATGTTTGTTTATTGTAAGATATTATTCTTATAACATAAAACATGTTTTTTTCTTTATTTAAAAGTAGTTTTATTTGTTAAAAAAATGTATAATAATATATATAATCGTGTCGGAAATAACAGAGCTAGATCCTGTCTGCCCAGAAGTGGGCGACGTCGATAGCGTTATTCCCGGCCATCATCAGGTCTTCCTGGGTGCAGCTACTCGGACACAGCGCACACTCCAGAATGAACTATCGACACACACACACATATAATTCTGAAAATATTAACGTAGTAATTCATACATCTCTCATATATAATTGACTGATCTTGTTGAGTTAAGTGATTGTTGAGGATAGACCGGGTGTTGTCCAAAATATGTACAAACACTTAAAAAAAAGTAATTGAAATAATACTAAATATTTTTAATATAACAATTTTTCAATTAAAATTATCTTTGGATTATGCAGTTTCACCAAGCATTGTTACATAGTATTATATCAAGTATTATCAAAACCTTAATGTAATCTTCATAAACGAGATACAGGACTCGGCTCCCGTTCATTTTTCCAAAATCAATTTGTCTAAGAACATTTGGTTTATTTGACCCGTTCTTAAATGGAATTAAATTTTTAAATGTGATTTTTATTGGACAGACTTCTCGAGCAGTGCACACTGCACTTAAGTGAAAAAATTAAAAAACTCTAAACTTGATAACATTTCAAAAAATAATGTATTATTTTGACGCAATGTCCGCCCAATGTGCATTTGACCAAATTTCAAATGTCCTTCAGTCAAGTCTCTAAATATTTTATCACCTTTTTGCGTTAATCTTATGTGTATTTTTTTATAAATAATATATATTTAAGAGATGAAAGTACATCTGGTTGGGACAAGTTTTTCGGATGCCGCATTAGAGCGTAAATTAATAACGTTAAGATTATCAACTGACAATACTTGTTAATGTATACATAAATAATGTCATACTATCAGTGCCGGCTTTAGACCTTGCGGCGCCCTGGGCAAAAATAAATCAGGCGCCCCCTGGTTTCTTAGGGTGGGAGTGGAAATCTTCAGAAAATACCCCCTGTAGGAGTTAATGTCGCCCTTACTTCATTCGGCGCCCTAGGCAGCCGACCCACTGTGCCACCCCCTAAAACCGGCACTGCATACTATACATGCAATAATATAGTCAGAATTTGTATAAACGTATGAAAATTGGATACGCGCTCAGTGAATGAAATACTTCATTGTGTTATGTATTTTATGTTCTGCAATAATATGATTTTACTAGGCACCAATATTGTAAATTCCACGGTTTTGCAGACTGCGGTGGTGGGGGTAGAGGACTTAGTTGTTGCTCAGCGGCCCTCGCACCAGTTGTGTTCCTCGTTCCGACCGCGGAGCACACCTGTAAACAATCAGTGTGATACACCTCGCGAACGGAACGGACGAACCGCGGGAAAACGCACGAAACATCGCGATAGTTTTAGGTTAAATTATAAACATTTAAATAATACTATCACCTTGTGTTCAAAAATAAATCAAATATTTTTATAAAACACTATCAGAATAAATCAATTACGAAACATTACGATATTTCGGTTTGTAGCTTATTATTTAAATCATCAAATAAACTTAATACTATACGAATATACCATCTTAATACAAATCAATCTTATGATAAATAATGATAATATTATTTAAAAAAAACTCTTTAAATAATGTTTTATTATAAACAAAAAACTTTTAAAAATAATGTAAATTTAGTATTAAACTCTTACTACTAATCGGACTGTAATATTAAATTGCAAATTTGTTAATAGTTTCCTTATTTCAACAGTTTTAAAAGTTGACTTTAAATCATATTTAATCTTAAACAATTTATTCAATGTTTTTGTGTTATTATTAAAATAAATCCACATCATTCAAAATATGTATTTTTAAATTTACGAGACTTATAGAAAAATTAATCATAATCACAACTAACCTTAGGAAAAACAATAATGTAATAATATTGAAACATATTAAATATAATTTCATTAGGTAATACAATCAAATTAAAGAACACTCTCACATTTTATGACTTATTGTATTTTTTATAAATAAAAGGCTAAACTTATTGCGTTAGATAAAATTAAAATATAATATATTTAAAATTACTCATTCGATTTATAAAAATAACAAAATATATATGAATTCAATTAAAAATAATTTAAATAACTACTGTGACATATTAAGATATAAATTATATAACTGTAACATATATCTAAAAAAAACAATTACACATTAAAAAAAAAATCACTTTCAATAAAATCATTGTTTTTTAAATCAGTAATATGTTCAATGAGAAAAACTATATACATAATTTTCGCATACTTTAATGTAAATTGTCAACAAGCAAAGCAGTTATATATAAATATATTTAGCTGTTGTCTTAGAGTCAAGATTAGTTTTTCTTGGAATCTTAAATAAACAATTTGAATCTTTCACGATTTTAGTCTTTTCGCACTTTTCCGCAACATAAAAATTGTGCTATTCCATTATATTTTTATTGTCGCGATGGAAAGTATCGCGGTCCTTTGGAATGCCTCCCAAAATCATATTATTGGCTTCAAAATACATGCTTTAATGTGTGTTTTTTAATCAGACAATTATATATATATATATTTGGGCAGACCAACACCTTGCGGTGATCGATCACAACATACCTTGCGGCAGGAGACAGAAATTAAGCCTAGACTTAAGAACTCAATTATGTCTATTTACCTCAACTTTATGTATGTCTTCTAAGATATTTTGCAAATGTAAGATATTCTTTCTGGCTTAATAAAAAATAAACTTATTTTGTGAGCTGAATGTTTTCAAAAGTGTATATTATTCTTGCTCTATATTTTTTTACGTCAACAAAATCGAATAGCTTCAGCATGTTTTTTTTACCAAAAAACACATATATTCTTAGCCTTCAATATACGAAAAAATCATTCGCTAAAAAGTGATGATCTTATCCGGAATTAAAGACTATTTATCAATCATGCTCAGATAATGATCATATAATTAAATTTAAATATTTTATGAATAATTGAACAGACGTTAATATTATAAACTTTGATTACATTTTTTGATTCGATTGATTGTCAAATCACGTGATTACAAATATTGATTCGGTATGATATTGAACAATAAATTTAGTGTGTCCCTAATGAACAAATCGATTGTTCTAAGGCTGTGGTGTAATGTTTTCTTATCCATTCCCCACATGTTGCGCATAACGTTACTTAAATTGACAATCGTTATAGGATCCACAAAATGGTCATTTCATCTCTTAGGCGGTATTCTGCCGCATTTGTTTACGGAAAAAAGAAACTAGTTATAATTATATTTCTCTCTCTCATTGAAACTCTATAGTAAACTACATTCCTTTCAGTCGAATACTGACAATAATATTACAGTATAATGAAGAAAATAAAATGTATAAAAAAATAATCAAAAAAAATATATATAATAAAAATTAAAAATAAACTTGGTAAAAACTAAAATTATTGCTTAAACAAGTTTGAATAATGTTGGAAATTTAGCTTGAAATGGAACATAACAATGCATAATAATTTTGAATTATTTTTTTTTTATTTTAGATTTGACGTCGCCACTGTGATTAAAAAATGCAATAAAAGTTTCTTTTACACATATTTTTAAAATTATATTAAATAATAAAAGAAACACTGTGTAAATAAATTGATAAGATTTAATTGTTTGGCTGTGATTTTAAGAACCGGTATCGACATTTTAGTGAATGACAAGAATAGCCCGCAGATTCCGCAACCTGGTGGGTGACGCAACCAATGTTTTCTGATCGCTGAGATTGGAAATCAACCAAAAGGGCACAATACTTATAAGGTAGGTCCAGTACTAGACACCTGACCCTCAAATCCATGCTGATGCTTATTTCAATGATCACACAAACACACAAAACACATAAAAAAAACGCATAATCACACAAAACACAAAAAGCCAAATATAAGGTATTCGTGTAACTTCCCACACTCACACAAGATAACATTTTTCATGTCTTCCATCGTTTTTTTCATAGTTTCATGTCTTGAACGTATGGTCACTACAAATTGCCGCTACTCATTGCTGTCAGTTTCCACTGTACACGACTCGTCTACAAACATCTCTGTAAACGAAGGTTGGAAACATTTATCGTTCTCGACGACCTCTAAGGCAGACGCCCCGAGATTTGAAGAGACAGAACATATTGCATCCGTGGAATATTGCTTTACAGTTTTTTTTGAGGTGGGATTATTAGCCCGACGTCCCTGAGACCTAGATCACTTGGTGCTAAGGAGCAGCTCAACTCTACTAACGATACGTGGTTAGCAACAGGCGGTGATCTATTCAAGTTTTTGTTCGCATACAATTTTGTTTTTAACTTCAGTTATCTAAAGAGAAATGCACTGAAGATGTGCTATTGTCACCAAACCTAACAAACTTATAACTTAATAAAATCGGACATCAACCTGTTGGTAACAACTAACAACATATAATTATTACACGAGATAGTTCGTTATAGTAGTAGAACATCAGAAACGTAAAGCAATATTTTTAAGACATTGTTAATTAATGGATAATTGGCAGATGGCTTCATCTTAATTTAATTTTAGCATTTTTATGCAACAAAGATTTATGATGGTTTTAAGTTCAACAAAACAAACCTTCTGAAAATGAAAAATTAATTAAACAATCTTAACCCTTAAATCAATGCACTTGTTTTTGCAAAACATCACTATTAATGTTTGTTTTTTAATCACGTTAAGGTACATTTTTAAGGGATAAGAATTATAATTATTATTTTGAAGGTGGTTAAGTATTTGAATTGTCTTTATTTTTGAAAGTTAACTTAAGAATAAAATATTTTCGTAATATTTTGTTCTTAATAATTTCACTCTATCAAATTCGCAAAGTAAAAAAAGAATCAAATATAATCCTTGAAAAACGTTTTTTCACGATGCGTAGCGACTAATGGAAGGAAATTGAATAAAATTGAATTTATTCGTAGTTCATAGAATCTTTAATATTTTTCAATGTTAATCAACATAAAGTTTTTTTTGATAATTAATTATGAATAGATTTTTATATACCTATCATATGTACATACTTATCTACCATTGTTTTACCAATCTTTTTTGCGGTTCGTTTGTTCCAAACAAAACATGACATCTTATATAAAGTTTGTTGGTAGATGATTTGATTTGATCTATGAAAACATAAAACTCCATACAAGACTACAAAACGATGTGTTATTATTTATTTATTCGATTTGTAACTGGAACCTGTGGTCAATATAAATCGATTTTAATAACTGTAGTGTATCTTTGCTGTTGCATTATGAGTTTGGCAAAAGCCCGGAGATAACATTTAGGTAAAAAACTTTCTTGGTGAACTACCGCCTATTTTGATTGATATGTGTACTTTTACTGGTATTTTGTAGCTGAAGATCATTTTATATATAAAATATTTAAATAATTTGATGTTTACAAATTAAAGGCTTATTGTGACGTCTTTGTTAATGATACACAAGTAGGACATACTAGACATACGTATGTGAAATTAATTTTATATCTTTTTTATTCCACCATAGAAACGTATTTTTTTATTGGTCTTTTATTATAATATATCTGATGCTGACGGGTAAAGCTGAGGACAAAAAGCGGTCAACTTAATATATTAACATCCTCCTCTCTTTCAAAAGGTTGTTATTCAGTCGCGTGAGGAGCAGGTCAGCAAAACAAAGACTTTTTCAGATGCACAGTGACATATATTTACGATAAAACTTTAGAAATTTAGGGCTCGACCTAGCCACAGAATTCAGGCCGAGCCACAATACAATATGCTTTCGGCACACGACTCGCTCCGCGCGCTCGTCGGCGCTGAGGCTCACGCCCATCGCCCGAGTGGCGATGTTTATAACTAACACCCGTGAGCGGACTTGTCCAAAATGCCAATATGGCGACACATAAATGTATGACAAGCGAACAGAAATAAGAGACGAAAGATTGTACATCGAGGTTTTTGATACGAGTCAGCAAGGGCTACGTCATGCTGATGTCAATATAATATATTTAAATATATATATATTCGTATAATTACATATGCTATATGTTGGTACATAATGAACGCCACTAAATACATATATCATAGATTGACACCTAAAAACAATAAGAACTATCTCCTAAGACCTAAGTCAACAAATAAAAAACATTCAATGACAGCTAGAATACTAAGTCTTATTGTCTTGTTTGAATCTGATGAGTTTAACATAGGGTTACCACACGGCAGAAAATAAAAAGTTACGTTAAAAAAAATGGATATTACATTACATCGCTAAAATTTCTTGATATTATCTTATGAAATGAATTTAATACATATTTAACTTTATACATGCATTGTGGGAATTTAAGTGGTCTTTGTATGTGCTGTCGTAAAGCACCAATAAACGTATATGCTGATTCTAAACTATTGTATATACGTTTTTTTTATATTAATAGCAAATTCTTTTTTGATGCATCAGAATTTTCAAACTTTTTTAAAGCGTACATATAGTGTTTGTAACAAATTCACTGTTGCAGATGTTGTACACTATCAGCGTCGTGCATTCTGCTCACGTCCCGAAGGAATCCGAAGGGCCACAAGGATACTAAAGATGGATCATGCACACTATGTATGTTGGGATATACAGACATATTTAGAATGACCAATATTGCATACTAAATCAGTCCACTGTCATACAGACGATACAAAATATATTTCAATCAATAATTCATGTAAAACGAGGTACTCAATATGTATATCTGTTCAGACAGTACGAACACATTGCCTTGAAAAATGATAACAGGATTTCAATAAAAAAAATGCTGACTTCATGCTATAATAATAAGTATAAGTTCCTGAAAAATTTACATGTATCGCGGTATATATTTGTATACATTCTCTCGTTTTAAGTTGTTAACATTACTAAAGTGTATTGCATCGTAAAGTGGTCAAACCGTAAGTTCGTTTCTGGGTTGTTTTTTTCTAATCGTGTATGATCTTCTAAGTCGATCTCCATTGGAGGTAGAAAAATCGAGGTCGTGAATGAATATCTGGGACAAATAATTCAACCAGGACGAAATAATTTCTGTAAAGAAAGCAACAGGTCTATACAACTGGGATGGATAACATTAGGAAAACTTAAGTACATTTTTAAAGCGTAAATTCTGCAATGTCTTGAAATTAAGTCGTTGAACTAGTGCATCCTTCCAGTATGAATTATGGCGCAGTGCGTGGAATCTAAGGGCAGGCCTTACTCATAAAATAAAGCTCACCCAACGTGCCATAGAGAGATCCACGATCGGAGTGTCTTAGTTTGTTTAATTAGAGTGTGTTTAATTTGTTAATATGATTTCATAAAATTAACTTGCGTTTATAATTATGCTTTTCCACCAAGTGTTTTCAGTTAATAATATAATTAAATGACTTATCTAACAAATATTATGCATTCAAATGTATTGTTGCGATTAATGCTTTTCTATAATTCATAATGATATAGAATTTTTTATTATGTATAGTGAAAATGACCTCTATTGGCGTTCTCCAGTACTTGAATTTACATAGAAACAGGTAATTGAAAAAATAAGATAACGAAAATGTTACACCTTATTATTTATATTATTAAATTACGAGGTGATAACGAAGCATACTCAGGGAAATACTACAATGATTTAGCGAGCATGTGTAGCAATGTGCCATGAATGAGTCACGATCCATTGTTGTTAGCGGGTTGAGAAACTTTCTACTGCGGAGAAGTGCAAAAAAGCGCGAACCCTCGGTATACGCGGTGCACTCGATTAACACGGTTTCCGTATGACACGGTCATTTTTTTCATGATCGAAGAACAACATTCTAAGTTCTTTACAGACTCTATGACGCTCGACTGGGTTGGCTGGATTCGTGAGCTGTGTGTGGGAATAAGATCGTACATTTATGTTTTTTTAAATATTTGTTATGTAAGCACATACAGAAGAATAGCGACAGACGTTTATGAAGAAATCTCATTTGTGGCTTAAATGACGTTAACCACTTTTGAGTATGGCGTAGCGTTGGATGTGAATTGTTGATCCGCTAACGTCATAGACTTCATCCAGACATTCACGTAACATCTATTTTATGGGGCCTCGTTAAACCAAACCTGCAGACCTATACATATTAGCGTCGAATGCTAATAATAAATTGCTTATTCCGTTAAATTGGTCAGTGGACAATAAGTACAATACGTTTTAGTATAACATACAGATTTTACCTTAAAAATATAACGATATTTGTATCCATTAGTGAATACGCATAAATCTTGTGACAGAATTTTGGAACGCGATTTCATTGGAGCAATAATATCATCCCATAAAACGTATTCTACGTTAATACAAGCTGTTATTATTTTATTTACTTTTACTTTCTCGGTGCATTCAATTGATATGCAAGAGTGAAAAAAACTGGAATGCATTAACACTAAAAAATTAAACAAGTGGAAAATTCAAGCCACAGTGCATTGCGTAACGCGATTGCAACGAAATAACTTGACTAATAATTTAATGAAAAAAATATCAAACATAAAAAAAACAATTTATGCCTCTTCTTCTTGAAAAATGCGCTGTGTGTCAATGTTCGTAGCGTGTTGATAATATATTGCGAACAACGCAAATAAAAAATAAAGTTTATGTCAATGTAAATATGTATCGATTTTTTAAATATTCATTTAAATAAGGATTATATAGGTCAATGATGGTCTAATTCGGGAATGTTATAAAATCTTAAGCTGCCTCGATTTTTGTTTTTCAGTAACTACTTTTTAAGTAGTGAAATTCCGATTTTCCAATTTAAAACCATTTAAGCCATCGTTCCTTTTTTCGGATTTTGTGTAGGAGTCTTCTTTATTTAAATACCCTTTAAGCTTTTGTTAAGGAAGCCTGTCTTTGGTTATCCTGCTAACCCATTCGTTCCAATAATATCATCCTTACTTTCCTTATTTTACGATATTTCATGTGTTTTTGGTTTTGCAAATATGAAATTTGTTTTGGATGTATCTATCTGCTTTGGCTTTAATAGCCTATGTGACTTTTTTCTTACACCTACTGTATATACGAGTATCCACACTTAATTAATAAATAACATGTAGTTATTTCTTGCAAAGTATTTCTAAGTCATCGCTAGAAGTCGATTTATTTAATACATACTATTTAATATTTTAATTTTACTGATTTCCTTTGCTTCTATGACGAGTTTGAATTCTTATTACTTAACTCTTTTTCTTAATTTGTTAAATCTTTTGTTACATTTTTTTTTCGACCTATAAGTAGTTTATACCTCACAAAGTTTTTTGAGATTGAGGTTTATGTTTTATCCGTATCTATTGCCATATCATTTTTTGTTGTGTTTGGTGGAAGCCATGAATCGATCGGTTCGTGGAAGAGTTGTAATAATCTAGACGAATTATATATTATATTTATTTTCATTAACACAGTAATCATAGTGCTAGAGCATTTCTTTTAAATCTTTCAGATTGCTTTGTTGTAAAATTACGACATTATTTTTAAAACTCTTATGGAAAATTTAGTTTTTTACCTCAGCAATAAAATTATTTTATTTGCCATAAATTTAAATATGCAAAGTCGAGACTTCATATGCAATTTTTGCGTGATCAAAACAATTTATGCAATATTTAATAATATTGCATAATAAATAATTATTATATAATCAGTAATATTATATAATACATCGTATCGGTATCTGATTCGCTACTGATCCTTCTATTTAATAAAAAAATTCTTAATTTTATCCAAAAAATATATCGATTATTGAAACATATCGTTACATTACATTATCTGAACGTAGTTCTAACATAACCTCACCTTAAATATAAATTAATACGTAGAACTCAAGTGAATTCAAATTTGCTTTATTTCTATAGGGTCGGGTTAATCATCTTCATAGGATATAAACATATATCATTCTGTGATCATCACCCATTCCGAGTAAGTATCCTTAATAACATACTTTGCGAGAATGTAGGCGGTTTGAAGTTGCTCGATAAAAACACTTCTAATATCACTTGGCCACACTCAAAATCTTTTTCATGAAATCTGTTGGTAGCATTAAATAAAAATAATAATTTTTGTGCTAGATGGAATTACCTAGGTACTAGATCATTGGCCTTCGCGGCTCTTGAAGGTATACCGCTTTTAGCGGCAGATTAAACGCATTTTTGTTTCAAACCCTATTTGTCCTTATAGAAGCCAGATATTGTTTTAGATTCAGACCACGCTCAGAGATTGTAAGTTTTTTAGTAGTTGTTTTCTTTAAGATTTGAGAATAATGCATTGGTCCTCCATAGGACAAGAGGTGTTCTTGAATCCAAAACGAATTTCCACGCACTTACTAATTATGCTCGTATTTTCAGTGAAATAATCTATTTAATTATATACTCGTATAACTGAAAATAATCTGAATAAGTTAATCTATAAGGAGATTTTAACCCGACGATCGCCGTAAGCACACACGTGCGCTCTACGTAGACGATCGCCATAAGCACACCTGTGCGCGATTCGCAATATTCGAAAGATGTATTTCAAAATGAATTCCGATATTCTCACAACGGCATCTATGAATATTTTAAAATATTAACAAACCAAAAAGCATCAATATTTTTCGATAGTTTGCTAGATATTTAAGAATGGTGTCAAGGGCAGGCATGTAAACATGTGGCGATATTCTCCCATGTGATGCGGGTGCGGAAAAGCCTAGTCTAGGCACTCTAGCAGTAAGGCATAACGCACATTTTGTGATCTCCTAAGTGTGTTTACAGCAAAACGAACCATACATCCCTCAAAACACCCACCTACCTGACTCAGCTGAACGTTATAATTGTCCACTGAAATATATGTACACTATACATTAGCTTCTAAAAGTATTTGGAAAAAAATATTATAGGTTATTATCACGTTTCAGTATCATATTGGTTTTGAAGTACCGAATATTGAATACGACTTGACTCTAATATAATGTTTCTCTTATCATCTGATGACCTGTTATCATCGGAGCTGTGATTAATATTATTATGCTTGCCGTGATTGCTTTGTCAATTATCACATAATGGCAATATAGTCATTTGTAATGAACCTGCTCCAACAAGCTAAAGATTTAAACATAACTTGCAAGAGTAATGTACAACATGAACCAAACAGATTAACACGTTGTTGTGTTTTTGAGCGAATTTAAAACCATAACTTTTCACAAGAATAAAAAATTGAATGCTTCATTTGGTGTATCATAGATTTGCAACGTAGTTTATACATTTATACGAGTCAACATCTTAACGTACATTTACTATGAGGTAGAAGAAAATCATTAAGTTGGTTTAAGAAAACACATGTTACGTAGAGTCATTCTAAAAGTTAAAACCTCTTGGAATCGCACGAAACATTGGTGCCGTAGTGTTTAGTAAAGGATTCAACTATAATGATAAGGAACAATTTTTTTATTTACTAAACACGTGTGTATTATCGATCGCTTTTTTATTTTAATTGTTTATTATGCTGATAGTATCAAATCTAACATTGAATCGTAAAAATGCTTTGCTTTTATCAATATTATTTACAGCTATCCTTTTTTTATATTTGAATCGAGAAAATATTCAAATGAATTAGTTATAATAATATTTAAATGGAAATTTCCATTCAAATTTGATGACAAAAAAAAACATTGATATCTAATTTCGTATATTTGCTAACTCATGTACATTTACTTTATTTTGAGATTTAAATTTCGGAGTACGATCATTACACATAAAAACGCCTACGTATTATTTTCTGGCAATATTCGCTAAATTATTTAAATGTTTAATCAGGTTTTTTATTTTAATTAAAAATAAATAAAATATACATTTTTTTTAAATATAACTTTGTTTCACGTAAGGTATTGTCTGTAAAGTTCTTTTGAAATGCAAGTGTAGTGTAAGCATTGCGTAATATTGCTGATAAACCTCTATAATGAAATACCGAAGGCATAAATAATACTTATTTAAGTTACATAATGTTTACAATTTAATGATAAAAAATACATTTCAAATATGTAGTTTGATTTATACTTTTGTGTTAAAGTGATATTCTTCGACGTCATTATGGCATTGATACGCGCCGTAATCCTTCGAAACAGTGGTCTTTAATCGGTGCTCCTCAATTCACATAATTTATCCCATTATTTATCCCGCGTCGTATTATTTGGCTTTTCCTAATACGAAAATCGATCGATTATGATTTTGGTACTCCGCAAACTTTCATGTGAATTGCAAGTGTTCTCCAGCTCCAAAAATGTCTACTCAATAAGATATTGTTTTGTACACTTATACGCTTCCATCTTCCTCACTCCTAGTCTTATTGATTGATACATTAATAGAAGACTTACCAAATTGTTTGAGGTACTCGTATGTTAGATTCCGTTTCGAAGCTACAATTGCATAGACTCGTTAACGGGCAAAATAAAATAGAGTTGCAAAGTCCCTTGGATATTTTAAATTTAAATAGCTTTCAAATAAAATAACCAAACTTAAGCCTGAGTACATTAGTAAAGTTTGGAGATTCATTACCATTTTAGATGACGGGTAAAACCCTACAACAGAATCAATAAAAATCACTTGTCAAACGCGGATCAATTGCAGTATTTGCACAATGTCAAGGTAGTGCGGTGGACGAACAAAATACACAAAAACCCTCTTTGATTTAGTCAATTCATATTCTTGCCGCATCTTCCTCGCTCATTTTTCTGTAATAATGTCTTTGATCATCATCTACACCAGCTTCTTATTATATTTCTGGAAACATGCTCTTGTAAAGTACTGTCACATTTTTTAAAGATAATGTTTTATATCACGGAACAGTGAGGTGAAAAGATAAATGAAAGAGTGTGATCTGATCTGTTCCACTGAGGTTTTAAACAGTTGCAAGGTTGAACGAGCCCTCTCATCAAGTGTGCGTAATGACCATACTTACCTTTGCAATTTGCCCCTCTTTCCTTCCTGAAATTTGTCCTCGCGTCACATTAGTTACAGTTACTTATGCGGGTATAAAAATTAATAATATGTTGCGCACTCTTTAATGCAACCAAGTTTAAGATCGCATATCAGAACCATGCACAGGGCATTTTTTTCAATTCGTTTTTTAATTCCCATTTCCTCCGAAAATTTATCCCACAGTCAGTAAAGCTCACAAGTCGGAGTATATGGTAACGAAAATCCGTCATAAAACGCTTAGAAAATAATCCGTGCATTTTCTGTTACCTTTGAGGTGTATTCATATAACTATAAAGAGTGTAAAAGTCATCTCGTAAAAGCAGCAATGAGTCACTTAGTGATGAAATAACTTTCATTACGGACGGTGCATGAATGCAGAGCTGTAATTTAGTGACGTCGGTGGATCAATACTACACATGTAGCGCGTATTCATCATACAGATGAGATGCATTCAGTATGCACCATCTAGCAGTGTTCTCCTGTTTATGTTTCCATAAAATCGTGAGGATAAAAATGAAATGGTCATAATTTAAATCAACAGTCAGTCAGAATTTAAGGAAACTTTTAGTTTTTTTATGTTGAGACAGGTTTAATTAGGTCAGTTGAGGTTTGGTCAGGATAAGTGAGGTAATGTCAGGTTAGGTTAAATTAATATGACTATTAAAAATATATTTTATTACATAAAAAATATTTTTTAAAAGCTAATTTTATTTGAAATTCAGTCCATAAATTATTTATTTTGACCAAAAAACTATGAATAAAATATAATTGCAACATCAGTTTGGTTGGATGCATATATATTATATAATTTTTATTTACTTAGAGCACAAATTATTGATCGTATTTATGAATCATTTCAGATAAAAAAAAATATTCTGTATGAAATAACTGTTAATAAGCCATAAAAGCAGTTAATTCCAATAAAATTGTAAATCAATATGACATTATTAATAACAATTAATATTGTGATGTTGGTAAATTATCTTATATATTGTCTGTTTAATGATATATACAAGTATGTATTAATCATTTGCATGTAAGCTAACAGGTTTCCATCGATCAATTATATAATAGCAAATAAATACAAACAACTTTATCGAAACTGTATGATAAATGCAGTCATTAAAATTTATAACATTTATAAAATTTATATATTGCAACTGGTTTTTTTGACCATATGGCCATCACAAATAGATGTCAAGGAGACACTGACAACTGGCATATAAATCTCTTCAACCCATTCAGTTGAAGAATCTAACATTTCAACGAATACGTTCTGCCTTCAACGTTTCTTCGTAATCATCGTTTTATTTTTCCTCACCGGGTCAGAAAATTGATGGCTCATCGGTCTTAATTGAATTAGGTCTTAAATGGGAGCAGTCAAACATAGACTCGAAATTAAAATATTAAAAGTCAACATTATTTTCAATTTTACACCCACGTTTGGTGTTGTACACCAATGCCCGTCACTCGAATAGCGAGAGAATTTTTTACAAACAATGTCTTAGTAAGTGCTCCTAATGAACGCAGCAATAAGGACCCAAAAAGCATTGAATGAAGATTGTTGATCAAACGATAGCTTTGGTTTATATTAATTCAATGCAAATTGCTTCTTTGTTGAAGTAGATACTATCACCACGACTTAACAGTTTCATGAGCGCCAGGTTTATCATCTAGGTTTTAGAGTTTTTCTATAAAGTAGTTGACATTAAAATTGGTCCAGGTTGGAATAAATGCACATATGATCAGCATTTTCCGGAGAACATACCGCAACTATACCACGTATTATTCTTGGTGTCAAGTAGAAACTTTTACCAAGAACCTATCTCATCTACTTTATGAGGCCTTTATTATTTTCGTGAGACCATCATCGCATACACTATATCTTTTCTCATAAGGGGAACGTGTGAAGTCGAACATCCAGCAGTGTGGCGCACAGTTTGGCAATTTGTTACCAAGTTTGCCCAAAACGTGACAAACACAAACAATGGACGAAATATGGCTACAAATCTCAATATACTGAGATATATTTGAAGAAAATTTAACTATACTTCAGAAATACTATACTAGCACTTTCCCTGCTACAAATTTATTCCAATTATACAACTTTTTAAGGGCGTTAAGTAATTTCATTAATTTTTCACTTACCTCTAATAAACGTCATGTTATCAAGGTAAAGTTTTTTATGTGGGTGATATTGCGTAAAACTAACAGAAATTAAACATTAATATGTATTGTTATAAATTGACAAAAATATAATTCAAATAATACAATAATATTTATTTTCAAATTATGTTCGTGGACTAATAATATTCGCTGTCTAATTTGACTGTGGTTATTTAATATGCTTTTATTAGTTTTATTTTGTACATAATTAAGATTCGTATATAATTATTATATTCTTAAACACATTTAAAGATGTAAGAATTAATAAAAATAAGATAAGTTTATTTTGAAAACTTTATCTTTATCCATTCAAGTAGATTTTTTCTATTTTCTTCACGAAGATGAAAATATCGATAAAAATATTTTTTCCCACGCCTTTGTGAAACGAACTCACGTGGACTGTGATTATACTACTATAACAATAATTTGTACCATAGATACTTATTCCCTTATTTATTTACCGGCTAAATATTATAAAGTATATGTTTTGTTATTTCAGTAGATACTCCTCATATATTGATAATCAACTGCACGTTTTGTTGAGAAAACTCTCCCCTTTTACTATTGACGAAAAGGAGTAAAAGTCAAAGGTTATTGCGTGGATTTTGGCTACCATGTGCTGTAAATAAGTAGTCAATTTAATAGTGAAAAGATTTGTGAAACAATTAATACACACACTTAAAACAAATATTAACGATAGGAACTAAAATAATTCTTAACTCGTAAATTACTTTTAACAATTGAAACTTAAATCATAAAGTAGATTGATGGAAAATTGACGAATATGGTGATAAATAACGAAAAATGTCATAAATAAATAATAAACGACTTATAATTTTTAATATTTATGGGCAATATTCCGAATGATTATTGAATAACGTTGTTATCAATGATTTATATTATTTGGTGATTAAAATCGTGTGTTTTTTATTGCACGAGTTATTACAATACAATCGGTAGTAAAATTGAAATAAGTTAAGTCAATG
Source organism: Glossosoma conforme (assembly GCA_022606575.1). NCBI lineage: Eukaryota > Metazoa > Arthropoda > Insecta > Trichoptera > Glossosomatidae > Glossosoma > Glossosoma conforme. The sequence goes on along the minus strand of JAGTXR010000102.1, from coordinate 1,295,487 downwards.
TTATTTATCCGTTTTAATAATACTTAATAAATCACTAGATACTAGTTAGTGATCATAAATTAAATTAATATTCTATGATAAAGTAAAATTCATAAAATGTCACAAACACCTATGATCAATGGTCAAAGCTTAACTGGAACTTGTGAATAATATTGAACATCTTTCTTAGTATTTAACGATATATCAGTTGTGGTACTAGCCGTAATAACTTTTGAGTTATCAGGACATATAGCAAACAATTTTTAGGTGTATTAAGAAACAATAACCCACTTATCAAACTAAAGTGGAATTTCTTAGTACAGTACAGTGTCTTATTGACAGTAAATTCTGAAATCTATTATATAATAAGAAATTGCAAGCACTACTTTTGGATTGATACAAAAACACATTTTACTTGTAGACTGCAGCAAATTGTTGAAAATGGTCTTATACTTTTAATACAGATTATAATATATTTTAAATATAACAAATATATCAGTTTCTTACTATAGTTTTTGATTTTATTAAATAAATTATACATTTACTGATATATTCAGCTTAATTTGAACATTACAACTGTAGCGTCTAGCGACCAAAATCCGTATAAATCTCATGGCGGTAAATGGGTTATTAAGAACTAAAAAAAATGATCTCTTCAAATATATAATCACCAATATCATTTCCATATTCAGTCCCTCATCTGGACCATATGGTCGTCGCGATCTACCACTATAAAGCTCAGCCGCCATGGTCTCATGTCAGCTCTGCCAAGTACATAATATATACTCGTATACGTGGTTCCTAACAGCATTGTGCTTCACAAATATATAGACTACAAGTATATTTTTTCACCTGGGAATCAAAATTTTGTCAATTTGTAGTTATTAGGTTCAGTTGTGTGGTGTTGATTGGTGCTCGCCGCGGCACAGACTCGACCCCGGATAATCGAGAGTTGTCGTTTTCTCCCAAGGCATCCAAGGCAGACAATGGCCGAGCATTGAGCGGCTTATTGTTGCGCAAGTGACCACGAGAGATCGCGTCTTAGAGGACAGATACTCGCAGCATCCAGCACCATCAATGAGGTCTGACATGGACTCAATTTGCAACAAGAATGGCAGTTTTGCGACGGCAAAAGCAAACACACATTCGACATATATTTCATTAGCATTATTGTTTGTAGACTCTTTGAACCTCTTCTCATTCTTTTAAATCCTCTCTGTACATACCTTCGAATTGTCTTTATTGAGGATTGATATGCAGTTGCAAAATATTGCATATCGTTTCTTTTGAAATTATTATTTTTTCGTTTGTTTTTGCGATGTCTATTGGACATTTAATGTTTTAGTTTCCGGCTGTTTTGTACATGTTTTTGACTGCAAATCATCTACGAAAATACTGTATTACTTATTTTTTTATATACATACAATAATGTAGTAAAACTGAATATTAATATTTATAAATTGTTACTTTTTTCACACGTTTCATTATGAGTATATTCTTTTCACCATCCAGGGCATTTTAGACGAATTACTATTTTAATACTAAGAATTAATTATGCGTTTACAATCATAATGTGATTATTTATTCATCCAAATTTGATTATTTAATTAAAGATCATTTATTTTCTCGTAACTTGCATACAATTAAATAACCTTTTATTTTAGATTATCGTTCACATGTGGACTTTTCGAAGAACGGTTGCCATACATCACATGACACCAAAGCCATTTAATACGAATATGAAATCAAACCTTGTAATCGCGAAAAAGTGCACAACGCATTTATAAATGCGTTGTGCACTTATATCTTACATAAAATATTATTATTAAAACATTTATACCTGTGTAAAAAATTATAGTTTTAAGTTTCTTTCTTAACACACATAAAAAAACGTGTTGCTACCTTTTCACGTATACCGATGATTTTAATGTTTCTTTTCCTTATTAACTTTCGTATTTCTATGGAGGAGAGTCTGAGAGTATAAATGTATAACTAATCAAAGTGTTATGCAGAGTTGACAGTACTGATGTAGCTGCTAACACGAGGACTCGTTTTGGAGCCTCTCGATCAGCGAGCTGCAGTATGCACATTGCTTTATGCATTATGCACGCACCTGCAGCGGAAGCACCACCACGTCGGGATGAACTCATTCTGAAACTAAGACAGACTGTCTGGCGGCTCGAAATGCCGTCGCCATCTTACCAATCCTATCTCATCGATGGATGACTTTATTCTACTTATAAGACCGATTGATTAAATCGATTAAATCGTTAAAAAATGCTTGTAAATAAATAAATTTTGATCGCATCTTAATAATATAAAAAAAAAACATACTGTCAACTTACAACAAAGTGACATCTATTATAATACGAAAGTATCAATAGTATTAATACGTCAAAATTTCTCCAGGCCTTAGGCGGAAGAATTCGTTAATTGCAGTTCCTTGCGCTGCATATAGAATAGAATCGAGGTGTAAATTTCGTGGTGCATAGTTCGTGCTTCGGATCCCAGCGATTGCTTTTATTTTTCTCTGAAATTGACGAGAGAAATCTCACTAAATAAGATATTTTATGTATATTCGTAATTATGTATCAATTTATGATTGTGGTGTGAGAATTTTAAAGGATTAAATATTTTGTATGGTAAGGTAGACAACGGACATAGCTTACAGGACGGTGCACCAGCCTTCAGGGAATTAAATCGTGGGCTTGAAAAAAATGCATAGATATTTGCCATGGACCACAATCGGCTCGCGGGCCGCGTGTTTCGCATACTTGATGTACACACAATACCAAATTAAATTCAAACTAAAAACACGTTGGAATGTCGATTGAATAGGTTATTGATCGAGATCCATTCGAAGACCTTCGTACACTTCGGTCTGTGTCCTTTGATGACGTATCTGAAATATGTCCATTGTTAAAATTGGGTTTTTTATCTGATAAAAGTGAGACTTGACAATGTCACTTAAAAGCCTCGATAAGTGCATTATCAGATAGTGAATGATAAAATCTAAAATACAACTGACAACAAATTCTCACATTGATTTACCTTTATTTTATATAGCGTTCTAGAATGTAGAGCGTATGACACAACATTTATCTATACGGGAGTGCGTAACAAAACATTCCAAAAAGTGAGCCAAGAAGTATATTTGCTTATTTCAGCAGTCACGTTAAGGTTTAGCGAATATACATATTCCCTTATTGGACAAATAGCTGTGGAGATGCTTTAACTTTTACGTTTATTCTATACATTCAAACTCCGCATGCGTAAGACATAGAATCCATAGGCGTAATTTCGTTTTCTCATTGACGATGTTATCCTATACGTATGTATTCAAATAAATTGAAACGGACAGGAGTGTAGAAGACGAGAGACAATTAAAAAAAGGTAAATAACGGGTCCGCCAAATAACTTTTTTTTTTTGAAAATGGGGAGCAAAACATCGAGTGTAGCTTCGGCTGTGAGGCACGTAGCGCCGTCTTGTTGAAACCAAATGTTGCGAATATTCTTCTCTTTAATTTTTGTGAACAAAAATGGCCCGATAACGATCGCCATTGACTGTAACGGCGACGCCTTGCTCATTTTCGAAGAAATATGGCTTGATTTTCAAAGTAATGTCTCAAAATTTCTCAGCGTTGTTCAAGCATATACACAACCATATTCGTTCAGCGGAAAAATAAAACTAATTATCTCTCAAATCAGACATGAGCTAAGTGTTACCATTCACGAAATAAGTACTAGTTGAAAAAAAAAAACCTTAGATGGCAGACCCTTTATTTTCGGGAAGAATTAAAAAATCTCTCTTTTTATTTTACGAAGTTTTTTTTTAATCAATTACTCAATCTTTCAACAAATTATTTTAAAAAATCAAATAACATTGTACAATTTTTCATGTTTTTTACGCATAATTTGTTTAGTGGAAAAATCTAAATTATCTATTTTAATGGAGTGTTTTTTTTAAATTTAATTGAAAATAAAAAATATTGTTTATCTGCTCACACTTTAATTCGAAAAATCAATAAATAATTTTTCATTATTCGATTAAAAAAAAATCTGAAGCGTCCGGAGTTTGCTGACGTCTTGAACAAGTAATCAAACCGTCAGCGTTTTTTTTTGCCACTCTCTGTATATACAAAAAATATCCGAAATTAAAATGCAAAAAGCATTCAAACGCAATGAGTGATTCTTTTTTTCTTTATCAGATAATTCCAACGTCGTATTTGCTGACGGATTCTCTATTTGGCGATGATTAAGTAATCATGGATTGCCACCTTGTTTGCTTATCATAATCATAAACAAATCTATTTAACATTGTTACGTCTTTTTTGTGAAATCTTGATAAGATAAGGGGAGACAAACGTACGTATTAATGTAACTTACAAACGCATGGCATTGGATTGTATTTCAGTTGAATTATACTAAAATATCAAACTAACTGGTTAAATATATCCTTGAATAATGTTTTTAAAAAACAACAATAATAGCAGTAAAATACATTTGTAAATAAAAATTGCATCAACTCATAAAACAATTGGTAAAATCCTGCTAAAGGCTCTTCTTCTTCTTCTTCGTATCAGCGACGTCAAATTATTTTTGCCCAGTATATGGCAACATCGATAGTGTGTTGCCCCAGCATTAGGTCTTGAGATGTGCAGCTTGTTGGGCACATGGAGCAGGATCTTAGGTGTGAGGCGGTCTGCAGGTCTCCACAGTCGCACAATAGTGACTTTCCCTTCCGAAGCATTCCCCACCGCTCGAGGTTGTCCTTTGTTCTACCAACTCCGGTTCTCAATCTGTTCAGGAATTTCCAGGTCCGCCAGTCAAGGTTCTTGCCAGCTGGGAGGCCTTCCTTTGGAGTAATGAAATCCTCTGATGCGACTTGTTGCCAGAGCTGCAGTCTCTTATTTTCAGGGCCGGATGTGAGAGTATCTGATTATACAAGCAGTGGGACGGTTGGTCAAATGCCTTACGCATTTCTTCGGCGCATATGACTTTACGTCCTATGTTTGGTGGTGCGATACCAGCATAGGGGTATGCTAAAGGCTTTCTATTTATGACTCTCTTTAGGTGTCGCCCTGGAGGCTGTCGGCAATAGTAAATGTCCTAGATAGACATATCTTCGGGTATAAAATTGAAAATGGCAGTTAAAATAATTGTGTAGTGGCAATTTCTTGTGACCGTATACTCATATATGTGTAATCGTGAGATAATTCACACTTTAAATGTATATTTTTGTCAAACAATTCATAAAAAGGTAACTACACTTGTAAATGACAGCAGACACTTGATATAATTGAATGTGGTATGAATCTTCTCCCCATTACAGATAAACATAAATAATAAAAATAATAAAATAAATAAACATAAACATAAAAAATCAGTTTGAGTGGAAAAGCACTTATAGTCCGGTTGCACTTGCAACAAGGATTATGAACTAGTAATCAATAATTAATTAAATTAAGGCTTAATGTGGTTTATGAATATAAACGAGTTATCAAACTCAAATCCCGTCATAATTTTAGACTGATAAGTATCGAGATAGACCTCAAAATATATATATGCGATTACAAAATCATTCAGATCTTAAAACAATATCCTACGTATGTAACGTAGTCTTTTAATAATATTAATTGATAATTTTCATTATCATATTATTGTTATTAAAAATTAATAAAAATTACTCATCGGATTACTAAAAGTAAATATCGACTTTTATTTTTAATTATAATTTAATTAATTAAAACATAACTGTTAACATTTAACTCACATTTATTTTAATCTGATTGCGTTAAATATCTCTCTTAGAAGACATCGTCAACATTGGAGCAAGTTTTTTTACTACATTTAATTATGTAATTACGCATGTTTTGTATATGATATTCAAGCGTTCACATAGTTTAAACATTGACAGTGTGTCACTATTTTAATCAAAATTTAAATATTAAAAAATTTAGAGAATTGACAATTTATATACCTCATCATCTATTTGCCAAGAGGTAATTTTTTTTTACTAAGTTGGTACATTTTATGGGGCCATATGAAAATTAATACCGAAATTACTGCAATGTTAATTGCTGAATGTTGAAATATTATTGTCTCAGCTTAACAGTTCATAATTCTTACTTGTTTGTTTCAGACTCAACAGCTGCTGACGATAAACGTCAGAACTTTCAGCAATCATGGACGGATCATCTAAAAACTCATACAATCTAGAGAACTTCAATTCTACGTGAGTATAATATGAAACATATTTGGAATAGGATTTATACATACGAGTATATGTAATAAGTGGCAAAATGTCTCGACATATCAGGAAACTTCCATACCACTTTCCAAAGAATGCGAACTTAAAGCATAATGCCTGCTTATGCTTACTTGTACGAGAACATTGATGTAACGTTGATTATTTATTAACACTACGATCAGTACGACAGCGTCAAGTTAATCACAATAATGACAAACCAAAGCTCATTTTCAAAATCAGGACTCTCATTAGCTTAAAGACTAATGACCTGCGTTGAAACTAAAGATGAGGAGCTGTTTCAGGAGTAATTCTTATATTGGGTTATTTGGTAGTGAATTATGATGCCTATATGCTTAAAAATGCTAGAGTAAGGCTAAATTTCGATATGTGGCGTCGGGTTCATCATCCAGCCATCTCTTATGATATAGCTGTGCAGGATATGGCGTATTAGAGGTCACTGGTTTGTGGTGAACATATTCTCCGAATTGGTAGCGAATATGGCAGTGAGAGAGATGTGAGTGGTGCTACATACATTATTAATGAGTTGCGGCCTAAGGCAAGGTCGCCCATGTTTATTTTTACAATCATCAAATCGCATAATACTTATTAATCATATAATTAATAATGCAACATCATTATCATAACCGTGCCGTTAGTCTTGAGAAGAGATCCTTCAATTAAATCGGCATTTTTTTTTTGCAAGAGGGCAAAATATAATTTATTTAATTTACAAAGTTACGTAATATATAAGACTCAACTAAATGCCGGTATTTTTGAAAAACAAAACAGTTTAAATATATCAATTAATGTAACAGACTTCGGACCGGAGTATGCAAGACGAGGACACAAATGAGGGCCTGGCAGTTTTACAGCGGACCGACTGAATGTGACTGCGGCGTGGAGCAGACCGTGTCACACCTTCTGGAGTGTGCGCTGTGCCCGAGTGGCTGCACCCAGGAAGACCTGATGATGGCCAGAAGTAACGCCATCGACGTCGCCCACTTCTGGGCAGACAGGATCTGACCCTGTTGTTTCCGACACGATTATATATAATTAATGTAAGACTACATTATAAAAATTTCACACTGAATACAAAACAAATTAAAAATAAGATTTGATATTAACAACAAAATATGTACCATTAAACTCGGGTTAAAATTAACAGATGATTATATTACGTTTACTTAAAAAAGGGAAAATAATTCGATAACGTTATATAGTAGATCGACATTACATAAAAATTGACGATACCCTTCAACCTTTTTTAGAGAAAGATTTATAATTGGTGGTTGACGAAGATCGTACGTGAACACTACCCATTTACATTGAGTCCTCTTGAAAATCAACAATGTTTGAAATTCAAATGACGTTGACAGATTAATATTACATACATATACAGAGCCAATATTCCATGTAATTAGCCATATTCAAAAATGAGATGCTTACATCGCCTTAAAAATACCTTTGGTCGTCAGCCAATTGTAGAACAATTCTACAATACATATTTCAGGATTGCTGCCGGTAACCCATTTTTTGAATCTCAAAAGAAAAAAGTAATAAGCGAAAAATCACTGTCCATTTTGTACGTAATTACGCAAAACTATTTTTCCTCAAAATCTTTTAACTATTTTTGGTCTTTACAATTTTAAAAAGCTGGAATCACTAAGTAGAAAATAAATATGAAAAGAGTAGTAACTCCGGAGCCACAAGCAGCCAGCCGCCGTCATAGATCATCCACCGATCTCTTCCTTAATGCCATTAATAATAAGCTATGTACGATCGTAATGCATTGTCCTTCATAATTAATTGAATATGAGTAATAAAGTCTTGCAATAACCTCAACACTTACACTATAATTTTGTATCATTTCCGACAAAAATACGAGGCTTCTTCCATTTACGTCATGTAAACATCAAAATAGAAATATAACAAAGAGCCTACCACTTGCTTTCCGAAACCATTTTAAAAAAGGTTTTTTTAAAATACAATCAACTTGAATTTTTATAAGATACTCATATTGCTGTATTTTCTTTTTCTCAGATCACTATTTATTAAAATAAATAAACCCATTAATCAAAACAGTGAAATTGATATATTGTAGTGTATTTTGTGTTATTCGTTATTATATAATATGACGCATTTGTTTGTGTGCATTAAACATAACTTTCTTACTGCGATGCTTCGTTGATACGTAGACATATTCTGGAATAAACCATCGTAGTATTATTCTGGTAAGATGTTAGCGTAGTCCTCTTTCATTTGTAGTACAAATATAAGAAGATGAACTGTGGTAGATTTCCCCATAAACCTCGTTATTTTGGGGGCTTCAAAATGTCAATTTACAATAAAAGTATATTGTTAAAAACCAAAAACACAGATTCATGTAATTCGATCCCAATTTGAGGCACAACGGCATTTTGGTAGCTCTTTATACTACGGCAAAAGGTTTTTTTGCGTTTGCGGCGCTTCATATTTCACATTAATTATTAAAATAATAAATAATGCATCAGGTGTTGCTGTGAAAAATCCGATGACGACTAGTATTGAATAATTTTCAAAAAGGCAGTGATAGTTCACTGAGTCTATCATTTATAAATGTGAATAAACTACTATACCACTGTTCTGAAAACGGTGTGCCGCGGCACACTGATGAGCCGTGAGCCGATACAGGTGTACGCGGTGATCGTAGGTATATCAAATAATGCTTTTTGACAACTAAATAATTTTACAACGCTCCTCCAGCCCTCAGCGCTTATCGCCTACTTATGTACATAGAAAACTGCGAAGTATGTTTTGTAGAATTTCCAGATGATATATTTATATTTTTAAATGTAAAATTGTTATAATCAATATATATATTATTTTGGCTTTAGGTGTACCGCGGTATTCTAGGTAAGAACTTTGGTGTGCAGTAGATGAGAAAAGGTGGCGAAACATTGAACTATACCACCGCAATTGTAAAATGCATTTAACCGGTATAAAAAATTACATGTTTCTTTTTGTTTACAGAGCAAATCTCACCGCCAACCCTGGATTCCAATCTACAATATCACTTGGACCCACAGAAGTTGCCAGCGAGAAAGATGACTTATACGATCCATATGACCATCGGGAGGTGGAACATCCCAACTCGTAAGTCTCACATTATTTTACGGAATAATTCTCACAAGTCGTGCAAATTACATCGTAAACTAAAGGTCAATCAATAATGTTATAGGTAATGAAATATTCACTTCTACTGACCTTGATCTTTGACACAATGTATTGAATGTTTTTCGCAAATCAAGTAGAAGAAAATATTATTTAAATTCAACTTAGCATAAAAACATTTGTACAATGTTGACTGTTAAATTGAGATGCTATTTAACAGTATTAGACAATCACAATAATACAATACAAGATGTACAAAAAGTTTATCTTAAGCTCCAATAATGTGCTATTTATTGTGCCAATTTATTTTCACATCAAAAGGCGACTACTACATTTAATTCATTAACACATTTATCATTAGACAAAAAACCAAAACATTGTTTTTTAAGCCTATAAAATGAGTATAAAAATAATTATTTTATACGCTTAAAATAAAAATTATATATATTAGGTATATGTCACGTCGAAACATATCCGAATTTAAAAGTCAATGTCAATTGTTAACTGCCATCGTATTGGGTAAATAAGGATGCTAATTCTCCTTATAATCCTGGAAACATCATCATCATCATCCTGTGTCCGTCCAATGTTGAACGAAAGCCTTCTACATAAGTCTCCCTCTTCTTCGATCCTCTGCCCTTCGCATCCATCCTGAAAGCTTGACCGATTTAATATTTTTACTTTCCTGGAGGTTTATTAATATCCTTCAATGTTCGTCTTACTTCCTCAGGGATCTTGGTTCTCTGGCGCACCTCCTCAAATCGTCCTTGGGTTCTGGCATTCTTGCCATGCCCAAGGCCATACAAAATGCTGGCCTGATCTTCGGAGCTGTCGGCACCGTGGTCATTGGCTTCGTCTGCACCTACTGTGTTCACATACTCGTAAGTAAACTCTTACATTCTCCTCTACTACTTATCCAACAGAAGTGCAAAACCGAAATCTTCATTTCTATGATAAAAAGTTGTTCAACATGGTTCATGTTGAACAACTTTTAATAACTAAATATATAAACCATCATTATCTATTTAATGAATGTTTTAAGAATGTTTTCTGATCATGAGTTCAATATTTCAAAATTTAATTTCGTTTGCGAAATAATTGTACACAGTGTATGTTTGTATGAAATGTTTAAGATTGCCATTTATGTGGCTTACAACTCTGACGCAACTCACCACATTCTCTCGTGCACCTCACAGAACAGATGTACTGTTGTTGCGGATTATCGGTTCCTACCATACGAACCATTATTCAGTAAACCTTAAATGCCAAAGATCTAAGCAACGTGACGCTCAACAATGGAACGACAGGTTAATCACCTGGCCGCATTAGACGGGTCCTAGCTGATTTAACTTATCAGCTAGAGCCCGAAAATTTAATTACAATAATTGTCATTTTTTTCCGATAACATTGAATCAAGCTTTATGCCTTCACTGTCAATAAAATTGCGGAATATTAAAAATTGTGTAATGTTTTAGTAAATGTCTTACTAAAAATATTATCTTAATTTTTTTTATGTACTTTGCTTCTAATATTTTGATGAAGAGTATTTTCATACATATTAAAAATATATTATCATAAATCTCTAGTACAATACTATCAGTATGGGGTTGGAAATAATGTATTGTATTAACATTTTATTAAATGATCTCAGATATATTAACAAACACATTTCATTAATTGTGTGAATTTGTTAACATTCAATTGTTAATCAATTTAACGCCAATGGGTTCCTTCAGATAAAAGTTATCTGCGTTTGTCTAAGGCTGTAGTCTTGATTGATCAAAGCTCTTCAAACAATGCGTTGCCTTACAAACTTCAAGTGCCTTAGCAATCAATAATATTTTTTAATTAGGACAATATTGTCCTGCATGTGTTGAAACAAAAATAACTAATAATATTTCCGAAATGAGGTCTGGAGCTTGCATTCACAACGTATTAATAGAAACATTGAAATTAATGGCGTATATCTCACATACCTTGTGATATATTCGCTTCGATTCCTCTCGGTTTTGAGCGAAGATGAGCATTGTGTTATAAGTTATACTGTGTTATCTTAAGTTATACTATGTCTGTGGCCTCATCAACTTAACCTCTTTCATTATTTTTTATATTTCTTATTATCTGCATATTTTGGTAATGACGTATATTTGTTAAAGAGCACAAGGATAAAACAAAAATAATTCATTAAAATCAATACAATTTTTTAATGTTTTATTTATAAAATGCTGTTTCTATAAATTAGCAAATTTTAGAAATGTCGTCATCCTTGACATTTGATGTATTGACCTCCGTTGAAGCTCCTTACAGTCCATCGCTTGGATACATTATTTTTTATCAGGAGTAGTCATAAATGAATAGTTTTTCGCAATCTTCTAAGAAATATATAATATATTAATTAATCAAACTTTTAGTCTTATGTATTAAAAAAAATATCTGTAGATTATACAAAGCTGGCTGGTTTTGAGATTTTGTATATGGAGTGTTGATCTTTGTCAAGACACTACAACCCAATATTCACGCATTGTACTTTTTTAATGGGACTGTGATAAGGTCGCTTCCTCAGGTACGATATTTTTTATTTGTACGTTATGACATTACGTGTATATAAAATGCAACTTTTCGTGTTTTCATTAACAAATAGTTTTAAATATAAATAGTTTTTTTCTTAAAATTACAAGCTCTGCCGTGGTTTAATCGGCAAACTCTCTCAAATCAATCTAGCAGTTTTCTTTATTTGTCACTACCCTTATAAGACCCGATGATGGCCGGGAGTAATGCCATCGACGTCGCCCACTTCTGGGCAGACAGGATCAGACCCTGTTGTTTCCGACAGGATATATATATATATATATAATAGGGAGTAAGCATATATAAAAAAATTATAGGTTAATCAAGATCCTAAGCGTTTACAACATATTTAAATAAAACATAACATGAAATATTTATTAATTTATGTACTTGGCCAAAATGATTGTGCGCTAAAATATTTTCTAAAAAATAAAGCAATGACCGAAAAGAAAGTGTTCCTATAAAAAACGCAAAATTCGTGTCCAGAAAAGTGCAGAATCATCACTAAACCCAATTACGTCATAAAAAGATGGAGTATTAAGATTCCTACAAAGATTCGCCAACCAGAATAGTCGCGTTAATTTATTACAGTGTCGATTCAATTTTGCTGGGTGCAAGCGATTTATAAACCTTCTCTGTAGGTTGTAGGTCCAATCGTCTGTATCATTACAAATCCAGTTGGCGCTCGGCACCTAGACTTACTTCTAATAAATACCTCAACTAAAAATCTGATATTCAGCTAATGATTATGTTTACAAATACTTGAAAATACATTAAAAAATCATAATAATAGTAAAAGATAAGATTACATTGCTTTAAAGTATTTTTTTTCTAATAATAATTAACTATGAAGATTTAAAGCTGTTATATCACATTAAAGTGTGCATACTATCTATAAAAAATGCTATCATGTCGGATAATTATTTTTAATCTTAATTAATCATTAAAAAGTGAACGGTGGCAGGCGTAGGATTTGAACTAAAGATAAGATTAACTTATCTATCATTTATAAATCATAGAGCTGACTGGTATTAAATTGTAACAAAACATGAGTTACGTTTTGAGTGTGAAGATGATAGTAGGACCAGAGTCTCTAATATAGGCTATAGAAATTCAGTGAAACCTTTTCATCTCTCTCTATTGAATTGAATAATATTTTGTAGTTTTGATTTAATCGCAAGTAATTTTCTGAAAATATAATTTAATGATTATGAATTCAATGGATGAAATAGTAAATGTTAACATCCTCCTCTCTCGAGGAAAGAAAACGATTTCACGTCGCCGGGATAGTTATTAGGACGCTTGGTGGACGTATAAGGAGCAGATGAGCCACAAACAGTCTTTTTCAAAAGCACATTGACATATATTACAAGATAAAAATTGTCAAACTTTGGTATTCGGCTCGGGCCACGAAAATCAACGCTCCATCTCCGTTGAAGGCCGAAACATCGCAGCGCCCTTCTATCACCTGTCGGTCCTTTGTCGAATTATCTTCTGTCAAAACAACCAATATGGCGACAAATACATATCTGACGAGCGAACAAAAATAAGAGATGAAAGATTGTACATCGAGATTTACGGCATCATTCTGCAAGGGCTATATCATGCTGATGTCAATATTTACTACAAGAGATAATAGCCTAAGAATGTTTCTTCTCGTTCTGGAAGGCTATCAATTTAAATACAAATTACAATATTGCATGGATGGGAAAGAAAACGGAGCATATATCTTGCGAAATTTTGGAAGGTAAGAATACTATTTTAAAAAGGCTTGATAGTTGACCGAGATTTTTGTGGGTGTGATATGTTCCAACTAGGGCGCGGATTTGGCAAACTTTGCACAGAAGATTCCGGTGTGAAAGATAAATAAAATAATTTAGAAATTAAATTTAATCAAATCTATGCCAAGCGGTTGCGACCAAAATTGAAGTTGTTGACTCCAGTGGATGCTACAAATCACAGGGCCGAATTCAGCATTTTATTTTATTCTTATAATAATAAGCATCTTCTTCGAAGTATCAATCCGGTGGATTGGTTTGCAGCAACAGAATCTTGCATCTCGATCTCCATTCCTCTCGGTCCTCCGCAACCCTTTTCAGCTCAGCATAAGCGCTACCTATCATGTCCTCGAACACTAAGCATATCCAATGTGAATTATATGATCCAGATAAATTAAAATGAAACTTATTACATATGTAGGCTAATTAAAACCTATAAAAAACTGTGCTTAAGCCAAAATATATTTCTTTAAGGCTTCATAATAAAGTTTGATGACACCATAGGATAAAGGTGACGAAAGTATTTATATCTTCTTTTACGAAATTTATATTTAATAATCAAATTCGTTTAAAAGTGATGAAAGATGTATTACGCCATTGATTCGTCATTTACGAGACTAAATGTAATAATAATAAATAATAAATTAATCATTACTTGTAGATTAAATACAGAATTACCGATACATATTGCATTATAAAACAATTATTAAAATAAGGTATACCTTACCATTATAAATAAAATATTGATGGATCGATTATGATACACGTATTTTAATTTACTATTTTACTGTATATATTATTTTGGTTACTATATTTCAATAAAATTCCAATATGCATTTGAGTTAAAACCGAAAAAGTAACTTAAAAATACATTACATATAAAAAATATATATGAATTTTATAAGTGTAGAAAAAATTACCTGAAATTACAGGAAAAAAAATTGCTGTTAGGTAAACAGTTATAGTGATAGAAAGCACTAAATTTCAAATTCCTGAGATTTTTACTTACTCGTGAACTGGAGACCACTATAATATGAAATTACCAAAATGCAAATACCAAGCACCCGATATTTTAAAGCTTTTGAATTAAAGCATTCTAGTTATAGATCGGCGCACTGAAATTAGAAAAAAATAAAGTCTAGTCTCAGAATGATAAGTGCATCAGGGAAGATTTTGTTTATGGTCCTATTTGCTTCTACCTATAACTCTTTATCGCTTGTGTTGAAGCTCTTTATATAACATTACTTTATGGAGGCACTGCTGGTTTACCATCTCATTGATAACGGAATATCGCCCACCTTTTCCCATTGTGTTAATATTAAATTAAAACCAAAATGCTGGTCCTGCTCTTCTGTCTCGAGACCCATCTTTTGCGCTTGCCAAGCTGACGAATTGCCAAGTACCCGGTAAGTGCGATTTCACTTTGAGTGCGCGCAAAAAAACGACAAACCTTACACACGACGAGTGCAAAAACCTGTTTGGTTTTTGCAATGATCGGGTGTATGGACCCAAAGTTGCCCGGCTTTAAATTATTGTACTCGTATTTAGGCAACAGACGAGCTCATTCACGCGAGACGTAATGGACGGTCACTTTTCTGAAGAGAAGTCCAAATATCAATAAGAACTCCATCACTTACAGTCAATAATGAAACAAGCACTAAAACTTTTTAAAAATATATTCCATTCGAGAATCTTTTGTTTCTCAGCTCCATTAGTTCTAATTGGGCGGATATAGCCACTGACAATCGGCGTTAGATATCTACGTTGTGTTCAACACTTGAAAATGATTTTTAGTTGATGACGAAACATGTGAAAGAAAAATACATCGTTTAAATAAATAATAAATAATTCCTTATATGGCTTTTTTGAATTATAGATAATCATCAAGAGTTTTTTTTACATATCCGCTCCATATTCGCTCCACATGTTTGTGAAAGATTACTGTCGCACAGTTATATCACCTACCATTTGCCATGCCTTCACAGGTCACCTTCGCATATTAGGGTGTTTTCTAATCAACGTTTTTAAATAAAATCCGATAATTAACCAGACGATCCCGGGGCATGAATTATTTGACTTTAGAGGAACTCAACCCAACCAAATTCATTTCGCATCCAATTTGATCACAACAGTCGTTAGCCACAAAAATTTACCAATACAAAGACCAAAAAATACATTTAGATACTCGTAACATTAGAATAGTCAACTGACAGATAAAAGTGTACAATAATTAAGGAATGTACGAGTATAATTTTATCTCTAGATTTTTTAAATGTTTCTTATTTTGCATTTCAACAGACCAATAAAAAATCAGTTTGACTTTCCTGAGATTTTCAAATAATATTATTGGTGTCAGACGTATCCTAACGAGCTGAGTATGCCTGAATGTACTACCTGTCTACAATCTATCCACCTCAAATAATGTATACAGCTCATTAAAAAGTAACAAAACCTCAACAAATAGTCATGGATGTGATGGCAAATTTCTTGTTACATCATGACATGTTTCTTTGCATTTTTTACAACCGCACTTTGTTATACACAGGTATACATACAGATGTAGAAAAATAAATCTAAACATATGTTGTTGTTATACCTAGTTGATTACGCTAGAAAGTTGTATTTTTTTATGCACATAAATAGTTACTACTTTCGACAATGATCGGTTATTAAATTCAATTAAAATATACCGTGTAACCTTGTTAAAATAGGTCAATACATTAAGTTTGAATTGTTGAATTATGGAGGGATTAGCAATTATATGTTTTAAATTGGCAGTGGATAGACATATATATTTAAGAGTATATATATAAATCAACGAAAAAAAATACTTCACGAATCAATAAAAAAAATATCCTGAAGTATTTCCCTGGAATTGGATTTAATCAGGTGAAATATACTATATATCTAAGACAAAGCAGTGGAATAGACTGACCACCACGAAACCATTGTTAACACGAGTGAAAAAATAATACTCATCGTAATCCATATTAGTACAAGATAAAACATATTTTTTAAGATAATATTATAATGGATGAAATTTGTGTTAAACTTATATTTTTTTGGGTTTTAATAATGTTTGTAATATATTTTAAACTGTACTCGTAGTTATGTGTTTTTTAAAATTAAGTGAAAGCACAAAGCTCGAAAAAAATGGCCATATATATTTTCATACCTGATTGAAAATATGATGACCATGACATTTCGAACAATTCAAATGTAACATCAGAAACAATAGATAAACTTCCTAGGTATAAACTTAAAGTCTGGTCTAACAAAGCATTGTATTCATTACGAACACATATGCGATTATTACCATCACAATAAGGATATCCAGCTGATTAAAAACATATGCTAAATTTCTCAGAATTCATTTGAATTTTCAGTATATCCTTATAAACAGGTTTTGTTAAATGATTCATAGTTTATTCTAAAACTTCCAAAAGTTGTTATTTTTAACGTGCTTCCAGTGGTCGTTGCGCTTGACTTTTACGCGATCTCTCCCGGTTTCAAATATTATTTATTTTAATTAATCATATATCTTCTTACAAAAACTGTGAGGCACCTTTTAAAGTTAAAGAAAGGTAAATGTATTAAAAAATTAACGGCATGTTTCAGTATGAAATAAAAAAGTTTATTTAATCCTTTAAATTGTTGTTTACTTGATAATGCACATACAGTATGTAATATCAAGTAGAGACAATAATTGAAATACGTAAGACTGATTAACGTAAAGGGATATTTTCTTCAAAACAAGTAAGACTTACCATTAATAGTAATAATATAAACTAATTTTAATGATAAATAACTACTTTTGATTTGCGACCGATCTGCTTTATAATACTGTTAAATTTTTGAATAGTTTTTTTATAATAAATAACATTAATGTTTTTTTCAATGTTTTCAGCATTCACTTTGAGATCCATTATACATTGAATGTTTATTTATTTACCTTGTTTTTGAGTTAGTCGAGACTGCAGTTTCGACTAACTTGTAGCCTTTCTCAATCCATCACTTCTTAAGCGATAACTTGTTGTTGTTGAATAGAAAGGCTACGAGTTAGTCGAAACTGCAGTCTCCTAATAGAGAACTTATATTACGTTATCCATGTAAAAAAAGGTAAATAAATAAATATTTACTCCCGTTCAAATTTCGCTCCTGACGACTCCTGTCCTAAGACTCCTGCAAACAATGGGAAAATATATAGGTAAATACACATATATAGCTAACACACAAGACTCTTAGGTGTGTTTAGCTAAACATCGATAAGCCACATCAAACATATCAGTCGCCATATTTGATTTTATTTGAAAACAATTAAGTGAAAAGGGTTAACTTGTTTTAATAAGTCTGACTGAAGCTACCCTACACGATCAATTATATTGAATAATGTCATTGTGTACATACTGATTACAACGCATGTATTTTGCAAACCGTACAATTTGTGCAATGTAACTGATTGTCTGGGGCACGTGTAACGACTAATGAAAACTCCAGATGAACTGCTAAGCCATCCTCAAAATTTCGTGCGTCATAGACTCCAGAAAAAAGATCTCTATCCCGTTATTTACTTAACCAGATAACACTCTGTAAATAAAGCCTCGATACTTGCTTCAATTAGACGCAGTTACAAAAGAATAAGCCGGCGTTCTAACGACTTTCGGTCCTCATTATTTACTATGTTTCATTCAGATGTTTAATAATTACATTCATAGTTCTAATGCCGCGCCCACACCATTCAAGTTGATATTGTTCGAAGCTTCCGTCAATTATTTCTTCTCTGTACACGCCTACATAATGCTCTGCCACAACAAGACAGCTCTTGTCATTACCTTAGACTCCTGTCATAGCATATTAATTATGTCAGTACTAAGCGAACATTATCCTGCGAAACATCATTCTACAGTAATTATAATAAAAAACATTATTTTCGAACATCCATGTATTTTATTACATTGATTTTATTTAACAAAAAATAATCAAAATAGAGGTCAATTAAAATCTTTTCATGACAGTCTGTCCATTGCAGTGCTTCTTTATAGCTTTCAAGTCTTCATTTCATATATTCCAATTATTTAATACATCGCTGTTATCCTTCTTCTCTACCTATCATTTCATTTTATGTTATGTCCAGTACATCTTTAATTTACGTCACATTAAGCAGTTCAATATATTTTGTGGACTATCCACAAATCCCCGGCTATATTTAAATGATATTAGACACTTCGATAACTTTCATATACCAACATTCTTGAGTTATTCCTACGACATGATTTTTACGGAGAGTAAACTAATATCAATGACAGACAAGAGCTTAATGGACCATATCAAGTAAAATGTATTAGTTTTTTTCCAATTACCAAGAGGAAGCAACGTCGAGCTAGGATATGAAGTGGATAGGTGATCACTCTTAGGACCAAAATAAATTTTCCATCCAAACGTTGTGCTAAACAATCATCCAAACATGCTTAGGATATTACTTTCATTTTAGAGGCCGTTTGGAATTGTTCATAGCATGTAATCTGCGGAAATTCGGGTAAAGTGATGACTTGGGATGAGACAGTGATAATAGCAGCTGACAGAAGTGTATCGGATTTTTGTAGCTACCACATGGTCTAGTAAGTAGCACACATTAAAGAAAAAGTGAGCTTATAAATACGTAATATCTTTACGGGATAACTTTCATTATTTTATTAAAATCTAAGAAAAACAAGTATTGTGGCATTTTAGTTTCATGTGCTTTGTTTTATGTGTCAACTTCATATTATAGAGTGTTACGTTTTGAATTACTTGTTACAAATGACTTTGGATACAAAAACAAATGTTTAACTTATGTCATGATTCCATCGTAAATTTATGCACGTCAAAAACAAATTGTTCCGTTTTCCAGGAAATTAATTCAAACTTGAAATCACCTGAGCGATTAGAATGTGCATATTTGAGTAACCTTTACACAAGTGGGCGCGAAGCCTCCCATTCAGGCGCTTGCGTCATCAATTAATAGGTTCATGACGGGAGGGGATTGAACGGAACTATTGTTTGCCGATATTGCGAATCGCTTACCAAACATGGACGTAACGTTAAATAAAAATATTATAATAATTTAAAGAGAAAAAATCCTTGCCGGTTATGGTGCTTAAAATCTAATTATTTTATCATCGTATTATAAGGTTAAATTTTTAATATCTTTCATTGTTGTTTTGAAAATTGATTTTACATACGTTAAAATGTATTAACTATTAGTTAAATTATGCGGTTTCATAAACACCACCCAATCATATCAACTCTTTGTCTGTTATTTGTTGACGATACGTAAATGCCGGACTATAATAATAATAAGAATAAAGTTTAATGATGTTAGCGGATCAGAACATGCAAAAGTTATACAATCACTGTACTCCTGCATTTTCCTGTACCTGTTTATCTAAATATATATTATTTCTTATTCTTCCCATATCCGTTCTACGTCTGTAGCATACGTTGAATTGCAAAGTTCTGCAAGCTGCCATTGACCATGCCTTGTCCCTAGACATTTCTGCACTTGGAAGTTCAACCTGGAAAAAAATTGACACCCCCCGCCTTTAAAATAAACAACAAGTCGCGGGTTCGTCACGTGGCTGCGTGGAGGGAAGGATGCAGGAGCAGATTACCAAGCAAAAGAACTAGTTTTTGGTTCACAATTCGCGTATTTTATTTAAGACTTGCTTTTTCGCCTCGTAACTGACAACTACCGAACACCGTGACATGCCGCGCCGCCAATGATCGCGACAAAAAAGAAAATTAAAGATGATAGTTGCACCAACATGAAATGGAGCAACTGTCATAAAAAATAAAATATCGTATGCAAGCGCCTGAGTAATATTATATAATTTAAACTAACATTATTAGATGTGCATGTCAGGCGAGCGAACAAAAATAAGAGACAAAAGATCGTTTATCGAGGCTTTACGGCATCAGCCTAAAAGAGCTATATCAAGCTGATATCAAAATATACGTATGCTTACCGATGAACTTCAGGGCCAGAGCCGGAAGTATGAGTTAACAGCAGACGTAGTATACGATTCACATTTTAAGCAATTTCTTAATGTTCAAAGAGACTGGCTGCACCAATACTCTCAAGGCGTGGATCATTTGATCCCACCCATCGTAACCCATTGATGTTTTGGTCCGCGGTCAATGTTGCTTAACCTCGGTGATCGAACAAGAGCGGCGCTAAAAATGTGTTATTATCGTTGGTCTTTTTTTAATTTTGTTCATATTATATATTCTTATACATGTAATACAAAATGAACCTTGCAACTGCAAAAACTTTGTTATTGAAAAGCTGCTTTTGTTGGTATTTACATTTATATACGTTGGTATCACGAGTTCTAGTAATTTTGCAGAACCATTGATTTCGTATCGAATTCATTCGATAGATCAAAATTGATTTTTGCAAATATAAAATGTTGCTTGGCTGCAGTTCGTTGTGGTTATATGCTCGTAACTGGGAGCGGATATGGTACATAGAAATATATATTTAACTAACAATACAACCTGACGGTCACAACTCACAAAAATTATAACAATGGTGCGATACGTTTGTAATGTAAATTTGTTCAACAATTAATCCTTTCCGGAGGAACGGATTGCCGGCTTCCCATGTCGGTCCGGTCATAACACGGTGTAAACATTATGGATAAAGCAAACAAACGACGTATCTAGTCATGGTGACGGTCCACCATACAGTTCGTGCCGAATTCCCTCAGACTGGGACTAATCGCTATATAATATCATTATTTAGTCACAAGTCTTCGATACTACAATACCGATCATCAACGATAACTATTTAGTATTTACAACACACAGGGTTACCAACAAAAACGCGAAAACTCTATTGGACAGTAGACTCAAGCTTAAATATCTCTCAAAAAAGTTTTTAAATTTAACATATTTCAACGTTTAAGACGAACGTATCTTATACATATCATTCCTAGCCGGAGAATATTGTAGTCAAGAATTACTGCCATAAAGCTCTGTCAGCTACTACGGTCACCGCTTTATCTCATCTCAGTTATACCTCCCAGAGTTTCACCGAGTATATTATATTTGTAGTTCTCGATGGCCTTCTAAGACCACGTGAGCCCAGGGACTTAAAGAAAAGGCAGCTATAGTTTAGTCTTCTGAAATAAACATTCCAGCCAGGTTCACATTCGTCTCTAGACCTACTGTAGTATGGAAAGTAAAACATATGTGTAATCGTACTATAAATTGTACCCACCATGTTCATTAATTTATCCTCTTCTTCTTCGTAGTATCAATCCGGTGGATTGGTTTGCAGCAACAGAATATTGCATCTCGATCTCCATTCCTCTCGGTCCTCCGCAACCCTTTTCAGCTCAGCATAAGTGCTACAATTCATGTCCTCGAATACTTGCTGCAAATACTCCCGTCTAGGGCGCCCTCTACAGTTTCTACCCTTAACCATCCCCTCCACAATATCGTGAAGAAGACTATCGTGGCGCATGATGTGACCAATCCATCGGGCTCGCCTCTCTGAGATGGTTTTTATTAGTTGCCTATCTTCCTTGATTATTCTGAGAACCTCATTGTTCGTGACGTGGTCTCTCCAGGAAATTCCGAGAATTTTTCTGTACGACCACATCTCAAAGGCCTCTAGTCTTTTTTTATCACTTTCAGATAAGCACCATGTCTCACAGCCGTATCCTCATTACCAAAGAAAAACGATTTCAGTGTAAATTATTGGAATTTTTTTTTTGTATTTCGATTTAATTCGAAAAAGTGCTATCTATGATTATTTTAAACAAATAATTTGCGTTAAGTTTTCATAGATGAAGTGAGGCCTAGTGGACAGTGTGGTGTGCAGTGAACAATACATATGCATGGATTTGAATCGTTAGGTTATTTTTTTTATTATTAATCGATGAGAGAAGTAATAATTTGTTATTATTAGTTTAAGTAAAGAAAAATATTATAAAATTAATCTTATTGTATTAAAAATATTAAGTAGTTTCTTTCCTTATATATGTAACACCCCTGAGAATGGACAATTAAATAGGCATAAGTTGACGATGTCTCCGGAGCGAGTGGAGCTTATTTTATTTATTTTAATGACTCGAAAAATTAAATATATTATCATATTTCATAGGACCTTTGAACGAGTCTTTGGTTTCAGGCGACTCGAATAATTTAATTTATTTCTTTGTCCCGATATCTGACATTCTGGTCCGGTCTTTATCGGAATGTTCCACGGCTGTCACGTAAAACACTGACAAATGCGACTTTAAACGTGCCCAATACGAAAAATACTTTTACAATAATACCGTTTAAACATTACCGAAGAAAATGCATAACAATGCAGTTTTCTAACAACAAACCTTTGTGCACATATTAGTTTAAAAATATTTTTTTTCGGCATAAACAAGATAATATTTGTCATTATTTTATTCATAATGTGAACGAATTTCTGTTATTCGTGGATAATGCGTGAATAACGATCAACACTTCACATTCAGTGCTTAACTATCCTAAAAATGGCAAGTTTCATGTAATATAAAGATCACCGTCACCATCTGGAGTGTTTATCTGTATTCGAGTATGCTTAGAAAAATTAAAAATATTTATGATCACAGTTTCTTTTCGCCACTGGAGCGTAAGGTCGTCACGACCTGCTGCCACAAAATTATGTCAGCCTCCATGGTCATTCCATTGTCAGCTCTGCCTCCCGCAGCTCCGCCGAGTACATTCAATGTATACTTCTCGATGGCCTCGATGGAAGGTCGGCGTGAGCTCGGAGGCTTGAAGAAATGTGCAACTGAAGTTAACCACTTCATCGCCACATGTTTGTAGAATCAGCGCAACAATCATCTCTTGAATATCTCCTAAGCTATCGAAAAATATCGATCCTTATTGGTTTGTCAATATTTTAAAATATTCATATATGTCGTTATGAGAAAATTGGAATTAATTTTTAAATAATTTTTGCTTATGGCGATCGTCTACGTAGAGCGCACATGTGTGCTTACGGCGATCGTCGGGTTAATAATTATAAATTATGTATTCAAGAAGAGTGCTAGTAATTATTTGCAATGTTGATTTAATGACATTTTTAGCTCGTAATTATATTTCTCATAAAATAATAATTGCGCGTAAAATAATTATTCTTCAAAAGTTAAAGGGTAAAACCACCATTAAATGTTATTATTTTTCTAATACTTATGTTATTCTTGTCATTATAAACACGGATAGGTTCAAAAGCTCTATAAAAATATTAACCAGTAGACATTTTTTTCAGCTATAATATATTTTACTATTATATACTTTTTGTTATTAATTTTCTATACGTAAAGGAACACCAAAGATGACCTGTTAACTATCCAATGTTAATGTTCAACGAAATGGAAATCTTGACCGCAAAAAATATCTAAAAACAACTTCAACTTTTTTTACACACGTTTTTTTGAAACGTTCTTGTTGTTTTGGATGTTTGCGAAATTCGCATGAAAATCACACAACACGAATTGAATTTTAATTAGAAGGTTAGATACTCGATTGCTGAAAATTAAAACTTTTGAATTTATTACCACTTTACTTTACATTTTTTTTTTCTTTTTCAATGTATTATAATCGATGAGTTGATGTTATTATGTTGCTACGAATTGTACAATATTGAGTCCTTAAATTGTATAATAATACGATACGTATTTAAGTGCACATTTATTCATACATATTTAGTCATCTTAGATTTTTAATTCTTCCAGGAAAGCAAGTATACAATTAAATATCTATTTTTCAGACAATTACCATTATTATTATCAGCCTGGGTCTATCCACTGTTGAACATAGAATATAATATCCCTCTCGAAGCTCCACCTTCTGCATTTTTTATTCTTCTGGTGTTATCAAGGCATTGTGCAATACATACTCCGTTTGCCATTTCTTGGGCGCCACACAATCACTTCAATTCATTATCGTCTCTTGGCAGATATATCCATCACATCCTTTACATTTGGACTTATGCACCTTTTCTTTCGATATATTCAACAATGTCTATCAAGTTTTAACCTTTTAAATATCCAAAACCGCTTTATAGATCCGATTTCGCTTACACTCAATCTCTCGTCATCGTGGAGAGCCGTCAAATAAGAAACGTTTTAATAGAATTTTATTTTTTATATAATCACTTCAACAAAAATATATTAATAGTTTTGAGGGTGGATTAATGCATTTATTGTGGGATTCATGTTTAAGAGTGCTCTTTATAAATGGATAGTGTTGACGAAATTTCATACATCTACCACTAATTTTCATTAGTCACGCCAATCGGAGGCAGGGATAAATTTATGAATAAAATATTTTTTTCAAGCTTTGTCTTGTTCAAAAGGTAAGGTTTAATCTTGTGCTTTTGTCATACCCTGGAAGCATTGGGAGATATTCTGTGCAACTGGCAGAAGTGTTAAACGGTCTAAATTAGAAAGGAATATATTATTTATTATATATATAGATAGAATAGAAATACCGTTTAAAATAAACATTTAATTTATCTTGATTAAAATTCTAAATATTTTTTTGTTCTATTTTTTCAGGTGAAAATATCTCACGATGTCTGCAAGATTGCCAAGGTGCCTTCGATGGGTTTTGCTGAAACATGCGGAGCCGCTTTTCAATATGGACCCAAAGGAGCGCGAAAGTTCGCTGAACCTTTCAGGTAAGCAATATATGTTCATATGTAACTGTTGCAAGATTCGACTACTGAAGCTGAAATCTAGACAATAAAAGATCTGACAGAATGCGATTTGCTCGCGACGAACATGCATTTTTCTTGTAATTGGCTGAAATAGATTTATGTCAGCCGATCATTGCGAATGACTTCCTTAATCGCATGAATGATCGTAATGATCCGCAATAGACTGTATAATTTATGCTTAAAAAAATATCTCCTTACCATATCGTCTAAACTGACAAACCAAACTTATGTCAATATTTAGATCTGTCCGTCAGTTTAGCTCGCCATGCGTGTTTCTCCAAACGTTTATTTCAAAATAATATGCTAAAGGCTGCATACAAAAGTTTTGCGGGCCGCAGGTTGTGTTCGTCAAATGGAATGTCCCTGCATCCGTATTTCGACGCTAGTCTGTATTTAACGAAGTTCGGGAATTAATTGAGTGGTTAGCCATTATTCAATGGCATGTGTCATAAAATCTTTCAGATTACGTCTTCTTATTTCTTCTCTTCTTGACTGCAACCTCAAACACACACACTATAAATCTGCTGAATGCTCTCGTATCACAAATAGGTAGCAACTCTTCAAGTCTGTTTTATATAAATTGTGAT
Organism: Glossosoma conforme; assembly: GCA_022606575.1. Taxonomy (NCBI): domain Eukaryota; kingdom Metazoa; phylum Arthropoda; class Insecta; order Trichoptera; family Glossosomatidae; genus Glossosoma; species Glossosoma conforme. The sequence goes on along the minus strand of JAGTXR010000102.1, from coordinate 1,269,429 downwards.
TGTTTTGTTAATTGAAATTAAGTACAAAGCACTTAACTAATCCATTGGGTATTTGTTAAGAGCGATAAGATAAAGTAATTTAGAAGCACTTATAATTAAAATCTTAGTTGTCGTGATGATTTATAGAACTAATTATTATTAAATAATAAAATACTTTAATTAGGGTAAACAAATAAATTTATTATTAATACACATTCAGATGCATAGCAAATACTATCTTACATCAATTACAACGTTACTTTACATTGATCAACTGATAAAATTAAATGTCAATAAATCTTTATTAGTTTATTAAGTAAAAATAATATATCATCATCATTCTATATCTGCTTCTCAACCTGAAGCATATGGTCGTCACAAACTGTCACCGTAAAGCTTTATTAGCCTCCATCGTGCACGCCTCATATCATGTCAGTCCGTCTTCGTAACTCTACCGTACATTCCTTGTTCCCGAAGGCTTTCATAGTTCCCGAAGGATTTCCAGGACGGCGAGAAGTCGGAAAACTGAAAAAATTGAAGCTGAAGTTTATGCTATACTGTGGTATCTGAAATTCATGACCAAGGTAGGTCCAGATTCATAACCGACTGAAGAATGGAAGGCGGCCTTATCCCTTCCTTCACCTCGTCCTTTATCACAAAAGTCAAACCAAGATATCTCCAGTATTTTACGCAAGCATCTGTTTTTAAAACGAATTATATGGCCGCATTGACTTTTGGTAATTTCAAGAAGGATGAAGATAAAACTTGTTATTTCGTATTTTCATACTTACTTAAAAATGTATGCTTCATGAATTTGTTGTCTTGAGGTAGACATATTAAATCAGCCGAACTCAGGAGTTTAAAAAAAATCAGCTATATTATCCGAAGCATATTTGAACGTTTAGTTATCAACTCTTTACAGGAGAAAGGATAATCATCCCGATCTCCTGGGACTTAAACAACTCGGTTCAAATAAACTTCACAATTCTAAAAGGATATCTTATCATATGGTGAGATAACATAACAATGAAGGACGGTCGTATCAGTGAGGTATCAAATCTATAAACAAGATTACGCCTGTAAGATGGAAAAATAACGTTATTTCGAGTACCTTTTTTCTAAGATATCGATTAAAATGCGAATCAATTGAATTATATTACTATCGTTTTAATAAACGAATTTTTAATTTAAGAGTTGCCATCTCAAAAATAATGTGTTATCTCGCCACATATTAGTAATTGATTGGATTAATAACTTAAAATATAAATAAAATTATAGTTAATGCTGCAAAGTTTGTCGACACATGCTAAATAATATATCATAATATCGTTACGATAATGAACCCTTTTTAAAGAAATACAAGTTTAGACTAAAATAAAGTAAAAAATAAAAACTAAACTGCAGTTAAATTTAGACCGAATAGTATCAGATGAATGTATTTTTAAATGATTTAAAAATTACATGGAATATTATTATTTTGTCACTGATGCATTGTGTTTCAAAGAATTTTCAAATGAAATACATTTTCAATGTAGTCGTATGTTAAATGGATAATAATATACTAGTATAAAGTGTTGGTCGATTACCGCCAAGGTTGTTAATATAGCGTTAAATCACAGGTTTGAATCCACTTAATAAAGCACTAGACATAAACTGCTATCGATAGTCGACTATGTACTTGATAGTCAGTAATCTTTATAACTGAAGTTACTCATATCACCGAGCAATGGTTCGAGATGGATGCCTAATAGTTATAACAGAAGAATACTGTGACGCAATCAATTGCTGGTTCGAATCTCTGCAAAGCTAAAATAAAAATATTTTTAAACCATTTATAACGTTGTTATAGTGCGCACATAGTTTTTAATAAATGTAGTTCAATTATTCTAGAGCAGTGGTTTTAAACCAATGCTCCGCGAGGATATTTCTTGCTTTGAGAAACAGAATTATTAAAGAAAATATTATAAGCGACGCATTATTTGCATTTTTCCTATACCAACTATGTATGGTTACCATGTAAGCAGTCAGAGAATGAAATTTTATTTCTTCTGTCTATAAAATAAACGAAAATATAATGCTGATTTATATCAAATTTATTAATAAAGAAGCTATGTCGATATTTTATTGCACAATTTATTATTAGCAACTTTTTTTTTTGGTAGTATTTAATTTAACTAATGGACATTAATTATTTATCAAACGGTTAGTAATAAATACCTAAAAAGTTAAGTAAACCGTAATCATTTGGCTGTAAAAAAATATCAATCGGCAGTAGAAAAATAATAAATTGACAGGTAATTATTAATGAATGGCAATTAATAATATGTTAAGTAAGGTTAAGTTATGTGTCCATTTTATGGGTTAATTATTCATTAATTTTACATTACTGCCATGTTAAATTATAACTGACCACATTAGTTCTGACACAATAGATGCTGCCAATTTATTTAGTCTACTGACAATTATTTTTATATACTGCCAATGATTTAACTTACTGCCAAAACCTTGAATTAGTTAATGAATTAAAAAATACAGGCCTTTATTATTTACGTCAATTTCATCTCATCGGAATTTAAAAAAATCTAAAACACCATATTTATTGCATTTATTTCATTTATTTATGACGGAAAATAACATTTCTAACAATGGGCCGGCGATCGGCAGCGAGGTGACCTTCCATGAAGTCACATGGACACTCCATCATGCCTGGGGGCATCCATCTGCACCATTAACACTTCCACATCACATTAAGCCATTGTCAAACTAAATAATGGACCGTTTATAGAACGGAAATCGGAAAAACCGACAAACGATTAGTTATTAACACAGCATTTTTTTGAAACAGGCACTTGATATTTATTATTTTATGTAAACATATACAGGAGAATACCGCCAGATGATGATAGTAATTCTGAAATCTCATCTGTGGAATTCTATGACGCTTAGCATGGTGCATATGGTGCTACACGCTGCATGCGGAGTGTTGATCCGCCAACGTCATAGACTACAGACCGAGATTCACGCATCATCCTTTATTATTACAGAAATTTACTATGAATGGGTGGTCTTCATGGGACGACTTTTGTCTACCACCAATTTTAATTAATAGGCCATGACTGATATTTTACGGGTGATGGATCAAATTCACACCAACCGGGGGTATTTTAGAGGTCAGAAATCGATTAAAAATGCTTTTTTTTTTTTAATCTCCGTCGGGAATCGAACCCACGACCTTTGGCTTGCAAAGCAAACGCTTTGACCATTGAGCCATGACCGCCGGTAAATTTATTAATAAAATGATACTACTTGCAGACGGCTTTTTTTAAGTGGAGACAAAGTCGTTCAGTTATGTGTAGAAAGTAACACAATTTTATGATTTTTCGTCTTGAAGAGTAGAAGAATATTGGGTATCCACAGCTTCTTTTATGGTCCTTTGTTTTTATGTTAGTGCATGCAGAAGAATAGCCGGTCGAAAAGTAAGTTGTAAGACGACCAACCACGGCGGCTAGACACTGCATGCAGAAATATTGTGCTTCAGGGTTTTTTGTACTTTGTAGGTTGTATATGTCATGATGTTGTATATGAAAATCGTAATAATAAATATTTCTTAGTACATACTCAAAGCTGCCCAAACTACGTATATGTAGTGTTTGATAAGTCAATGTCATTACACTCGGCACCGACGAGCAGTTCATAAAAAAAGCCGAACATAATTAGGTACATTTAAATCGTATTTACAAAACACTGTTATGTTTTTGTGTATTTTTTGCGGTCTAGCTGGTTAACGAAAAAACCCAACATTTATTACCATTGGATTATCCAGCTTACTGTGGTCTGAAACGTAGTCAGGTTAGCCATTTAATTTGCAAACAGAGTATTCACCAAAATGATGGAGAAGAATCGATAGCGTAAAAACCCATGCACACCTGGAAAAGTGACTAGACGACACTTATAAAATACAATATTCATAAACCCGTGAAAACTCGTTGTGATTCGTTTATACCATAAATATAATAAGGGCATTACACTAGTTATAATTACTTTCACGCCTTTAAAACTATTTAAATGATTTTTCTAATCGTTATATCAGATAATCCTTGATTGTAAATATAACATCGAAATTTGTCAAATTGTAAAATTTCCTTCAAGTGGTCTTTTTCAATTAATAAATAAACAGGACTAAGGAATAATTAAATAGAAACTATGACTTAAATAATAAATTATATTGCTGTTAAATAAAGGTGGTAAACGAGTATTATAATATATATTAAAATTAACCCTTTCATTACGGCTCGGTTTGAATACAAATTATACTCTCAATTATAAAACTAGTATTCGAAGCACAAATGTACTTATCTGGTATATTTTCATATATCACAATAGTCTTGTATCCTTTAGCTATCAGATGATGCAAAAAAAACTATCATAAGAAGGTATCAAATCGATATATCACTTCAACCGATGTCAACGGTCGGAGGATCTTATGACGGCATATGCCGACAACCGATGCGAAAGGGTAAAATACATATTTGATGTATCAACATTCAAATTATCAAACTAAATTAAAATTAATGAATTCACACTCAAATGTCGCATATTAAGCATCTTACGAGTGTAATGACAAATACCCTCAAACAGTATTAGACTGATACTGGATTATAAGCGAGAGTAAAATGTTGTGGAGTGCTTTCTGCCATAGAAAGTCTCCACATACAGCATTTAGTGTCCCTCAAAACAGGAAGCATCGTAATACCATATGTGATTTTTCCTTATGTTTGTTTGAAGAGTTCCTTATGAATAAAGTAACACAAATAAGCCATTGTCAAATACAAATCTCCAAACATTGAAATAACAAGGTTGTGATGCTTATTACGTTTTTTTTTAAATGTGGATACTTTGCGGTGATTTGCTGTGTAGTACCTACACAATATCAGTTTGTTATTATTGCTAAGCTCATTGTTGTCTCGAAATGTGGTCTGATAGGCGGGTAGACTTGTGCCGAAGGGGCCACAAACATGTGAAGAAGCGATCCGGAACTGGTAGCTGAGGTCATGGTTGTTCAAGCTGGGAGGCCGCCTACTATGGTACAAGCGATGGCCGGTGGAGCAAACAAACCATAAAACAGGGCGACTAAAAATATTAATTTAGGAAATGTGCCGAATGGTAGACTCAGTAATATTAATTATTAAAACAAAAACTTACTTTAACGTTCGATTACGATTCCTCTACGTATATGAAATTAGTAATGGCTCGTTTCTAATTAAGTACGTTCTCTGTCACAAAAATAAAAAAAACATGTATTTGTTTATTATTTTAGAACGTAAATGTTTTGGTTTCGTTCCATTGAACTCGATAGCGTTAATCTGGGCTGGGTACACTTTGCTTGAACCACACAAAGTTATCGAAGCCATAACAAGATCCAATGTGCTTATTTGATTAAAAATTAAGGCTCGTTTAAGAATGTTTGAATCTAATGTTTCTTTCTTTACCCCCGAATATGATTCATTCGTACATTTAAATACAGTCGATTCCGCTTAATCAGGACACCGCTTAATTGGGACAGCCGCTTATTTGGGACAAATCTCAAAGAACAGAAACCAAACCATGAAACCAATAGTAAATTTATATGTTTAATTGGGACAAAATTCTGCTTAATTGGGACAGCAAATTTAAGATCTCAGCACTAATTGCGGCTTTAAACCCTTAGATATTTCCGAAATTTTAAGCAATGAAGAAAATCAGGATATGTTGTAAGTTCGTATTATTAACTATGAAGAGTTTTCAAGAATAGATAACAATTTACCATGTTACGATGATAATGAAGACTGTGAGGATTCAATTGTAGAAGGTATTAAATCAAAATATGAAAAATTAGACAAAGATGACGATGATGATGATGAGTCACCTGTGCCTGTGACTAACCGGGAGACAAAAAAATATATGACCGTATTACAGCGTTATTTTATGCAGGAAGGAAATGAAGGGAGCCCTACATCCGCACTGAATATCTGTGCTGATTTTGTAGAAGTGAAATGTTGCAAACACAAAAGACAGACTACACTAGACAAAGTTTTGCATTGAAAAATATGAAATTCGATTAATTGGGACAGCCGCTTAATTGGGCCAAAATGTCCAAGTCCCGATGTGTCCCAATTAAGCTGAATCGACTGTACTATGAAAAAGGTAACAAAAAATGTTGCTTCATTCGAATGATTGCTGGTTTAAGGAAGTAACTTATGTTTTTTAAATTATTTTATTTTCATGTTCATTATTTTTGATTATAAATTTCATATAATAATAGTTATATGGCAATATATAAAATTTAAAACTCTACCGCACTAAAAATAATATATATTTTTATGTATGATGGAAGGACACTCGCATTTTGCTATACATACGAGTATATTATACATACCGGAAGATATCAACAACTAGTTAAATCCATAGTGCTTAAAAAATAAATTAACAAAAAAAAACAAACATATCAAGTGAAGTGTTTGTATGAACTTCGATATAAATTTAAAGTACGACTTTTCCGTGTATTTGAACCTGTTATAATTGGTAATCGTTTTAGTTCCACTTGATAAGCTGTTTCAATTTAAAAAAAAAAACTTTTTTTTGAGTAATTACGAGTTTATTAAGAATCAATGTAATATACATTGTAAGTGTAAAATTATCTTTCACAGCCCTGTTTACTGAGACGTAGGTCACTTTTAAGACGATCGCTTTATAATGTGGAATCTATAGTAGAGGGAGCCCGAAGGTCGCTAAGGTCTTTTACCTAAAGAAATATATAAAACCTGTATATGAGATGTTTTATTGTAGATTTCAAGCCTCTCAAACAAGGTTAAAATTCTTTACATGCGGAAAATACGCACCACAATGAAGGTCCCTTATTTATAGACTAATGCTAATTATATATTTTTTATTTTCAACCGGTAGTTTATTTTTAATTTGTGCTATGTTAACTGTTAACACATAACGTATAATATTGACGGAAAAAGATATAAAATCTTTTACCGGATTAGATGAAGTTTGCCATTTATAACTAATGAAAAAGTGCAAAATATTTAGGCATCATTCGACTACCTTTTAGATATTTTTCTAAAACAGCTGTCTCGTACAATATGTTGGGAGTTTCTGTAGCAACTAAAATATCTTAGGAGATGTCAAAAGGAGAGCATAATCTAAATAAAAAATGATTTTTCCTTAAGTCTTAAAATAAAAATAACAGATCACAGAAATTATTGCACATTTTTTATAATAGGACGACATGTTTTGGCTACATCGGGTAGCTATTGTCAAGTCTATTAGCTGTTTTCTTTAAGCTATAGAGTTTTATTCTTGAGGTCTAAAGTCAGTGAGATACATAATCATTTCGCTAAAATTTTGTGGTACTTAGCTAACTTGTAATAAGATTCTATCTAGCACATGAGAAATCATTAGTTTTTTATTTACTCGTAATTTCTTGTACGAAAACTCATTAGTTGTAATATTTAATTCGGAAGACTTGGATTATCATGTTTCACCACAGGCTCCTATTTTAGGGTAATAATTGTTTTAAAATGGAGTTTAAAAATATATTGCATTCATCCATAAATTGGCCAAGGGACAAATCCAGCCTTGCAAGCGACTTAAAAATACATTTTTTTTCATCGTTACCGTCTCAGTCCACTAAACTGACACATTTACGAGCCGCAGAACTATCGGAAGGTCATCACAGTGGCGACAACTTGTGCATAAACAATCCACCAAATACAGGGCCGAAGAATAAACGCTATGAATTTGACAAAGCATCACTAAAAGCGCAACATTCCGGAGTAAATTAAGTCGTCCAGCATGATTTGAACATGTAATTGATGAAGCTTTGAGATACAGAGCTGACAAGGTAAAGTTCTGATATATGGTCCGCCATCTAACGTTTTTTTTTCAACTAGTGCTTATTTCGTGAATGGTAACACTTAGCTCATGTCTGATTTGACAGATAATTAGTTTTATCCTTCCACTGAACGAATATGGTTGTGTATACGCTTTAACAACGCTGGGAAATATTGCGACATTACTTTGAAAATCATGGTAATGTTGCAGAATGTGTGCGAAAATTGCGTACGGATTTTGGAAGAAGAGAATCACCGTCAGCTCCGTATGTTCGTTATCTTGTGAAAAAATTGAAAGAAACTGGCATCCTCATCGATAAACCAAAGCGTGAAAAGCCAAAAACAGTGCGTACACCCGAGAATATTGCTGCTGTGGTAGAAAGTGTGCGTGAAGCGCCATCAATAGCGCTTCCATGCGGCGCGGCCATGTTGAACGAATTTTTGTTCACAAAAATTGAAAAGGAGGATATTGGCAACATTTGGTTTCAACAGGACGGCGCTACGTACCACACAGCCGAAGCTACACTCGATGTTTTGCGCCCTGTTTTAAAAAAAAAAAAGTTATTTGGCGGACCATTTATATAGTAACTCTAGCAATCGCTAATAAGCGGCAGATATGGAGAGTGCAGGGTTTTTTCCAGTTTATTTCATAAAAATAAATGCATCAGTATAATTTCGAAATTCCGACATTCTTCAAGATTAGACGAATACAATTTTTGTTTTTTCCAAAACACATCTTTCCAATGCATATAAAGTATTATATATAAGCAAAAATATCTGTAATGCCTAATTGAAACTAAACTAAAAATTGCATTAAAAATATAACCTATTCACATTGTAGACGTGAGCAGGAAACAACAATTCCAATAAAGGAATATTTTTTTATCCAATAAGACGAATTATAGCTCTTTTTTCCAATGACAACCTAGTTGTTAATCTAACTTCTTGACTATGCGATTTTGAGACATGTCTTTTTTGTATCATCAATAAAAAAAAATTCCAACCAGTGCTAGCCATTTTCGATGTGGAAAATTACAGTTTCTATTTAGGATATACAAAGGCGTACCCTGTTGTTGATCCATAAATCATTTCCAATATTTTTTTACACAGCATAGTGTCTTAGTAACTCCAAACTATTAATTTGAAGCTGATGAACAACTGGCTGCGGGTCTGTTTTTATTAGTTCATCGAATTAAAAAAATATGCTGCAAATATCGGATTGCTTGTACGTGATGTACGTGAGAGGCCAGTGATGATTCAAAACAGTTATTTGAAGCAGATAAGAACACGTACGCTGTAAAAATAACAATACTGATATTGTAAATGATACCTTTATCAATGATCCCCTAAGGGTGAAGCCGTCTCATAGGACCAAATTGTCCAATATTAGGAGCGTTGGGTTATTAACAAACGCCAAAATACGTCTTGGAGAATACGGCTGTTATTTCATAAAAACCTAGGACTATCTTCGAACTTGAAATGAGAAAAACATAGTATATATGCCGTCCCACGAATACCACGACGAATCCTGTTTTAAAAATTTCGCAGTAAATGTATCTTTGAAAATATTTTTAATTGCTTATTTTATGCTTTGATGTGTATGAAATGAATTATTATTATTAAATAAGAAAGATAAGGAACAGTGTTTTGTGTCTGCGCCCTTTCACTGGTTCCTTCTCTTCAGCACTTTAGATCCCTGTAGTTTAAAGTTTCTGACTGACAATAATCAGACTTCATTGTCCTTAGATGTGATACGGTTGTGTGAGGCAAAAACCTATTCCAGCCAACTGCTACAAAAAATTGACAAATCGGTAAAAAAATTTACCCTTTCGCAGTTGAGTAGAGTTTTTGACTCAAGACCCTTTTGCTGGTGTTGCGTTTAGATACAAAAAATGCATTTAGCAGTCACTAGTGTCGCTTGTACTTGAGAAAGTCATTCGTATTCAATGTTCGATCGGTCGGAACGGTAAAAATATTACTTTTGAGAAACGGTTTCCGTGTGGAGTGGCGAGGCAAAGCGCGTGACGATCAACAGGGCCGCTTGCGACATGGGACTCGACATATGACACGACTAACGAAATGTCTTACGACACGACTTAAAACATGACATGCGACATGACCTATGACATGAACTTTGACACGATATGACATGCGACATGATATACGTCAATACTGGTGACTTGATACGCAACATGATGTTAGAAATAATTTTAGGGCGAAGGACTCTAGCGCGCCGATGCTTAACGCAAGTTGCGTTAAGCATCGGCGCGCTTTTTTATATTATTTTCATAAAAGTATAGATATTTTAATCCATTATTTCATAAAATGTGATATATTGTTTTATAAACACGGGTTATGATAGGTTAGGTTAGTTTAGCTTTAGGCTATATATATATATATATATATATATATATATATATATATATATATATATATATATACATATATATATTAGGTAAGTATTATAATTATCTTAGGTAAGTAGTCCATTAAATAAACACTGAATACAAAATAATAGTATTTTGTGCGCTACTGTCGGCGAGTTAGCTTCTTACACCGGCGCGCTTAAGATGGGGTGCCGAAATACTCGTATGTGATATGAAGCACAACATGGCATACAATAATACATGTAACACCCAATGTGACAGTTCATACGACGCACTGGACAGTTGGAACCCACATCCCAGGCATGTGTGTGCCCATGTGGGTTACAGGAGTGCCCATGTGACGGCAGCTCTCCGCAGGACGCACCTCACATTCTGTGGAACTATCCGCTGCACTACTCTGCTCGGATTGCGCTCTTGGAAGTGGTCCGGCCGGCATCAGGTGCGGTCAGATACCAGGACTTCGTTGCTAACAAACAGAATTACGCTGATTTGAGCGCTTCTGCGCGTCCGTCTGCAAGAGTGCAGGCGCAAATAATGACTCCTAACTGATGTCTGCCATTCTGCAGAATCCATTTGCCAACCTTTCCATTTCCTTATCCATTCCCACGTATTTCGTGAAGGTAATTCGAGACTCGCTGTAGTATACTAATTTCGCAGCCTTAGACTGAGGTCTATTTGACATCTAACTGATGCACCTAGAGTCACGGGAAGGCCTTTAGCCACTCTCTATTAAGTAGATTTTTGCGTACGTCCAGTAACGGGTCCCCATTTGGGTCTCCAAAAACATGACGGGACATGGAGGGTTTTCACCAAGCGAGTTCATACGACGAGACATACGACGCGAAGGCAACATGATGTTGTGTGTAATCAGTGACAATATTAGAAATCTGATAATATTACCCAATTCTTAAAGAGCCATGCAATATATTATACAACTAATAGTATAAGTTAACATATATCTTTGACAAGCGATTGGAAATAATACGTGATTGTGAGAAGATGATCTTAGAACCTTTGATTCCTTAAATGAATTGACATTATTTACAATTGCCCTCCACCTCTGTCTGATGATATACTTTTATAGTATAGTTGTATGCGTCATAATATGCATCACAATATGTGTCATATAGACCTACTTTTATAGTAATAATAATCCTTGATACGGCCCTGAGCGCGTCTTACTGCCGCGTGCAATGAAAGTGAAATTAGGTTTTATTAATCATAAAGGTATTCTTTGAGCTCGCGCCATGCCAGGGCCACCTCATAAAAAATATATGTAATATTGCATTTTACAAAAAAGATGGAAAGTGTGAGAGACACTTATTTGCCAAAAGTGTAATGTCGATGAGGAATTGAGTAAGCTAAAATGATATACGGTCTAACACGATTTTTTTTTTAATTACAAACCAAATATTTTTTAAATCGCGTAAACTATTCACGGGTTCAAATCCTGCTAAAGCGAGAATTTTAAGTACTCTTTTATAATCTCTTAATTAGGCCACCAGTAATCTTCTTCCTAAACGGGCAACTCATATCTGAATATCGCGTTTTTTCCATTCACTCATATCAAGTGAATGCTACTCTTGAAGACTCATTGATCAGGTCGGTCGATTTAAAAAAAAAAAAAAAATGTAAACACATAAAGGAGAATACTGACAGATGGTGATAGTATTTCTGAAGTCTCATCTGTGGAATTCTATGACGCTTACCATGGTGTATATGGCTAAACGCTGCATGTGGAGTGTTGATCCGCCAACGTCTTAGACTACAGCCCGAGATTCAAGCATCATCCTTTATTATTACAGGAATTAACTATGAATAGGTGGTATTCAGGAGACGACTTTCGTCTACCACCAATTTTAACTAATAGGCTATGACTGACATTTTACGGGTGATGGATCAAATTCACACCAACCGGGGGTATTTTAGAGCTCAGAAATCGAGTAAAAAAATTTTTTTTTATCTCCGTCGGGGATCGAACCCACGACCTTTGGCTTGCAAAGCAAACGCTTTGACCATTGAGCTATGACCGCCGGCTGATTGCATTGAAATTGCCTTACGAGTTACGTCCTATCCTTCTTACACATTAATTATGATTTCAAACCGTTTAATTATTCTCATGTTTATTTATGAACATAAAACACAAAATCTGAAGATGTATCTGATTTTTGTTTCTCAGTTTTTTTTCCAAAAAAAAATATTGTTAATATTAGAACATCCATATTTAAACTTTTTCTCTTATATTGGTACTTTTTGTTATATTAAACTGTTAATAACTATAATAATAGTTTATATTGTTCACAATACAAAAGAACCTGGCGTATTTTGATTGTACATCACATCTTATTGTATTACGTTAAAATTTGTTCATAATTCATAATAATATTTTACAGATAAGTAAACCCCATAGATAGAGTATGACCGATATTTTAAAATCATAATTTTAAATAAATTTTAATTAATAATTGAATATGGCCTCCAGGGAGGCCGAAACATGTAATCGTAAATAAATGTGAATCAAAACTAAACATTTTTTATTTGTTAATTTTTCAATTCAAATTAATTAAAAATTATAATTATGTATGCAGTTTCACCAAGTATTGTCAGTTGATAACCTTAATAATATTTAAAAACTTAATATTTCATACACCAACTAAGTTAGATTTTAATATATATTGGCTTATACACAGTGAATATTTTTCTTCAGTCTAAGACAAAAACCTTATCCTGGTGTTATCCTACTTGATCTTAATATCATGACTGGTTGAGTGAAGTGCAGTACCAATGCCATCATTGCTTCGTACCTTTCAATTATTTATAAGCACTACATTCCGGCACTATGGCATGCGGCTGTTATCCTAGAAACACTTACTACTAATGATTGTGATCGCGATATCTTACGTTCATACACAATTATTGTGTCAATCTGTGCCGCGGCCATAATGCACTGTATAATCCGTTCGCCTACAAAGCGAGAAGTCCCAATGAATTTCCGACTATGTATATAGACGATATGAAAACGTAGCAGCACTGACATGTCAATATTTCTTAAACGTAGTGTCTCGTTCGTACGCTTTTCCTGAGTGTTGAGAATACACATAAGCTTGAAACAAAAATGTCCTTTCTCACTTTAATGGTAAATTTCACCTGCGGCTATGATTTAGAGTTAAAATGTTTACTTACTCGTCGTGGTTTACATCCTCGACAATGAATAAAATAAAAAAATATTTGTAATTGATTTCTAAGCTCTATAAATATCCTCACTTGGTGTGACATCCTTTACCCGTAAAATAACAGTTTTTTAGTTAGTTGTACTACCAAAATTTAAAGAAGCCAAAAGTCGTCCAATGCACACCGTTAATTCATAGTGATTACCCGTAAAAACAAAAGGAACGAATGCCCGGCCGTTGTCATCCAATCATTAGACTCTAACAACATAAGAGAGAAAAAGAAACTACATTCATTGTTTAGTTATTTGGTATTGAGATCGATAGTGTTGAGGAATCCTGTAAGTTGCAGATGTATTAACACGTTTTTTATTTTTATTTTCAGGATATTTGTGGATTGGGCGTTGGTTGCTACTTATCTCGGAGCGGCATGCGTGTATGTCATACTCATTGCTGAATCCTTTCACGAGGTAAGGATGTCATCTATTCTCTTCTCTAAATGTTTCATCAGTATATTACAAGCCAAAGCTTTGTTGTCCATAAAAAAATCAGTATTATTTTTAGTCACTATAAATTTATAATGATAATTTACAAAAATATACGTATTTAAATATTTTTCAGCGCTTTTTTTTATTCTGATTTGAAAAATGACTTCAAAATTCCTTAAAAAATAAATATAGTGTTTTTATTACAGATATTAATTTTTTGATTGATAATTCATGACGAAATTTCTTAAATTCAATGATAAATTCCACGATTTCATTTTCGATTACATGTTAACGTCTCAAAAATTCGTATGAGATAATCTTTACAACTAAGCCAAAACAATTTTTAAGTAATAAAATTGTGGAATTTTAACTTTATTCCTCCTTCTTTTGATAAATATATTGAAATTTGCTCGTACGTATTATATTTCGCAAAGAATAATTATTTTTTCTCATATATATTTATAACAATTTAAAATATGATGTTATCCAGGTAATAGACGTGTACTACGAGGATACTAATTGGGATGTCAAGGTGTATTGTGCCGTGCTACTGGTCCCACTGATCCTTTTGGGGCAGATCCGTAACCTCAAGTACCTGGTTCCCTTCTCAGCAGCAGCAAACATATTTCTGCTCATCTCTTTGGGCATCGTCTTCTACTACATCTTCCAAGACATTCCGCCAGCGGACGATAAGCCTTTCTTCCCGCAGTTTGGAAAAATTCCACTGTTCATCAGGTATTTCAGAGATTATACTTTCATTCATTTTTTGTATTTTATTATTTTGCCTAGACGAGTTGCTCGTAGATGGGCGTAGTACTTCGTACGAATAAAGCACATTACAGGCTTTAGGCGCGCTTAACAAACCCTTAACTTAAATTAAAAAAAAAGCTAAAAAAACAGTTGGATAATTATTGAGAGCCTTTTTAAACCTTATATAATCTTATTCTTTATTACTTTTTTGCGTCACGTCAGATGCAGTGCAGATCAAAGATAACTAACCAAGTACAGTGTGTCAATAAAAAAAAAAACCTAAAACTATCTTAGTTCTTTAAATTAGAAGCGGAAATGAATTAAATATTCACATAAATTTTGGTTTGCCTCTACATAAAATATGATATATATGTATATTTTTATTCAATCCGCCTATAATTATGCGATTAATAATGTTGTGGTTGATGATAATTTGAAAGATCAGATTTTTTGGACCGAATGTTGGCCGGAATAAGCTAACACCCAGCTAACCTCATCAGGTCAAGCTGGTTAGGGCACTCTATTGTCCTGGAGGTAGTAAATGCCCTCCTAAGGCGGATGAACCTTTATGGTCAACGGCATTAGGATGTGGAAATAAAGGGGAAAATACCACATTAAAGGTCTTAAAGACATCCCACGTATCAGCAAAAAAATGATTGCATCTCTAAAAAGTAAAATTTTCCGGAGATAAAATAGTCCCCCAATCGGATCTCCGGGTGGGGACTGCTCGAGACAAAACAACCAATACAAATAAGAAAAACCTTCAGCCAACAAAATATGCCACCTGGAATGTTCGAACATTACTGCAGAACGGCGCCCTAGACGGGAGTATTTGCAGCAAGTATTCGAGGCAAGAACTGTAGCGCTTATGCTGAGCTGAAAAGGGTTGCGGAGGACCGAGAGGAATGGAGATCGAGATGCAAGATTCTGTTGCTGCAAACCAATCCACCGGATTGATACTACGAAGAAGAATATTAGTATTTTCCATATCAGCAGCAGACTAATACCTTCTGAATTACGAGTATATTGATCCAACACATCGTTTCAACACTGTCAGTAATATTCAACATTTCCAGTGTGTTTCCGTGACACTAGCAAAACCTAATGAATCGCTGTGTACATTAGCGATTGAAGACTTAAAGAAAGTAAAAAATTCCAAAATGTATTCAATGAAAAAACTCATCTTTTTCAGCACCGTTATCTTCGCAATGGAGGGCATCGGCGTGGTGATGCCTGTCGAGAACGACATGGCCAACCCCTCTCACTTCCTTGGCTGTCCTGGAGTCCTCAACATCGCCATGACCTTCGTCGTTGGCCTCTACACCATCGTCGGCGTCTTTGGCTACCTCAGGTTTGGAGACGAGTTAGAAGGATCCATTACATCAACCCTGGACTCTAAATTGATGTAAGAAAATATAATTTTCCTCGTATGATTTGTTAATATGCTTCGAGTATCACTGTGTCAAATGAAATTTTCAGTTGCTATCACTTAATTTGTCAAATTTATTATTCCTTAACCATATGGGTGCCATGAGCCCAAATATGGGTCCGCTGCGGGAAACCCGCCAGTGCCGTAAGCACATCGGTGTGTTATAAAAATGTATATTTTAGGTCAATGTTATAGCTTGTGTCTATAGCGACATCTATAATTTTTCCAAGAAAAAAAAAAGCTTAAAATTGGACACCATTTAGGGGTTCAAATCTTCGATAATCCACGAGGAGTTGCATGAATCTATTCAGGGTCATGGCATCCAAAAGGTATATACATTAACACGAAACAGTATTTTATTGATTGCAAGAACTTTGTGTGGTGTTTTTTTCTCACGTGAGAAAAGCAAGATGCATTTACTTTTGTATTTCGACATTCCTAATGCACATATAGAAGAAAATATTATAGACACATATGATGCACGGTGAATAGTGTCTATGGGCGAGAAAAATAAACTTTTGTATCACGGTATTACTTTCTGTGCATCCCCCGAATAATTCAGTAAGCACCTGTGTTCCGCAGAGCACTGATTAAGAACCAGTGCAATAGATCTTCTAGCTAGGCTAAATGTCACTCTCATGAATGGACAGTACAGAATGTATCTATTTTGGATTATTTTATTTCACACTTGTTTGTTTTATTTTTGCAGTCCTGCACAAGTAGCTAAGATCTTTATTGGTCTGGCCATCCTGTTCACGTACGGCCTCCAGTTCTACGTACCTATGGACATCATTTTCAAGAAAATCGAACCCAAATTGCAGGACAAACATCACAACATTGCTCACATCTCTATTAGAACCATATGCGTGGTTTTGACTGGTAAGACCATATTTTAAAAACAAAACAATATCATATACTTGTTTTATCATTCTACAGGTCGCTGTCAATGTGCTCCGGATAATTATCATTAAAAATCAAACATACGGTCACGTAGTTAATGGAAACTCGGAAATAAATGATATTTGGCGATACACTCATGTCGCTAGGTACGGATTTTAGTGGCCGTAATATGATTTATATCGGGATCAAACATGGCAAAGAAAACATAACCAGGACTGGAATTTTTTCAAAAGAAACTTAAATAATACATAAAAATAACGAATATTTTATTATTGTAAAAATATACTTTTAGATTTTCCAATCTACTCATGTTAAGTGACTGATATCGAATATTTACAGTATGAAATTGAAGTTTACGCGTATCGTGTTTGACAAATATATATCTAATTAAGAATAAGAAGTTAAGGTTTGCCAATTTAAGTAAGACATATGATATTGATTGGGGTCACCATTAGTCGTTAGAGTAACAGCATTTTGCGGGAAAGCGGGAGTAGCCTCGATGCGGAAGGCGAAGGATCGAAGAGGAAGGAGACTCATACCTGAGGTCTACATTCAACAGTGGACGGACAAAAAATGCTGATATTAGAGTAACAGCATTTGCAGCTAGATACTACTCATATAAAGACTACAAAATAACAAAAAAGGCATCTTTACTCGGCACAGAACTTAACAAAAAACTGATTTTTGTGATAACTTTCCAGCTGCCGTCGCCGTGCTGATTCCTCAGTTGGACTTGCTCATCAGTCTCGTCGGAGCGATTTTCTTCTCAACTCTTGGTTTACTGGTGCCAGCTGTGGTGGAAACCGTCCATTGCTGGGAACGAGGACTGGGACGATTTAACTGGCGATTGATCAAGAACATTATCATAGGACTGTTTTCCATCATCGCTCTAGTATCAGGATCATATGTCTCCATCGACCAGCTGATTAACGGAACCGAATGAACACACAACCACACAACATTTTTTATTCCACAATAAACCATTATACTGTCAACAGCCGAAGGGTATGATAATGACACAATGAATTAAATAAATTATATATACGAGTATATTAAAATCTGTTACAAAACCTTTTTCATAAGTAAAATAGTTCTGGTTGTTATTACTGTGCTACTTTCAACAATATACTATTGTATATATTGTGTTAAGTGTAAGCTTGATTCACTGAAAAAAAAAACGTGTAAAGAAAAAGTAAGGAGTAATAAATTAGCTCATAAATATTCATAAATTATGTTGTAATGAGTCTGGTTCTGTCGACCATAAATAAGTATTTCTCAACATAATCTTTCCATAGTGAGTGCTGATTAATTGCGTGAATGCTGGAAGTTAATCTAATGACATTAACACGATTGATTGATTATGATGTTTTTAATGTAAAATAATCTAAGGACCAAGAAGCTATTTTTGGGAGTTGATTTCAAAATAGAGACTCCAAAACAATATGTTTCAAAATGTTTTTTATCAAATTTTGGGATCCTTCGTTTTTTTCGTTATCGTATACTCGTATGAGTGCTAAAATACATATTTGGCTACAATCAAGTTTTTTATATGCATATAAAACGCGTCAAAAAAAACTTCAAGTCAAAACGTCTTCGTGTCTTCCCATTAAAGATCAAGTCAAACTAGTTTTTGAATTGGCACAAAATAACAATATTTTTTGCTGTTGTCTATTCGGAGATTTGCCTAACTGTAAATAAACAAATAATATTGCAAAAACACATCCTGGTTATTGGTCAACGAACTGATCAAGAGATGGAGGAGGAAACGCTTTAAAGAAGCCGTTCTAATGATCGACAGTCATTCAAAATGCTCCACATTTAAGATAAACTTTAATCAATTTAGGTCCTATTTAAATATCCCACCAACTCTTAGCGTCTTTGCCAAACCTTGCCTCATGTCCTTGGTTCGAGTTAGAATGATCCCTTGACTCCCGTTAATATATATTAATCCATTTATATGAATATTTAACGGGAGTGAAGGGATCAGGTGTATTATCTAATTCAATAATTTGGTAGAAAGTCATCATATAAGCATCACAACTGTAAGTAATTCCACTGAAATGTATTTCGTGAAAGTTACTAGTTTAATGACGTTACTAGAGTAACAATATGTGCGCTGTGTTCAGCCGTCTCAAAAATGTTGAAAGGCATATAATCCGCAGGTGAGATCGGTATGATGGTTTTATAATGTAGGTAATTTTTTATATTACATTGAATCACTTTGTTGTAATAATATTGATTGAATATTAAGCATGTCGCACCTAAAATAAAATAAACTAGTATTTTTAATCACAAATCATAATTTAAAAAAATGAAGTAACTGATATGAATTTATAGTTACAAATTTCTTATTTTTAGACACTTTGTTAGTGTGTTGTTAATTGTTAATAATAGTTGCCATGTGATGACGTAGCATAATTAAAAGAATGTCGCGTAATATAAGATGATAATGCCATGTTTGCAAAATTTGCCTCATTGTTGATTGTACTTTGGTTTTTATGAACATTATTTTAAATGTTTTATCACCAATGACACTTGCATTAGATAAGTTTTCTGATTTTTTATGGTTTTATGAATCAAGTAGGAAGTAATTGCCTATTTTCTTGTAAAGGAATACCATTTCATGCATTCATTAATTTTATTGAAACAAAATATAAAGCAACCGTCAGGTCTCTACAGGAGGTTCTTGGTGGCCATATGCTTAAAATTAAACGGAGAAAAATTTATAATTTATCTATTTGAATATCTTATACTCTGAGAGTATATAAACAAAATATTTTTAAGAAAGAAAAAATATATTTTTGTACTAAATATGCATCTTTGAGGATTTTAAAGTAAAGATGTATTGTAACTTGTATATTTTTAATTAAAATGTGCTTAAAATAATAGCTTAGTATCAAACCTTGGTTTGATGAATAACTCCATTGTGTTCTTCTGTGCACAAAATGTGGTTAGTAATATGATTTAATAATACTAATTAACTATATTTACATGTACAATGTTTTGCTTATTGTCATTATATGATGAGAACGGCGAAAATAACAGGTTTTTCTTTTAGATGCCATGACTCTGAATAGATCTATGCAACGCCTCGTGAATTATCGAAGATTTGAGCCCTTAAATGTTGTCCAATTTAAACCATTTTTTTCTTGGGCGGACGATAGATGTCGCTATAGACCCAAGCTATAACATTGACCGAAAATATACAGTTTTATAATACACCGGTGTGCTCGTGGCAATGGCGGGCTTCATATTTGGGCTCATGGCACCCATACGGTTAAATTATTGTGTTTAAATATTTCATTGGTACCGAAAAATAACTCTAATCTCCATAGATACTTGTAATACGAGCACTTCAGTTTTATATATTTTTAATGTACATTTTTTATACATGATAAATCAAGTGATTATCATACGTAATATTATTTTTTTTCCAAAGGGTTTTAAAAAAGCATCGTAATGTTTAGGTAGGCATTATATAAATTATTTAAAATCAATTACATGCTACCACTGCGGTCTCTGACATCATCAAGGTGGCCTTAAGGTGTTCATATATTCTCATTCAGGAATTGGTTGCAGGAGAACATAAATCAAAGAAAAAAATTCTACACACATTCAGAATCCGTCCGTTTGAATATTAAGTAACTTTGATGGGTAAGAACATAGAAAATAACCTGGCTATTGGTATTTTATGTGTTGTTTTTGTGTTGGATATATGCTCCATCAAGTTTGAGCATTTTATATAATACATTAGAAAGAGATTAATCAAAATAATTTATGATTGAATTAATTCGATTGTAATTTAAACATTCCTACGCTACATGTATTGATTAAACATTTTTTTTATTTTCATTATTTGACATAAAAAATATTATAATTTTATTGAATGGTGAATGATTAGTGAAATGTGATTAAAAGATTGTTGTGATTTTTAATTAATTAATGATAATAATTCAAATAAGTTTAGTAAAATTTATTCCATGTATTCTAACATTAACATTAAGTATTATATTATTTTTAGTTATTTAAATTTACATAGTGAATATTTCATTGTTTCCATAGTTTTCATATCAATATTTAAAAAATATATATTGATTAAAAAAAACAAAGAATATAAGTGTGTATTTTTATAATGTCTAAGATAAATTTTTTGGCCTCTTTATTTATTACTGGTAACTTACCAATTACTAATGCAAGATATTTTTATGCGGAGCTCACTGATATGAGAAATTGAAACTATGTGTAGTGACCAAACGCCCTAAATTGAAAACGTATAAAAATTGACGCATACTTAGATGCCATAATTGTGTTTTTTAATATTAAAATTTGCAACAGATTTTTTAAAAGTAAAATATGCAGTATGGCATTATTGTGTAATTATATGGTTTTAATGATTTCATTTGGTTTAATATCAAGTTGTATTATTTTCACATGTTTCATGTAATATTTTGAAAGCCACGTTGAAACTATCTGTCATATAAATTGTTAATTTTGTATTGAATACAAAATGTGATTTAGTTACATTATATTAGAATTATTATGTAAAGTAGATAAAATGAAAGCATTATTCAATGACATTGAAAGTTATTAATTTACTAACAATATTCTTGATAAATAAATCATATTTTGAGTACTTAAATGAGTATTTTTACTATTTTAATTTAATTAATTTAAGATCATTAGATTCAGGATGATTTAAGTATTTATGGAAACGATTATTATACTTTATAGTCTCTGATGAATTATCTGGGATTATATTATTTTCGTCAAATATCATCTTTATTTTGCTATGACTCCTCTCCGCTGGTCTTTTCATCAAACCCTTAAATGATATTTAGTGAGTAAATAAAAAAAATCTTTTAAGGGCCCTTTTCCACGGCAACGTCCCGTTTATTGCGGGTTCGGTTTTTGCAGGGGGTCGGCCAATGCTTCGTTTGCCAGTTCTTGGGCGCCACTAGAATACTTTTCATCCCCATCGACCGTTGTCTCTTCGACAGATATTTTCTGCCCATTGCCACTTGAGTGTGAATATTCGATGGTAGCCTCCACTACTTGAGTTCTTCTGAGGATATCCTCGTTCCGGATTTTATCTTTTAGCGACACTCATGGATCTCTCCATATGTATAATAAGTAATATTCTATACCCTACAGTATATAAAAATTAAAAAGACTACATTCTCGACATTCGAAAAACATTAATTGTTTTAAAAAAACGTTTCTGAAAGTGAATGTTTTTATAAATGAAAAGTATAATCTGCATACAATATAACACTTACATAGTATTTTTTAATAATTTTATGACAATAAAATAATCTTAAATAAATAAGGCTTAGTGAAATAAATATCGTATATTTATATTTAATCAATATTGATAATTAAATAAAAATAACAATGAGTACAATTATAATACATTATGTAAGTAATTATTACAAGATAAAACTAAGCCCCGCAGTTATCTCTGAAATGAAGCGAGATCTCAAAACAAAGGTGCATAAATAGGTATAGTGCCTTCCAATTAATATTTATTTATCTAGAATTTGCAAACGTAACAAAAATTTAAATATTAATCGTGATTAATAAAATTATTTTACAATTAATTAATAAATTGTATAAATTAAGATCCGTAACGCTTATCGAGTATAAATAACAAGGAAGGGTCTTTTCTGTGTGCGGTGTTCCAAGTAACACCTTATATGAAAACCCCTTATTAAACAGTGATTTTGAACTCGCCGAACTGGAAAATGTCATTTTTCCAAACAAATAATTCAGCCAAGTGAACGTTTTTCCAAACGGAAATTTCGCTGAATGAAAAAAAATGCTTAAAATTATTTTAAAGAATAATACAAGTCGGTTTAAGAATACAATGACGCAACATTGGACACTGTCTAAAACGTGGATGGTCTATCGACCGTTGCTTACTGCGTGTCTTTGGTTGGGTTGAGCTGCTTTTTAGGATAAAATGTTACAGGCCTCGGAGCGTCAGACTAATCATTCGATCTTCTTAAAAATTATGTTTAAGGAACACCCAAATATGCCTCCGATAGTGCGACTTTCATCTCTTAAGTCTTTCTGGAGGCCGTCGAGAAGTATATACGTACACAGATGCACTTCCAGGTGAAGAGATACTATGTGATAAAATATGAATATTCAATACGACGGAACTTTGTTGCGTTAATGGCAGCCATAAGTCCACCTTGCAGCGGATATGAAAGAGAAAATAAATTCAAACGACAACATCGGTTTTCTTGGTTAACGTGACGAAAAAGGTGTATATTGAATGTCCGGACATTTTTTGCACCATGTCAAATTTTAGTTCGAGCTGCAGAATCATAAGAGTCTATCGACTGACCAGGTAGTGAGGACATGGCTTGAGTTTAGTTGTGTTTAACCGATACAAAGAATAAATCATATCTGTAGCGCATAGGCTATACTAGGTTGGCAAGCAGCAGGCAAACCGTTATTTGATAGTGTGACATACGGCTTAAACATCTGCTAAATCTGGTTACTTCTTGTATAGGCAATACACAATCATGTTCAGGTGATGTTAACTGTCAGGTGATTCGGTACACTATTATAGTTCAGCTGGTTGGCAAATCTGTAACGCGTAGGTCACACTAGGCTGGTGAGCAGTGGTTTCCAATCAGCGGCTTAATAACAGCGGCTACCAAGCAGCGGCTGGCAAGAATTGTAACCCACGCTTTACTGTCATCGTCTCTTGTATTTTTAGATGTGACCGACTGATTCGTCGTAGGCAAAGGACGGGTTGTGGGCGGGGACCTTGGGGGCCGCGGCTCGGGGGCGCGGCTGCCCCGGTAGCTGAGTCTCCATCACCAGCCCGGCGAGGGGGCTCCTCGCGGCCTGCTCACGCCTCCGGTGTAAGTCGCAAGCTAGCAGGATCAGCACCAACCCGCTGGCGACTACCAGCCACTGCACCACTTTGATGATCTTCACTTTTGAGTAGACGCCGTGGAGAAGATCTTGCACCGGCTGATTTATCTCAGCACCCTGAAAAAACATTACACATATATATTTTTTAATCAAGAATAATGATATTCAATTTGTTAATTTATAAGAAAAAAATTGTATTAACAATCAATTTCGGAAACAAAGACAATATTTATATTCGTATATTGTTTTTAAATTCTGTCCTACACAATTTTACAAATTTTATTTCCGACTTATCATCCCCGAAGTACACACAAGTATATAAGATTATACACACAAGTATATAAAGAAACGAGTTTAATGAAGTATCACACAAGCTTGACACATTGCGTGTAGAAACAATTTTTAATTCATACATAAGTAATCGTAATCCTAACTGCTGCTCATAAGCTCTTGATACTTTCGATATGAATTACCTCATCTATCCAGATAATTGGGAAAAGTCCTGATTGAACTTGACTCAGAATACTAATGGCAGGAATCTTCACAAGCTCCATGTTAAATTGCATTCTCTTGGCACCTCTCAATGCTGCTCCAGTTTTCTAAAAACAACAAGAATATTGTCAAACCAAAACCTATATAGTGATGAATTTTGTTCAGTCTACGTTATGTAAGCCGTATGTCAGATTGTGATCACCGTAATATTTATATAGATCCTTAAATTATGTTTCAATCGAAATGGTGCGTAATTTATGCATTATTAAATAAATAATTACATTGTAGTTATTTTTTAAATTTATAACACATTTTTACACACAATTTATAAATGAATATGGAACATTAGGGAACAATTGAAGAAAAGCACCTTTTACTTATCTTCGGGCAGTTTTTTTGCTATATTGGCTCCATAGCTGGAGCAATTGGTCACCATAAATTGCCGCCACATAGCTCATACAGTGAGAGTTATTATAACTGAACCTACTAATCATTACAATATTAACTAATTAGATTCCTTATATTAATATTTACTTATTTATAATGATATTAGCTCGATATAGCTCCTTAAGGCCGATGCCGTAAAGCCTCGACAAACGATCTTTTGCCTCTTATTTTTGTTCGCTTGCCTGACATCTACATCGAATGTTAGTTTAATTATATAATGTTAAATGGTGTTTGCATACGCCAAAATAACTGTTGTGACAGTTGGCCCATTGCCAGTTGGTACAACTGTTATCTTGGCAGTTGGTACCGCCGAAATGTCAGAGCGGGCAGCCCGTCGACACGCGCCCGCCATCGTTATAGGAACGCCTAAAGGCGTCCCTATAACGGGCGACGTTATTGACAAATAAACCAGTAATATGTAAAACAGAAACAAGTGTTTGTATTGTGAACACGATCCTGCATCTTTCATGCAGTAAATCGATGTCTTAAATGGAAGAAGAGGATATCTCTAAATATTTTACAAGACAATGTATAACTTATTTATCATTTGTGTCAATATAACACAATCTTATCTCAATATTCCATGATATCCTCTCCATTGCAGTTGTTGAATGATATTGATATAATATGGTGAGACAATGTGATTATTAGTTGATTAATTAATACAATAATGAGAATAATTACTGCACGCATTAAATTAGTTACCGGTTCAATATCCACGAAGGTTTCGTGCTTTTCCTTGCTGGGCTGCAAACCCTGGACATAGTTTAGCAAAGAAGGCGTCGCCAGGTAGAAATGAGGGAAACTGGCCACCACTGGAGATCCCTGACAAGACGCTAGGCTTTGCACACCATCCAACTCGCAGCCATTCACCAGCAGACTCCAGTTCCTAGACAGCAATAACATACCTACTTAGCCTCTATTATATAACCAAACAACAGAACTGTAGAAGAACAGAACCGTAGGAGAACAGAACTGTAGCGTATATGATCAGTTTGTTTCAGTATTCAGGAAACTGGCAATGAGTAGCGAAAGCTAAGACTTCATCGAACATTGATATTTAGAGATTCAAAAACTTACTCGGGACAGTAGCATTTATTATCTGGGTTAGTCACAGACGATCCGAGAACCATTTTAGTTGTTTCGTATCTGTATGCTAGTAAGCTAAAGGCAGTTCTTTTGGCCTTGAATTCTGCATACATTGTCCTGAAAAAAACATCATTAATAAAAAAGAAACGATTATTGACAAAATCGAAGAGAAATCATAATTTCATATTTTCGATCCCAGAATTTCACAAAAACGTTAATTAAATTAATTTTCACTTAATTTGGTCACCGTGTTTTCCAATACCTAATGTTTCCTAAGCAATAAACATTTAAGCAAAGTTTTCCGATTCTAGACAAAATCTAGTAGAATTTGCTGACACTAATGAGAATATTTTAGATAAATTGAATACCTGCAAACATCTGGTTGCAGTATATAAATTGTCTTAGGAAAATTGTTTTCCTCCATCGGTGAAAATATTGTGGTATCAGTTCCTCTAATTTTGCTGCAGTCTTCTTCCCAGTCCAGAGTGGTGCTGTTCTTGTAGGCTACTATCTGCCCCAGGTTAGCGGTACTGCCGATGCCTCGGTTGACGGTGTAAGGACCGTCAAACGTATCGTTTACCTTAAAACAAATTGCTTATTTTAAAATACAACAATTAAATTTATTTATTTTTTCAAGCCACTATAGATACACAATTGATTAAAATAATACATTGCTAATAATAATAAATATAAAGAAAACCTCAACATGTGTATGAGAGAGAAAAATGGAGATGAAAAAATAACCATATCGTAAGTTCATTAAGTCAAACTGGGATGATATTATTATTAAAATATTCAAGACATCAAGTGTATCCATAGTAAATTTCTTTTAATTTTTGTGATTTTTATTTCTTGTGTACATCTCTATGTAGGTTTCGTATATTTTTTATCTTACCGATATTAATATTGTAACGATTATTAGTTGTTAATATATTTTATGACTTTGTGTGAACTATTTTAAATTTCATGTCCCTTTTATTACAATTTGATGAAAACGTGTATATAGGAACATAAGCTACATCAATAAAGAAACAATTTCTTTGAATTATTGAAGTAATTTTAAGTAACTTTAAAGCATTAATACGAGTAATATTTCTGGAAAAGTTATGAATTTCGTTTTTTTTTCGAAAAAATCGATGTGTCATGTTACAAAACGCCGCATCAAACATTCAGACATTTTAGATGGACGAGTATTTCATGACACAAGTATTTATTACCTAAAAGAAAATTTCAAACACTAAATCTTTGTTGTCATATACACTTGCTTATTAATTAGTAATTTGTTTGTTACTCACGTGGCCAAACATAGAGAAGTAAAACCCTGGTTCATCTTCGCTCACCCTCATAGTTGGAGGCATCTGCCCTTTGATACCATCACATACGATTCCTGCAATATAGAAATAAATAAATAATACGACATTTTAGGTCTTTTTTCTTTGAAACAAAATATATCTTCGGTTCCTTGGATTTAATATTAATACAGTAAAATTGTTTACTTTTTAATTGGGTACAAAAAGTTAATTTTAATTTAATTACTACTAAGACTGTTATTTTTCTACATTGTTTATTTATGTATTGTATTTGTATAAATAACTTCTTAGGTTTTCACGGCCAGATTTGATATTGAGGCTTTTGGGCTTAGAGGTGTGTGGCGAATTATTAATTTCCAATATTTAACTGGTATCCGGTGGGTATAGCTCAATGGTCAAAGCGTTTGATTTGCAATCCAAAGGTCGTGGGTTCGATCCACGACGGAGAAAAAAAAGATTTTTAATCGATTTCAGAGCTCTGAAATACCCCGTTCTGTGATTTTGATCCCTCACCCGTAAAATTCCAGTCATAGCCTATTAATTTAAATTGGTGGTAGACGAATGTCATCCCGCAAAGACCACCCATTCATAGTAATTTACTGTAATAATAAGGATGAGGCGTGAATCTCCGTCTATAGTCTATGACGTTGGCGGATCAACACTCCAAATGCAGCGCTTAGTCATATGCAGCGTGTTAAGCGTCATAGAATTCCAATGATGAGACTTCAAAATTACTATCACCATCTGTCGGTATTCTCCTATATGTGTTTACATAAAAAAGAATAATAAACTGTCCGTATAATTCTCGAGATTAATCAACGGTTATGAATAGTAAAGCCACCTACAACTTACACGATACAATATCTTCAAGGCCGCTGAAAATTTCTATCTGATCCCTTCCGCGCATAAAAAATTAAACGAAAAATAGTAGACCATATTTCGGAGATGATAAATGAATGTCGAGTTTAATTATGTCCAGTGGAGTTGATAGAACAATCGTATCCTTCATAAATAGCAAGTACAACTTAATTTACATATTAGATTCTTAATTTCAATAGTGTTACTCACAAGTTTTGGATATAAGATCCATATTATTTATATAGTGTCCCAAAATATCAATTATCCCACCATCTAAGAAATTGTTAAATTAGTACCATAAAAAAATTCACCCCTGCCTTTAAAAATTTCAAATAAAATAAAATAAAGCTAATATGTATTTTACTTCCCTTAATACGGATGGCACTGATTCTGCGTCAAGATTGTTGGATAAATATGTTGATTAAAAATAATTATTAAAATGCTAAAATAAATATTAAGTGTATGTATAATGAAATTGTCTATTGTAATACTCAAGTAATTTTGCGTAAGTCTATTGTAATACTCAAGTAACCTTTTTTAGGACAACATCAACATACTTAGTTCCTTTGATCTGAATGTTACTTTTATTTCGGCTTTTTTTTTGTATGAAATATTCAGCAAACAATACAGCATGTTTCTATTGTAATGTAATTTTTATATTAACCGATCGCAATCAGGCATTGCCTTTCCGAATCGAAATTTTTATTGTATTTTAATAGTTCACTCAGGGACAAAAAATGAATCGCAATAATTATATGGTTTTCGTTATTCAAACTTCACTATTATGTATACGTAGATTATTTTAGATTACTTCCATTTATTATTTATAGATTTTATTTATTTATGGCATGTACATCATCATCATTGAACATTGGGACCTTCTGTTGCTTGCCTTTATTGCTTTGTTTTTAGTATTTAATCATAATTACCTATGTTTGTATATAAATCTTGATTGTAGGAGTACTTCAGTAACTATTTGTTTTTTTTTTTTAATTTGTTATGTTCTGTTATAAATTGAATGAATAATGTACCAAAAATGATTTATTTAATATAGTCGTATGTAAATACGAGTACATACACGTCATTATAATTTTAAATTAATTTATACTTAAAAAAATTATAAATTAAAAATATTTAGTTTTGATTCACATTTATTTTAAATGATTACATGTTTCAGCCTCCCTGGAGACCATCTTCAATAAGGTTTATCAATCATTATTGATGACGGTCTCCAGGGAGGCCGAAACATGTAATCATTTAAAATAAATAAAAACTTATTTTTTTTTAATTAAAAATTAATTCAAAATTAATTAAAAATCATAATTATGCAGTTTCACCAAGTATCGTCAGTTGATAACTTTAATGTTATACACGTCATTATTTAAAAAGTTTTTTAAGTTCGTATAAAATCGATGTATGATTTTTCGGACTGATCCGTTCACCTAATTCACTGTTAATTCATACAAAAAGAGATTTAGTGTGGGTATACAAAAGGTTTTCCATTTTATTTGACACCTAGAATGTAGATTTTTGCTAACCTTACACAATCCTGTAGATAGTTTTTGTGAGTTCTGTAAATTTCTTGTGTGCGATCGTTCCGCCAACGCTCAGTGGCCGACTATACACAGCTTATGTTATGTCATTTCAAGCGTTAGTGGCCGCTCACACAACATATTTGTTGTTTTTACTTTCGACCATAATTCAAAGAACTCAAACCTTTTCAGTGAGAGCCATACTTAATTTTATTTGAACACATGACTATAAAAAATTTAAACGACCATTTTTTGTAAAAATAAATAATAATGTGAGATTAGACTTTATCTTGCTTGTTATAATTATTATTTTTAAATTGCGAAAACGATGATCGTTTTTCTCGATCAATATTTCGATTGGATGCATTTTTACATTTTTTTTTTGCAATTTTATATGTTTGTTAGCAAAATAAGTATTTCCCAAAATATAAACTGTTTTTTTAAATTTTATATTCCTATGCAATATATTTTTGGTTAAACTTAGTTGACGATATACTCTGATGCATTTCCGATATTCCCGATGACGCCGAGGAGATCGATGACAGCGACGATAATGGGGGGTATAAATTTATAAACAAATAAATATATGCGATTTTTTTGTAAGCAATTCTTTAAAAAAACAGTCGGCCTCCAGCGTAAGTTTAATCGCGTAACGCGCGGGCTGGATAGTGTTAATACTGCTGTCACAACATTTGTGTTTCCTCTCTCAAATTCCCTTCAAGAAGCAGATTATTTCCTTGCACTTGCAATCTTTCACAATCATTATATACGCACATTCACTTTATATACACATTCTTTCCGTACACATAGTTCAGCCAGCCTGGTTGAGCGTCGAAACTCTTAAAGTAAATATGGTACTTATTTAATATTATACAGTCGATTCCGCTTAATTGGGATACCGCTTAATTGGGACAGCCGCTTATTTGGGACAAATCTCAAAGAACATAAACCAAACCAAGAAACCAATAGTAAATTTATATGTTTAATTGGGACAACATTCCGCTTAATTGGGACAGTAAATTTAGATCGCAGCATAGTTACACATATTCTTAAGAAATGTGAGGATTCAATTGTAGAAGGTATTAAAACAAAATATGAAAAATTAGACGAAGATGACGATGATGATGATGTTGACCTGTGCCTGTGACAAACCAGGAGGCAAAAAAATGTATGGCTGTGTTACAGCGTTATTTTATGCAGGAAGGAAATAAAGGGAGCCCTATATCCGCACTGAATATCTGTGCTAATTTTGTAGAAGTGAAATGTTACAAAAACAAAAGACAGACTACATTTGACTCATTTTTGCATTGAATTAAATTGTATGTACCTACCCATTTATTATTTTAACTAGGATTTTTTTTCTTAAAACTTTATATTACATATTTGTAATTCATATAATAATTTATATTACCTTTATGTAATTTACAGTTTCCAAGAGTTTATAAAATAAAATTATTTAATAAAAAATGCATAGTTAAATTTTATTTGTGTATTACTGGTAAATGACCTTAGTTGCCGAAACCAAATAAATTATTTAAAAAAAAAAGTGAAATTCGCTTAATTGGGACAAAATGTGCAAGTCCCGATGTGTTCCAATTAAGCGGAATCGACTGTATTTAATTTTCTTCCTCTTCCATTAGTATTTCTTTATAACACTATTATTTTTTCTTTTATATCAGCACAATTTGACACATCCAAGTACATATCTACGCTTTAATAGTGTTGTAGACTTCCACGAATGTAAAAAGAATGAGTGATGTTTATAGACTTACCCACCATCATGGCCTCGCTGGAGCAGTTGATGAAGATTCCACCGAAGAGGAGGTCGCCTACAGTGGCACTAACGAAGGGGCTGGTTGGGTTGCTGAACAGCTGGGGGTAGATGGTCTCGAAGGTCTGCAGCATAGACGGTAGCATAGTCTGCACCTTGATCATCATACCCTGAGGAAAGACGGAAAAAAATAGTTATCTCGGACTCAATAATTGTAATGTATGCAATATATATATGCAATGCAATGACGCATATCTAGAAGCAAATCGGTCACTTATCATCGGTGATTAGACTATTAAGACCTGTCTGTCAAAACCTTTAAAATACGGGAAATGAATTGTAACCGTTACAAAGCCGCCTAAGTTTCTTTCTATAGTTATTCTCATTCACATCGTATGTTTATTATTTACAATAAAATCGTGTTCTTGAGAGACTTGTTTCTTGATTACTTGTATACAGATTGATAAGCTTAACGACAAGCCGCTACAATAATTGCAATTCTATTGTGGCTTTAGTTATAACTTATTGTTTGTGCATATGAAACAATATTTCCCGTAATTCAATAGTGACGTGATGTAAGGCACTAATAATAACGAAATTCTTTACTTCGAGATTATATCTTCCATATCCGCTCTCTAATTGGAGCTTAAAACCGCCACAGGCCTC
The DNA here is from genome assembly GCA_022606575.1 of Glossosoma conforme. Lineage (NCBI taxonomy): Eukaryota > Metazoa > Arthropoda > Insecta > Trichoptera > Glossosomatidae > Glossosoma > Glossosoma conforme. The sequence continues at coordinate 1,237,399 of JAGTXR010000102.1, read as the reverse complement.
GTTCCAAGCTATCTCTACACCTGAGTATATTTTGTATAGTTTCCGATGGCCTATAAAAACGAGTCCAAAGATAACATGCAAATAAAATGGAGACGTCAATAATAAATAAAGAAAAATGTATGACGTCATTATGATACACGCTCCTAATGGAGAGTTTTGCACGCGATATTTGGGACACTTCCCATTATTTAATATAATTAAATAGTTAGTAACCAGTAAGAGAATACAAAAGACGATTCTTTTATTTTTAAAAGTTTTTAAAATCATATTGTAAAACGACAATAGAAAAAATTAATGCCTTCTCTAGTAACTAAGACTTATAGTAACTAATACGATAAATATACCCGTACGCTGTAAGCTAATAAAAAACACATTAAATGTGCGATTAAATTTAGGTTACCATTTTATAGCTGCGATAATCACCGATTCGATAGAAATGTTAATATAGAATTATCTAATGTCAAAAATGAAAAATATAAGCATATCGACGACGTTCAATGCTACAAATTTATTTTAAACAATTGGTGATATCACCTTATAACGAACTAGAGTGAAGTGTTATTTTTGTGTGAAAGCTTCACCGTTCTGTAACAATTTATCTGGCGACAAAACGTTAAGCTATTCAAAAATATTAAGAAACTACGTTCGAGACCGGTACAAGTTGATATAACCCAAAACTTAATGTCGAAAATCTAAGTTCCTTCTTCATCCATTTTTAACCCGTGACTGTGATCCTAATTCAATGTCACGTTATTTATATTTATTACTTATGGACATCGACATGGTGCTTATCTGAAAGTGATAAAAAATACTAGAGGCCTTTGACATGTGGTCGTAAAGAAGAATTCTCGGAATTTCCTGGAGATACCACGTCAAGAACAATGAGGTTCTCAGGATAATCAAGGAAGATAGGCACCTAGTAAAAACGATATCAGTGAGAAGAGCCCGATGGATCGGTCACATCATGCGCCACGATGGTCTTCTTCACGACATTGTGGAGGGGATGGTTGAGGGTAGAAACTTTAGAGGGCGCCGTAGACGGTAGTATTTGTAGCAAGTGTTCGAGGACATGAGTTGTATCTCTTATGCTGAGCTGAAGAGGGTTGCGGAGGACCGAGAGGAGTGGAGATCGAGATGCAAGATTTTGTTGCTGCAAACCAATCCACCGGATTGATACTGCGACGAAGACTTATGCGTATTTGCTCCACAATTGTTCAAAGGAGAATCTCGCTGATTATTTGTTTCTAACTCATAATAATCTGAATGAGCACATTTTCAAAAATACTTCAAGTGGGCTTAAAATCCATAATTTTATGGTGGCAATTTTCTGCGACCATATGGTTTAGTTCGGAAGCGGATTTGAAAGAAGAGATCGGTTTATTAAGAAATAATTTGATCAATTTGTCTTACCATTAGAGCTACATTGAGGACGGTAACCATGTCACTCTCTTTCAGTTGCTGGCTCTTGGCTTGATTAAAATTGAAAATCTTCTTTAGATCGTATGAAATAGTGTCGTTTGCACCCAGACGAATATTTCCCTTTTCTCTGTACTGACTGAAAGAAAAAAAATAACAAAGATTAAGTTTATATCAATCACACAGAAAATAATATCATTGTTTAAACAATAATTATTAATCATAATACTAGTATATTACGATATATATTGAACTAAATGCATAAACCAATGTTTTTATGTAAAAAAAATGCGTATTGTGAATTCGCTTGTCATTTCGACGATGTCTTATGAGTATCAACTATGACATTTTTTAGGTGAAGGATCAGACTCACACAAAACTGGCAAGGGGATTTTTAGTATTGTTGGTTACTACAAACTATAATTTTGTTCTTGCACGTCCTTTATTGTTATAGACGTTTGGAGGCGTGACTTTTAAAGACCTACTTTACCAATAGTAATTATTTTCTCTTATATTTGAGTAATCGTATGTACACGTGTCAACAGGTCACACGTGCCTAAAAGTCAATAAATATTTACTATGTTTATACTCGTATATTAACTATTGTCACGTATTTGCACTTTAAATATATACAAAAGAACACGTCCAGATTCTGAAGAAGATCGCCCATCTGTTGATTTGATTATGCATTTTACTTTTGAAAATAATCGGTATGACGAGAGAGTTATGTGAAAAGGATTTGTAGTATTTTTACACTATTTTTAATAAAAAAAAGTATGATCGATTTCGGAAATTGAATTATTATATGAACCGGCCTTTAAAAAACCGAGTTCAAAATGTATTTTAAGCTGCTTATTATACAAATGGCAATAAATATAAAAGAAATAACCAGAAGCAATCTTATCCCTGCGTATGATCTTGGAAAAGAGGATAAAAGTGGACCAAGATACATATATTGCCTTCGTGGACATTGAAAAAGCATTTGATAAAGTAGATTGGGAGAAGCTCTTCGATGTAATGAAAGAAATTGGAGTCAAATACAAGGAACGAAGACTCATATTTTCACTATACAAAGAAGAAGCTGCCATAATATCACTTGGAAATGTCCAAAAAGAAGCAAAAATACGTCAAGGGGTGAGACAAGGATGCTCTCTGTCGCCTGTACTCTTCAACGTATACATACAAAATGCAATTAATAACATAAGGGAAAAAATGAGCCATAGAGAGGGGGTTAAAATACATGGCCAAAAGATTGATATGATAAGGTTTGCTGACGACATTGCTCTGATTGCTGAAACTGAAGATGAACTCACTGAAGCACTGACATCCATGGAAAACATATTTAATTCCAACTACAATATGAAGATAAACAGCACAAAAACGAAAGTCATGAGAGTAAGCCGCAATGAGCAGCAGAAAATTAACATATCAATGCTAGGAGTACCCCTAAAAGATGCAAAAGAATTTGTATACCTTGGAAGTACGATCACCTGGGATGGCAGAACAAAAAGAGAAGTCAACAGTTGAATACATCAAGCAAGGCTAGCTTTCAATAAAAAAGCCAAAATTCTTGAGTCAAAGAATATTACTTTAGGGCTCCGCAAGCAACTTGCCAAAACACTTGTTTGGAGCATCTTAATGTACGGCTGTGAGACATGGTGCTTATCTGAAAGTGATAAAAAAAGACTAGAGGCCTTTGAGATGTGGTCGTACAGAAGAATTCTCGGAATTTCCTGGAGAGACCACGTCACGAACAATGAGGTTCTCAGGATAATCAAGGAAGATAGGCACCTAATAAGAACCATCTCAGAGAGGCGAGCCCGATGGATTGGTCACATCATGCGCCACGATGGTCTCCTTCACGATATTGTGGAAGGGATGGTTGAGGGTATAAACTGTAGACGGCGCCCTAGACGGGAGTATTTGCAGCAAGTATTCGAGGACATGAATTGTAGCGCTTATGCTGAGCTGAAAAGGGTTGCGGAGGACCGAGAGGAATGGAGATCGAGATGCAAGATTCTGTTGCTGCAAACCAATCCACCGGATTGATACTACGAAGAAGAACCAGAAGCTTGAAGACAAGCTTTGGTTTATCGTGGAGATCATCGGGAACTATGTATAAACTCTAGATACATAGACGAAACTTGAGACAAATGCAAGGATAATTGCAACTGCCAAAACTGTGAGTTGGTAAAATGCTTTAGATATGAAGTGGATTTGAAAGATAGAAGTTAACAGACATATTCCAACCAGGTCCACTAGTTTCAAATGTTTACTAGTGGCTTTCTAAGAATTAATTTGCATTATACTTACTCGTAAACGTATGGTCCAATTTCCTGGAGGATGGGTTGACTCCCATTGGCAACTTCATCAGGATTAGTCACATTGAATATGAAGACTTTGAAGGTCAACGGGAAGGGCATCTTCTCCCACATTTTGTAGCCATCAGTGCCCTCTTCCAGTGCCACTTGCTGCAAAGATTCAATGGAACCAGCATTACTCTTAGTTGTGTTACAATACATAAGGTACTCATATTATCAATGAGTAACAGGAGTAAAATTCTAAAAGTGGTAAGTGCTCTAGAGGCAAAAAGATTTGAACGCCTATCAGGCTAATAATTAGGCCTAAGGAATTCGACCCTGTCTACTTTGCATTCTAACCCTATGTACGAGTAGAATTCGGTTTCTTCGTTATTCGAACCGTCAGATGGATCTGAAAGTGCGAATCAAATAATAGAATTAAAATATTTTTATATTTAAGTTATATATAAATATAAGATAGTAAATTGTTTCAAATTGTGGTGTTAAATTATATAGGTTTGTAAATACGAGTATAAATAAATGATATACGCATATGTAGGTATCTACTTTCCCGGGTAAATAAAACCTCCGAATTTGTGCACTAATTTTCAGCTTCATAATTAAACACCTAAAATGAAATAACAATTTTTCTGATCTGCGTATCTTTTAAAATTTACTATTATGTCCATCTCCTTAATTTTTTTAAGGAATCCAATGATTAGGTAAGTTAATATAAGTACTGAGATCCTCCTCTCCACGTAAGTTATTGAATTGCGTGGTGGCATGATGAGGAGCAGTTTGACAGCACAAAGCGTTTTTCTGAAGCACATTGACATATATATTTCGATACATTTACAAACTTCTAGCCCAGAGCTAGTCACAGCATTCAGGCCGGGATAACCACAATACGATCTCGCCGCCGTCGGCACACAACTGACACCCAGCGCCGCAAGTGGCGATCTATATAACTAACGTCACATCCGCGACCGGACTTGTCCAAAATTCCAATATGGCGACACATACATGTACGACAAGCGAACAGAAATAAGAGACGAAAGATTGTATATCCAGGTTGTCGGTACCAGTTAGCAAGGGCTATATATCATGCTGATGTCAGTACATTCCTGTGCACTTTCATTACAAGACATGAAGTGTATAAATTTCAGCCATATCCATGATATCAAAATTTGTGAAAGACATAAGAGCATCTAAGTGTAAGGAATATAATTTCATTGTGTATTTATTATAAAAAAAATACTAAGAGTTGCATATATTCAGTTAATTTCTATACATTTGTGGATATTTACACCCTTTTTGCAAAAATACAATGTATTGCGTAAAACCTTTTATCGAATCATAGTTTCTTTGTCCATATTTCCATCCGATATGTTTTAAAAGCAAACACTGAGCATATGACTTTTACGGTCAGCAATTGAAAAATATGTCCTTCAGCCAATTGAATGTGAGCATTGTGTTGAGGCTTGTGAACAGACTTATGAATCTTTACCTGCTCAAGATTCATCATAAACATGTACTGGAATATGCCCTTTATAATAACAGTAATAATCTTTGTACTCTTTAGATGGATCTTTGGAATACTATTCATAACTTTATTTATCAACAGAACTTAATTTACAAGTTGAAAAAATACAAATCACAAATACGAGTAAATAACAACGAAAAATAATGTGAATAACTTCCGGTAAAATATTTGATACACAAATTATTGCTAAAAGAACTGAAAAATAAACTGTGTCACTATATATATCATCGTGTCGGAAACAACAGGGTCAGATCCTGTCTGCCCAGAAGTGGGCGACGTCGATGGCCATCATCAGGTCTTCCCGGGTGCAGCTACTCGGACACAGCGCACACTCCAGAAGGTGTGACTGCTCCACGGCCCAGTCACATTCAGTCGGTCCGCTGTAAAACTGCCAGGCTTTGTAAATAACCGTTTCCAGGGGGCACCACGCGGAGGTTTTTTCTTTGCTCCCCTGTGTTACTACTGCCTTATCAATAAAGTATAAGGGAAACATTTAAAAACTCTTGTTCTGATATTCTTGTTTCACATTTCATTTTCTCTTACTTTATAAAGTAAGTAAAGAGTCACACTGAGTTTTGATCTGTCCATACCACGATGCGATGGGTTACATTTTTCGAGAAAAATCTGTTGTTAGAATGAACGTATCTGCGTTATAAATTAATACCGATAGTATGCATTAGTTGAACAACTTAGTTTTTAAGCGTTGTGGAAGTTTCGATTTCAGAATGCAATATACTTAGTTTTAAAATTTGGCCATCCAAATTGTATTCCATTGTAGATTTATTTTAAGATGTCGACTATACTCGTACATCTCATATTAATACTTAAGATATTTGGTTCAAAATAATAAGTGGAACTGTGCTATCAAACTTTTGAGAAGCAACTCAGATATCTTTATGAACTTAGTTATGTTTAAATTTTTTACGATGTCCTTTGTCACTATTCCGAGTTTGCTGCTTATTACGTTAGATACGCCACTGTATCTAAATCATGATAATATTACCTGTTGACGCTCGTGACCCTTCTTCCATACATTTTGTAATTACGGATGTATTGATTTCATCAGGTGCAAATGAATAAATTACGATTGTCATCGCAAATGACGTAGGTGGATCAGGGGTGCAACACAGGGGTTGCCAAACGGTGTGTCTTGACCCCATAAACTGTATTTTACTATGTATAAACATGAAAATAAACCTTCACAGTGTGAAGTAATCTCTTATCGATATGGATGCTTCTTGTTTTTATTATGACTAAATTATGTAAATATGCTCTCTTTTAAAAGCATTCGGTCACCACAAATAGTCGCTACACAGTTTTGTCAGCTTTATTTATTATTTACTCTTCTGTAGTCATCTTTGCATCGGGAGCTATGCCAACTATTATAAATATTGCATACTACGCATAATTCCAGACGGCCTCCAGGATGAGAGCCCGGTGACTGGAAGAGAAGGCAACTGTATTATGCAGAGGATATTTAGTTTTTTGATTATCATATTTATAAGGAGAGAGTATAATTATTCCAACGCACCCAAATTATTATGTATGATTTAGTCTATATGGAGTGCTTAACACAAATATGTACTTAATGCTTTTAAGACACTTGAGTTTGTATCAAACAAAACATCGAATTTATATATCTAATCGTTCTTATTTTATTGTGATTAAGAAAGTGCTGAGATACTAGAATATATACAGCATTATTATCCAAAATTAATAAAAATACATCAATTTTGCGAATGTTGACAGAAAATAAGTTTATAAAGTATATGAATCGTGATCACAGGGTCGGTTGAAGGAACACAATTAAGAAAAACGTTTTAAAATCATCAAGCATAAATAAAAAATAAAAAATAAAAAAAATATACAATATTATCTTTAAAAATATCAGATATAAATAAAAGAATTTTAAGAATTTATCCCACAATATATTTTTTGACGACATGTTTCGGCCAGGTCGAATGGCCATTTTCAAGTCAGCTAGTAAAGTGATTGTTGGCTCTATATAAAGCAAAGAGTGAGTGAAAAGGTGTATATGAATTGTGTGATGGGTATATGTGTTTTGGAAATCATTAATGTAAAAGGGAACTCATTGATGTCACAATAATATATTCTAATAATTCTTTTATTTATATCTGATATCATGGAATTCCACCAAGAAATATCGATCTAAAAAATCGAAATAATTTAAAAATATGATGCATGATCAATACGGTTCGGGATAAGGAAGGATGTAGGCAAATGGTGCACAGGACAAGAGTATTCCAGGTTCCCACAACAATAAAAATGGTATTATATTTGTAAAGCCACACAGATTTAAGAAAATCCACAGTCTCATCGGGAACTTTAACCCGAGGCTGTTCTCACGATAGTTGAACACATAACCACTTTAAATATACATGTTCAGTGTCACTGATACAGGGTGTACCAAATAGAACATTACAATTACGGCTGCACGCTAACAATCACCTTCAAAACATTTCATACATATTAGCAGCACGATAAAATACTACATACAGGAGTGCATGAGAAGCATCGATATAGAGGAATTAAAAATACTCGAATATTTTGAAGAAATCCTCACTGTCATGAATTTCAGTTACGATTACAGATGAATGTTCTAATAAGCATGTTGGAGTTCCATAGTAACGCCTTAAAAACAACTAAATATATAGAAAATTGAGTAAGTTGTGTATCTTTTGCTTCACCGTAATGGTAATAAGGTCAAGCATTTACGCCCTATAAATGACCTTTATACTATACATCATCCCTTCAAGAAAAGTACTAGATAGCCAGTTTTATTTGGGACGTCTGCAATAAGATGAATATGAGTATGCCGTTATCAAGCGTACGCATCCCTTCAACCGACTCTGAATCATATTCTCCTTAAATCAGACTTTTTTTCTGTATACATACAAAATGAATATAATTAACTACTTTAATTAGCTACTTTGTCCTGAATTAAACGTTACATTTCTCAATGTTATTTGCGAAAACGCCTGATTGTAGCGGAGTCTTAAATGATGAAAAAACGAATACTTGACGTATCCTGATATAAAATACTCGTAAAAACAGAAGTGCTGCAATCGTTCGCTTTATGCTTTTTAAGCCACGACGGAAAAACATATTATAATCGTTAATAAATTAATGTTTTTTAATAGGCGTTAATAATCAGTGTTTCATTTTATGGCGGAAAAATAGAATATAACCAGTTTTAATTTTCCAGGATGTAGTTACTCAATAAAATACTTAAGTAATAGATATATGGTACACAGTATACATCATTCTTGTACAACAATATAATTAATGAGTTTTCTTTTAACATACATCTTAACCGTTTGTGTCTACATCACTAGCAACATCACTATCATTTGTTTGACAGCTGTTAGATGGACATAACACGGATTTTAAGCCAGATATGCTGTACTTCTGGGGTTTATATAGCGAGAATAATTCATTCAAAATGATCATTACAAGAAATCAAATTTATTTCATTAGCTATAAAACTCAATTAATTATTAAATTACATGTAATGAAATGTTCTATCATACTTTGACAGCAATATAATTTTTTTATTAAATTTTAAGCTTTAATACATAACCACTTTAATTTCATTTTCTAGCATCTGGACACATACCGTTGCGAATTGTCTGTGTTCGGGTGTTAACAGAGAAGTTTAGATATGAACGAAATTCAAATTAAACTATTAAGAATCCAACACATGAAACTAACTTTACTGTGACTTTCCTATCAATTCAGGGTGGTTTAATTTAGTAGGTTGATAGTTATTTAAGCGTTTGGTATGTATACAGAAAAGTAGTGTGATTTAAGGAGAATAAGATTTTCTTTTCATTCATAAGAAGTTTATTTTAGGAAGATAATTTTTAGGCAGCTATACTGTCCAGGGTAGCAGTAGCTTTTAGTGCCTAGTAAAAAAATATTAAATAGGTATATAATTACTTATGGATACTCCACCCATGCGCGCAGAGTGGATGTTGCAATTATGCCTAAAATATTATCTTTGCACAAGGTAGTTTTGCGTCAGATTCAGACTAGAATAGTTAACTTTTTTCCTGTAAAATCTCATTTTTTATTCATATCATTAAAAAGACAGAAACGCTAGATCTGATCGACTGTAATATGAAAAGGAAGATGCAATTATTGCTAAAGAATAATTAGATATAAACGGTACAACTAAGCGGAAATTCATAATTATTAAAGAGGCACTAGTCACATTGTTTTGTCCTATTCATATCTTCGACTTGCATATATTATGCAACTTGCTTATAATCATGTCAATGTCAAATATGTACCCAGTTACATAGCAATACTTAACAACCACCTAACTTCTTACCTCCAAACCTTGGAAGAACACAGACGTAAAGTTATTTAATTAAGGATTGTGTACAGTTATTACCATATGATAAGGGCCTCCAAAAAAAATACTGAGGGCGCCATACAGCCTAAACTTGGCACTGTGCAGGACCAGAAGCGATGAAGGTAAATTATATGAAAAGCAATAAATTTTCTATAACAACATGGATTCGAAGCAGTAACATATAAAACGACAAATATTACACTACATGGTATTGTATCTTTTGGGTTAAGCAGTGTGTTGCGAATTGTTTCGATCCACTATTTTGACCGTCATTACAGGGGTCTTCTTCAGGGTTGACGACTTTTAGATGAGTTAATATCTTGAGGTAGGTCAGCCGTCATCCTAACGTACCTTCACGAGCTTCACGATGAGTATGTTCTAAGGAACCTACCTCTTAAAAACCTGCACAGACAAGCAAGGAAAGGACAACCACAGTCCGACATGACGTTCGTGGAGGTATGCTCCCTGCAATGTAGGTCGAAATATTGGATCGAAACAATTCGCCACACACGGCTTAACTCAAAAGCCACAATCTAGCCGTGAAAACGTAAGAATTTATTACATATTCGTATATTTTGATTTTCATGGTATCAATCATTTGTGATTCATCAATAATTGCCATTACCCATTAGAATACATACAATTTATTCGTTACAAAGCATTTTCTCGTTAGTAAACACTTTGTTGCAGAAAAATAGATTTAATAATTGCAGATACGTGTGTAGATAGACAATAATTAAAGTAGTAGACAAATTTTGTATGGAAGAATAAAAGGCCAACGAGGTCGGTGGAGTAAGGTCAGAAGCGCCAAGAAAAACGTAGCAGATGATATTAGAGGTGAAGATATAAGGTTGACCGGTTGTTAAGAATGTTGCATACGTAAATCATCTAGATCACGGTGATCCCTCCTAATTTCAATTATTATTAAAAACGTCTTTGAAAGCCTTAAAATTATTTAATTCAATAAAATCCATTAATTCTTGGTTGGAATTTAATAATTGGCACTCGTGGTTCGAATAAAGCCCGACAAGGATCAACGAATTTATAAATTGTAAGAATATACTACTTACAACAATAGCACATTGTAAGCGAGGTTCTTATTAGATAACCGTAACCAAGAACATTATACGCGAACCAAAACATGGATAGGTTATCGCCCGTTTCTTACGGCGTGTCGTTGGTTGGGTTGACCCGCCCCTAAGACCAAATAGTCTCGGGAGCGTCGGGGTTATCATCCGATCTCCTGAAATATTCCTATTATAAAATCGACCAAAAATATGCCTCGTATAATATAGCAGCCGTCTCTTATATTCCGCGCGCTCTTACTCTGGAAGTCGTCGAAAGACAAATATGTTCTCACAGTGCCGGTTTTAGGGGATGGCGAAGTGGGTCGGTGCCCCAGGGCGTCGAATAAGCTAGGGGCGCCGAAGGCAACAAATATTTCTCATATTATTTTTAAATACAAAAAGTATGAGGCGCTAAAAAAAATGCCCTAAGGCGCCGTAGGGTCTAAAGCCGGTACTGTGTTCTCAGATGGACTTTCGTGTGCAGAGATGTCTTCGGACGAGGTATGGACAAAGATAACTGACAGAACAGTGGTGAAAATTGATTTTAAATTAAATGTAGATATGATTTATTACGTAACGTATATGTAAAGCAAAAAAAAACATTGAATTGTTTTTGTTGCGAACTTGTAAAAAGATAAACAGATATGACTTGAAAACGCACAAAATATAAAAATATACATTGTATGTAACAGTGTGACACGAAAGGGGTTTGAGCAATCGACCTATTAGTTGAAAAATTAGTAATAGCAGGCCTGAAAAAGTTTTATTTTTATTTTAGAGCCGCATTAAAAATGATTGGCAAACTTATAAAGCGGCAGATTTATAAAGTCGCAGAAGAATCGAAGGGAGACTATTGGGCGGATGTGACTTTCCTGGAGGTCTTAGAAGAACAGCAATTAAATGTCCCAGAAAAGGGGATGACTAGGAAATCTTTATGAAGTTTGAACAAGTTGTAAAATAAATTAGCAAGCTTAACGAAAAATAATTATTCGAAACAATTGTCCCGCTCAAATAACAGTTAGTAACACTGTAGACTTTTCCAAGACTAGATGATCAACAGGAAAATAAGGTTTTAGATTAACGTCAATGAACCAGCAAACGGGGTGTTAGCTGACCTCCAGCTAATTGAGAAAGCGATATTAAAGGAAAATATAGATACAAGACTGAATACGAAAAGCAAACAATCGAAAGTGGTGAAAATTCATACGGGAGGCGTACATCTTTTCACAAAACGGAAATGAACTAGTGAATTACTTTCAAGGTTTGGATTTTAAATACAATGAATATTGTTTCTTCCCATGACACAAAATAATATTCTGTTCCCGAAAAATATACAGGATGAATCTATTTCACAATTTAATGTTTTCATTTGTAAGACGAAATTCATTTAACAAGAAAAAATATTACGATCCCTTTTAATAAGTAACTAAAATGAATTGCATTAAATTTTGAGTTAAAAATTAAGTAAACCAGATACACCATTACTACGCAGTGAGAAAAAATAACATTTAGTAAAATTTAAGTGTAAGTTGCTTTTTGTGATTGACAGTGATATAATTAAAAATGAGGATATCCGAAAAAAGACTGCATTCATCAAAATAATTGGCGGATGTATGGTGTGTGGTATGGTCAAGACAAATCTGTTATAGGTATGACGGACGATGGGGATGAAACATGTTGTAATAGCACCTAAGACCCGGCAAACGAAGCATCAACCCAGGGCCGGTTTAAGGGGGTGGCGCAGTGGGTCGGCTGCCTATGGCGCCTAGTGACCTAAGGGCGGTGAGAGCAGCTTAACTTGCTTACTATTTTTCATACTGCGCCCTATCTATATTAAATATAATTGTGGTATAAAATTAATTGCAATGATTGACGCGAAGCAAAATATATTATTCCAAATACTCTCATTTTTTGGACTTTTACGTTTTTCGGACAAGTAACAGAGGGCGCCAGATTTTGTTTCGCCCTGGGGCGCCGCAGGGTCTAAAGTTGGCACTGAATCAACCGACAAGTTACAGGATAGCGGATGATATATGAAGAAGAAGCGATGGAAGAACACATGTTTATGATGATGATGTATACTTCTCCGCTGTAAAATATGAATTTAAATAAATAAAATGTTATGTTTTTGAAACAGTGGGAAATGAGGATCGTGCGAACGGTTAAAATAAAAAAATAGCGCAACATTAATACCTGATCTATATGGTTTCTGATGATTTTTGGAAAGCCATAAAGTGCCATAATTATTCCGAAAAGGGTAACCAATATTCCAGCCGTTGCCACATTACAAGCACGATTCTTTACCACTCTTTTGGAAAATATCATATTGAACAATAGCGTTTATATCGCGATATTATTTTTAAACACAAGTATAATATATTATCAGATCGCGTGATTGTTAAGCGTAGAGCCTATACAAAGCATTTTATGTTACTCTCGATCATTATTATTTGATTATTAATCTTGGAAAAGTAATGTTTGTCAGTTGAGCATTGCAGCTAGTGTACTCGATGGAGTTCCACGGTGGACTGACTGATTGCCGGGTGGTGTAACAATGTACTGCTATGTGTGTATCGGAAAAGGGAATTATCAACAGTAGAGATCACATGCTGATGATCAGGCTAGAACTGTAGGTCATGGTCCCCACACGAAGCCACCGAATAATTCGATTGTCGGACTTTTCCATGTTTATTTTACACTGCGATTAAAAACGTATTTTTATATTCAAGTACACATTGTAATAACAGATGATAAGTAAGTCTTCTTTCATGATGGAAATAAAATGAGATGATCGATTTTCATGGCGAAGGGATGTTATATTCGTATCCCCCAACTCTTTTTAAAAACAGACCACCAATTAATGTATCACCGTACTGTGGAAAGAAAAAAAAAAACATAAATCTTTAATAAGAAAGGTACAAGATTTTTTAAACTTATTCGATTTGTTTCAGTTTTGGCGGTATTTTTTGATGTCAGTAGATATATGTAATTTTTTTAATATTCAAATATTTAATGAAATGGCTATAAAAATTAATAATAACAATTAATACATGTTGTTACAAATTAGAAATAAAATTGGCCATTTGAATCGAATAATATTCGTCGACATGCCTCGAAAATCCCCTTCCATGAAATGAATGAAAAATCAATTCAATGCAAGTAATCCTATATAAGATTTGTGTAATTCGTTAAATCGTGTACATAATACAATTTCACCATACCTTTGAGAAAAAAAAACATCACAAATGTCACAACAATTCCGCCATACTTTCTGAAGTATAAATATATGACAGTTTAATTGCCCACCGATTATCTGTGGTAACATTTTTCTTCTAAAATAACACCAATTATTTAAATTGATCCCAATTATGTTATGCTGTCTGAGTTTTGGAAACAATAATGGCAATAATCTTAAAAAAACGATTCTACACTATTTCCAAAATCTTTGTCAGACCAGTCTCCCTTTAGAACAGTTGTTTAGTTACATTGACCATTCTGGATATTTGTTGTGCAGCAAATATTTCTATAAAAATCAATATTAACAGCCAGCGTTTTTATTAATTGAGGAATAACACGTTTGAAATAGCCACCATCATTAATGCCAAAGATTTTATGTTTAGAATTACATTTTTATGTCTTCTTTTGTTTTAATATAATTCAACATGGCGTTAATGTCATTTTCGGTAATTTTTTAAATCATTTTTGTTGGGAATCGGTGCACGGTGAAACTTATTGTGGAGGACACAAGGCTGCAAAGTTTTGAATATAGTCAAATATTCCCGCTTGGAATTTAGGACGGCAAATCAAATCATACTTTTTAAATATGGCTAACTAACAATATAACATGAAGACGTGATGTGTTTCCTTTTTTAGGACACAAGTATATAATAAGTAGTGACATTAAAAAGACAATGATTGCAATTTTAATTTAATTCATATTAAAGAAAAAAGTAAGTGTGAAAAATGTTTTCTATTTAGTCTGCTTTACTAGTTAATGAAAAATAAAATTGAATAGCAGGAAATGAAATATTTCCGTAGGATTCAAATTGAAATGTTTTTTCTGATTTCATAGTAATGTAATCTATAGTTTTTTTTTTAATTAATGTGGTTATGTTTTTTAACAATGTCCGTCTGGATAGATACTTACAAACCTACTGACTCACTAAAATAAAAGTATATAAAATTACTTCAAATCTTCGGCATTTATTATCTCACTGTCTGAGGGTCTCGGTTATTTGAAATGCCCTAAGATTCCTGCACGATTCTTCTCTGTGCCAGTCATGCTGATCGATAGTGCTACAACTACACTAAGTATTCTTCATTATAAGATATGGCCATTACCAGGAATCCTCTTCTTCATAACCTTGCAATCACCATCCTCCCTATACTCTTTTCCTGTCAAATAATTTTAATTCACTAAAAGTTATCAAGCTAAAGTATTTAATTCTTTTATAAAATAAATGTAGTCTGGTCCTTTCTTCACTCAAGCATCTGAACACTGATGTGTCCACTTTCTGACGCTGTTCGTTCCCAAGCGGGGTTGCACATCCCTTGCCCAGGGTGCCAACAGTTAAAATGAATGTGGCCACAACCACAATTCATGAAACGTTTTTCGTGTCACCGGGCTGCAAGTGCCTGTTTGATTTAAAAGGCAAACATTCACTTTAGTTCAATTCTATTTTTTCAAGTTATAGGTACACTTAAACGTAATACTAAGGTATAAACAAGAAACAGACTTAATAAATATCTAATCGGGATTGAAAATTTATTGTATTTTTTTCAAGACTATATATCACGGGTCGTCAACCTGGTCCGTACCGCCCACTAGTGGGCGATATGGGCTTCCGTGGTGGGCGGTGGGCGATTTTAGTAGATTTTCAAATCTCCTACATTCCTTCTAGATTTTTTTCCACCCATATACTGAATTGAAATATAGCGAGGTTGGTGGGCAGTAGGGAAATTTTACAATGAAAAATAGGCAAAAGTGGGCGCTAGGCATAAAAAGGTTGACGACCCCTGCTATATATCAATGATACTTAACCTTTCTTTTCTTCGGGCCACATACATACATTTGTAAGTTACTCTCATTTTGAGAGACCATGTAATAATTCTTGAAAACGATTCATTTTATTACTGCAGCCCAGATTCTCAAATTTTCATGACAACCCCCGCCCACTGAAAGAAAATTTTATTAAAAATAATAAAATGCATAAACACAAGTTGAATTATTTTTATTCAGTTATATTTTACAACAGAAATGTGGTAAAGTATTTCAAATTTTTATTTTTATCTGAACAAATTTGCTAGCATAAAAGTAAAAATAGCAAATTTGTAACAATACTATTATAGCTTGTCAAAAAATTCTGATTTCCAAAAGTATATCCATTAACAATAATTTTAAAAGGAATATTTGTATTCAAAAACTCCTGTCAGATTTTTTCTACCATCAACTCTTCAAAACCTGTAGATTTTTATTTCTTCCTTTGTCTAATTAAAAAAAAAATACTAGGAATAGCTTAGAAAAAAATTCTAATCAGTCATACTTTAGTACAACATAATACATATTTACTATTTAAAATGGTGTAATCTTTATGTTGTAGTGTCTATTTAATCATTAAGAGATGAAATACTTCAGGCAATACAAGGAGATGATTATCATTTACACTGTATCATTAATCACTTGGAAACATTAAATAAAACACCTATCCACCCCATCCACTGAAAAGGTATTAAAAACTATCACAAATTATTGTCGTAAAAGAAACTTATGGAGTAATGAGGATATCTCAATTCAAAATTTGCCACACGACTAAACCCAAGAGGCGGTGAAAACCTACAAAGTTATATAGGATATTTGAAATGAATGTCAAATAAATTAAGCGGCACGGACACTTATACAAAGTAAAACTAAATAACCTTTACATAACGGTAGGAAAGAAATTGGATAATATAATAGAGCATGTCGCTGTTGCATTTCCTTTGAGTCCCCCTAGGCAGTTATCATTCCAAAAAACATTATTTTTTTGGAATGAGGAGTTGACTTGGGATAATATAAAGGTTCTGGTGACTCATGTGGAACCTGACGGTGATTCTCATCGAAGATTATATCTACGGAGAAGGTCATTCTACCTGTAACGGTTATGATCTTGACAGTATGAAGAAAAAATCAAAATACAAACCAGATATTGGAATAATTGTTCACAAAAAAAAAGAAAAACCATACCGAAAATAAAAACATTTGTCATAAAAATGATATTTTGCAATTTATACAAGATTTTTATTGAACTTCTAGAATTCTTCATTTGATCATACATTATACAAAATACATTTTCAAATGCAATATAATTACAAAAACTCCTTAACTAGATACTTTTTTTGTAGTAAATGCTGTCATTTTTTATCGTTTATTATAGTGAGAACACTCAGCTAATTACTAATTGTAAACAAATGGATTTTCAAGTTGTCTTTCACTTTTATAGAGTTCATTCATTTAACACATCTTATCTAGCACAAAAAGGTATACAATTCAACTATTAAAATGTTAAAAATGATGATGTATTACTACTACGAATCACCTTAAAAAATATTAGGTTTCGTCGTCACATTTATGCCTTTAAATATTAAGTTAAAAAGATACGTATAGAATCGCTAGCATTTGAGAATTGCTGATCTACAGAAATTATCACCAACATAAGTAAGTTAATCACGCATTTCAATAATTCAGTTATGGATAATTGTAAAAATGACAGTTAAATGCAACATGCTATCCTACCACCGCGGCATGCCCAATAGATGATGTATAATAAAAAAATATTTTTTGGTTGATATTTAACTCGCCTTGACTTCTGTTTTTGGTAGACCCATGCTCCAGGGAAAAAATAGATGATGACAGGAGGAGCACGATAAGAGCAGCAGTGGACGGATACAGGCTGATGATGAAGAAGAGTATAAAAATAAGTTATTTTCATATACAAAATTGTATGTTTACATTCATCCATACTGATGATTATCTTTTATTTAGAATGTTAGCCTCGGGCAGATCGGGCAATAAACTTTGCATCTATACTGTTACATATAAAACAGTCTCCAGAAGCAGGTGTTACCCTGCTATCTGTATTAAATTGAATGTACAATCCATTTCAAATAGATTCATTTAAGAAGTCAGAGTAATATCTGTATTTTTACTATCAATCGGCATCTATCATTCATTTTATAGAGGATTTTTGCTTTACTCATAGATAAAAGTAGATTTGTCAAAATTTAAAATCAAAAAGTGTATTGTAACTAAGATGTAAGATAAAAATATAAAATACAGATCTGCTGACAAAAAAAACCCAGGATCTCTCTACAAAGTATCATAATGTGTTTACATCTTTTTCTGCTCACCGCTAAGAACAGCACGATCACTGCCCAAGGTTTACCTTGCTATCACACATGTTTACTTCACTCATCCATTAGTTTTGTTTCAATGATTACGTTGCTGGTCACATGACCTAATTATCACACTGGTAAAATCTATGCAATTGTCTTTATAAGTCACGTTAGATCACAGGGGCTGTGCTCTTGTTAGTCTTGCGCCCCAGCTGCGCCGAGCATCACGCGGCCTTTTTCTTCTTCTTGGGTTTGGGCGGCTCCGGAGGCTCAGACTTGCGCTTGGCTCCCTTCCCCTGGACGCCGCGCCTCTTCTCCGCCCGCTCCTTCTCCTCCAGCTCCTGGTTCTCCCTCTCGATGAGTGTGATGAGAGTGTTGCACCTCCTCTGCAGCTCCACGGCCGTGCGAGACTTGAGGAACCAGTCAAAGCGGAACTGTGGCGCAGCGTGCACGGACGCACGGAGCTCTTCATACACATTCTCTTTGTCGAAGCCCAGCTTGTGGAGCATGCACACTAAGAACCTGCAACATTTAACATTGCATATTATTGACTTGTCAAGTATGCCTCTTGTGATTCTATATTTTAATATCTATTCTATATTATATGAGCTTTAGCTCTGTTCTATGAAGTCTTGATCAACATTATCATTATACAAGGGCTACACAACAAACTGAACTTGCGGAAAATGAATGAAAATAATTAGAAGACAAATTATTTGTAGAGAATTGTAAGAGGTTATTAAATTGCTGTGGGTTATAAATTACGATTTGGACTTTTATTCTACCATCGCAGCTTTCGTTTTTCTGTAAGGTTATAATACCAGCTCGATATAGCCCTTTCAGGCTGATGCCGAAAAGCATCGATATGTGATCTTTTGTCTCTTATTTTTGTTTGCTCTTTTGAGACACATATAAAAATATTTGTCTAAGTTTTAGATTTATGAAGTTATAAGACATGTATGCCATTTTGTTTATTTTGACAAGTCGCTACCTCTCTGTTCCTGAGTGTTCGGGCAGTGACTGTCACTACTACCGTCTAAGTCTCAGCCCAGGTGTCGTGGAGTAAGCAGAGGACAGAATTCTGCCAGTCTTTCATCCTAAAATAAATGTCAATGTGCTTCTCGGCGAGTTCTTTTCTTTGGCGACCTGCTTCTCATCCATCCACCATGCATCCAAATGATGATCTCGGCGATCTGTAGCCGCTTTTATTAGACAGGGTGATGTCAGTTGTCACTTTCTCTGTATGGAATGTACAAGAGAATTGGAATCTATAAACGCCCAGAGAGGAGATAATAATGAAGACAAACGTCAAAACATATGGTGGTAATTTGTGACAACCATATGCTTTAGGGACTAGGTGTGAGGTTGTCGAGCATACCTGTCTTCTTCCTCGACATAGTTCTTGCCCTTGTTAGTTCCATAAGAGATGCGCAGCTGGTGGAAGGGCGCCCGGTAGCGGACCATCTTGGCATCCAGAGCCTTCTTGATGGAAGCTCTTCTCTGTATCTTGGCCTCGCCGCGCTCGATCTGCCCCATGATGCGATCAATGTCCTGCAGCTCGTGACAACGCTCCCAGAAAACAGCAGAATACTCCATAACCTAGTTTAAAAAATATATATATGGTACTTAAATATTAATATAATTGAATACTGCGTTATTTGTATATTTTATTATTGTTCACATTATGACAGTACAGGCAAATAATGTCAATTTCGAATGGCAACAAATAAAGCAGAGTTTTTGTTTGGTAAAATTATTCCTAGAACTGTCCTTATAATATACAAGAAACGTCTATAAAAACATGTCATTTAGGTGGTCCTCTTTCTGAGATTCACACAACCTCTCACATCTAGCCCTAAAACTGATAAGACTCCAGTTCTGGCAACAAATCACATCAGAAGATTTCATAACCCCAAAGAAAAACCTTCCACCTCGCAAGAACCTTCACTGGCAGACGTAGAAATCCCTCAACAGATTAAGAACTGGAGTTGGTAGAACAAAGGACAACCTCTAGCGGTTGGGCATACTTCAGAAGGGAGAGTTACTGTTGTGCAACTGTAGAGACCTGAAGATTGCCTCATACCTAAGATGCTGTCCCATGTGCCCAAGTAGCTGAACATACCAAGTCCTAATGCCAGGCAGCACACGGGCCATCGATCTTACCAGATATTGGGCGGCAACAATTTGATGTTGCTGACACGATGAAGAGAAGATTTAGGTGGTAGACATATTATACACGTTTCCCATGGAGAGGAAATTGTGTTAAAAAAAATATATATAAAAAACAATAATGACAGTGAAAAAAAATAATGATGGCATAAGTTTCCTTGAGATAAAATAATTTGGGACAGTTGAATATATTGTTTTAATTTTACCATTAAAAAAGAAATAGGTTAAAATGACATGTTTACCTCTTCTGGATTCTTTCCTTCTACTTCTTTGGCAATGTTTTCAATGTCATCTCTTCCATACTTTTCATTTGCTTTAATGAACTGGTTGAAATCCCGCTTAGTCCAATTTGTGAATCCTGAAACATAAAATGTTAATCAGTTAGACAACATAGATACACATAGGTATAGAGCAGCGGTCCAGGAACCGGGGTAAATTAACCCAAATGGGGTAAAAATATGTTTCGTGGGGTAATAAGGAAATTTTTCTAATTTGCTTTTTCATAAAACATACTTTTT
This sequence comes from Glossosoma conforme, assembly GCA_022606575.1. Lineage (NCBI taxonomy): Eukaryota > Metazoa > Arthropoda > Insecta > Trichoptera > Glossosomatidae > Glossosoma > Glossosoma conforme. Next base: position 1,216,637 of record JAGTXR010000102.1, on the reverse strand, counting down.
TTTATGTAACTTTTTTGTTATTTTCCGTGTAAATTAATTCAATAAATAATGTTTATTTAAATATACATTGATTGTCTTCTTTTCAAAATGGGGGGAAGGGGTAATATCGACTTACGCAAAAATATTTTGGGGTAATATTGACTTATGCAAAAATATTTTGGGGTAATGGTTAAAAAAGTTCCCCGACTGCTGGTATAGACACATCAGAATGCATGCCAAAAAAGTTTTTTTTTTTTTTTATGTAAACGCATGCAGGAGAGCACAACCGGTCAAGACCAGTGCACTCTATGACGCTCAGCCAGGGAGGCTGGACGCTGCATGCGGGAAACGTGTGTTGTGTTCGTGTTTGTGTGTGGGTTGGGGAGATTGCAAGTGTATATTTATCTGTTTCTTGAAGAGATCCAGATTGTAGGAAGGAGGAAACACAGACGCTGAAAGAGCATTCCATAGCTTACCGGTGGCATTAAGGAAGGAACTTTGGAAGCTGCCAGTTCTTGGTCGACATATATTAACCATGTATGGATGTTCGGCAAGTGTAAGACGAGTTTGTCGGCTGTGAGTGGGTGCAGGAGGAATTAGTTCTTTAAGTTCCGAAGAGCAGCGACCGTGGTAATAACGGTAGAAAAGACTAAGAGAACCAACCTTACGTCTGTGTTCCATTGATTGTAGATTAGACGTAAGGGTGTCATTGTTTATCAAACGAATTGCTCTTCTTTGAACTGAGTTAATTAAGTTTAGAAGGTATTTTGGGGCTCCAATCCAAAGGTGACTACCGTATTCAAGGATAGGTCGGATTTGTCCTTTATATAGAAGAAGAAGTTGTTTGGTTTGAACACTGAACACACTTCTATAAATATTACTTTGGTGTAGTTGTACCTCATGCAATATCCAAATTGAATTGCATATGCCTTTTTTTTTCTTAAAAAAAAATGTAGAAAAAAACACATAGTTACATGTTCTACCTTGCAAGTTACACAAGGTTAGATTATCCTTCTGACAAACAGTTGAAGAACGTAGGAGCTTATTCGATGTCAGCCTTGTTAACCGTGTGCGTAGCCCCGACAATTTCCTTTATGAAGTTTAACAGCAACGGACTATCAGAACTATGCAGCAGTTCAGGAAAATCCTTCCTGCATATGCCTTAAGCCACTAAGTAATTTGACAAGGGTAGATGATATATGGAGTCATACCCAGAAAGGAACACCAATGAAGGCAACATGGCCTCGATGCTGCAGAATGGGAGACTGGTAACAGTTCTATCAGTACTGGTGAGTCGCTGCTCTGGAAAGCGTTGTGTTTTCGAAAATACTTTCTGACATCAATCATGCTCAGTAATGACTTAATCCTACTAGATGTGTGAGGAAGGTACTGGTTGACCTCCACCACACCCGATTAGACCTAGAGCTGTGATATTATTATCCATAACATGCTGTGCTTTTGTCCTAAGACACAAGTTTAAGCGGATATCAAAGGGAAGGGGATGTGATCTGTACTCACCCTGAGTAAGCAGCTGCTCCTTCTCCTGCAGCTCCCCATCTGACAGTTGATCGGCGTCGTCAATCTTGCGCTGCTCCTCCTTCTGTATCTTGGCTGCGTCGGGACCGAGCTCCGGGTTGCGGGGCACCTTATAGCCCAGGGACTTGCGGAAGCAGTAGATCTCCTGGTCCAGGAGCTCGAAGAGGCGCGGCGGGAAGAACTGGAAGTCCTGCACGATGGGCTGCTTGGGCGGGCGCGGCGCCTGTTTGGGAACATTCTAGCAAATTAATAATTAAGTCAGGAGGATATGCAATAAGAATTGCACAAAAGACAAATCGACTTATTAACACATTGTTTGCGGGAGACGCTTAAAGGCGTCTTTTCCATACTGTTGGTAGAGAGCGGGAGACGCTTAAAAGCGTTGACACTTAAGAGTAACAACATATTACGAGAAACGTGTGATTCTTGGTTACTCTGTGAACTAAAAATTAGGCGCCAGCTCCTTTGAGACGTGTAATATCTCATATAAGGTACCTAAACCAATAAGGTACCTAAACTCGGCAATTCGTGGAATTAGGGTCGGGTGGCCGACTGTGGTTATAAAACATTTACTTGAAAGCTGTAAGATAAACATTTTGTTTCATGGTCATCCGCAGATAATACACCAGTACTGGAAGAGTTTTTAGGTCGCCCAGGTATAAATACCGATAATGCTCCGAATAGTGTAACGGAAGCAACAAATTTATTCATAGGAGAGGTTTTTTTTACATTCCTTGTACAAGAATCAAACAGATATTATTATCAAAATATGCACAAATTTAAAATATACAAGAAATCTCTCAAATGGAAAGACATTACAATATAAGACATGAAGAAATTTTTGGGACTTATTATTCTTATGGGACAAGTCCGTAAGGACGGTCCACAAAGTGCGAGCGAAACCCGGTATATGTGTAAATTCTGTGCTGTACCATTACATAAAGGGAACTGTTTCCAACGATATCATACTTTGAAACAATATTAGTGTTTATTGTTTTGTATTTTACAAAATATACATTATGTTGACCGTGCATAAAATGACTAAATCGACAATACGACAAAAGTGCAGTTTTTTCCAATGTTTTATATTTAACCTTGAATATTATAATTTTTTATCCAAAAATATAAACATTTGTGACCGCATAATAATAGAAAATTTCATTTAAGGTAAAGAACTCAATTTTTTATTTAAATATGATCAATAGTTCAGAAGTTATAGCTGTTTTACGTGAAACGTAATTTGGCGCGCGAATCTGACAAAATTGCTCGCTTTACGGGGTGGATTAATAAAAAAAACCCTCCGCAAACAATGTGTTAATATTTTGAACGAAGCGCATTTTCGGTAGGTTTTTAAATTGATTTTTGTGTAAATTATAAGCCTGTAATATATTTTCTAGTAAACAAATATATTTGATATTGATTATAGTTTTTGACTGGAATCCAATATATTTTATATTCAGTTATATAGTTAGTTAATTTTAAACATTATATCAGTAGAATAAAGCTGTAATATGAGACTATAAAGCTCATGACCGCTATAGACGTTATATGCAGCTAATGGATTAATAAAATAAATCTTAATTATAGCACTCATCTAAAAAGGTATTAATTTTTGATAGAATTAATGCTTTTAAATCAGTCTGTGATGTAAATTAAATATATTTAGATTTAATTCCACAGTTTTTTTGTATATGACATGTTTTGTCTCGACGAGAGCCATTGTCAAGTTAAAATAATATTGTGATGTTAATGAGTTGACACAGTCAATAATTTGTGTGTAGTATTTACAGAAAATATAAGTCAATCCTATTAACATTGAATTAAATCTGCTATTTCACAACAATGCACGCCTGCATTTAATTATTAACAAAAACAAAATGGAACTGGAGCGGCAGGTTAGATTATGAATTTGTGTAAGTTTGACATATAACATTTAATATCAAACGCTACCTGTATATTATAACACTAGCGATACTAAACAAAACAATATGCTGTATACTGTAATTTACAAAATATTCTGAAAGGTGTAAATTTCAAGTGGATTAAAGGCAAGGAAATAAAGTTATTGAATATACCAATATGCACATTCTGAGGACGTTGAAATTTGAACAATCTACTCTTTTCTTAATAACTATTTGCAATTGGCACCATTTCATTTATATCTTAACACATTGTTTGCGGGAGACGCTTAAAGGCGTCTTTTCCATACTGTTGGTAGAGAGCGGGAGACGCTTAAAAGCGTTTTTTGTATTTGTATACTGTTGGTAGAGCGCGGGAGACGCCTAAACGCGTTGACACTTAGAGTAACAACATATTAAGAGAAACGTGATTCTTGGTTACTCTGTGAACTAAAAATTAGGCGCCAGCTCCTTTGAGACGTGTAATATCTCATATAAGGTACCTAAACCAATAAGGTACCTAAACCCGGCAATTCGTGGAATTAGGGTCGGGTGGCCGACTGTGGTCATAAAACATTCACTTGAAAGCTGTATGATAAACATTTCGTTTTTGTCTTTACATTTCTTCAGTGTTATAGCGATACTGTTCGTTCAGGACGTTCTCCATTTTCGTTTCTGTCTACATTCCGCTTTAAGAATTTTGTATAAAATACCTATCATTGTATGATATATTCGTAATCGATCTCTGTTGTGTTTAAAGTTATTTGTTACTTATTTTTTTATAAAAAATACCTAATAACAATGGACTACGTTAGTGATGAGAGTGACGGAGAATTGTGTGCTGATAATTTTTCAAATTATTCTTGTGATAGTGACGTTGAGAAACATACAGATGATGAATTTGAATTTAGTGATGATGAAGTTACAGCGCGTCCCCAAACTTTTTTCCGTCGAACAATTGAAAGCAGTTCGGATTCAGACTCAGATGAATATGAAGAAGAATGGTCATCGGCAGATAATACACCAGTACTGGAAGAGTTTTTAGGTCGCCCAGGTATAAATACCGATAATGCTCCGAATAGTGTAACGGAAGCAACAAATTTATTCATAGGAGAGGTTTTTTTTACATTCCTTGTACAAGAATCAAACAGATATTATTATCAAAATATGCACAAATTTAAAATATACAAGAAATCTCTCAAATGGAAAGACATTACAATATAAGACATGAAGAAATTTTTGGGACTTATTATTCTTATGGGACAAGTCCGTAAGGACGGTCCACAAAGTGCGTAGCGAAACCCGGTATATGTGTAAATTCTGTGCTGTACCATTACATAAAGGGAACTGTTTCCAACGATATCATACTTTGAAACAATATTAGTGTTTATTGTTTTGTATTTTACAAAATATACATTATGTTGACCGTGCATAAAATGACTAAATCGACAATACGACAAAAGTGCAGTTTTTTCCAATGTTTTATATTTAACCTTGAATATTATAATTTTTTATCCAAAATTATAAACATATGTGACCGCATAATAATAGAAAATTTCATTTAAGGTAAAGTACTCAATTTTTTATTTAAATATGATCAATAGTTCAGAAGTTATAGCTGTTTTACGTGAAACGTAATTTGGCGCGCGAATCTGACAAAATTCCCGCTTTACGGGGTGGATTAATAAAAAAAACTCCCGCAAACAATGTGTTCAAGAGAATATTAAGTCAAACCTTAGGGGCCTTGGGCTCTGATACTCGCAGAGCTTCCCTGAAGTAAGCATCCACGGCATAGTTGGCCTTTCTCTCTCGCTTAGGCGGCTCTATCCAGTTGCCCACCCCCAAGATCTTTTGCTTCTCTCTGTAATCCTCGCCTGAAAGTACCAAAGTACAATATTAGAAAAATAATGGTGCGATTCATATTCAAATACATCAAAATTTCTGTCTTTACAAGAGGAATGGTTCATCGAAGACCCTCGACGAATTACGAACATTAAACATGTTGCTAGTAAAAGACCTCGGTTGACGGCTGAAGGGAAGTTGTGAGGTCAACCCTAGCACACAAAGATGTGTAGCACTTACAACATAATCAAGACCCAGCATCTAGAACTCTTTTGAGTGGCAATATAGTCCGAAAGATAAATAATAAAACTAACCTTCAAATTGATACACTGAATCTGTGTTTGGGGGGGCGTCCATTGTGAACTCTCGGAGCGAAGACTCTCCAAGGTTGTCTAACTTTTGCTTTAATTCATTCGTCTGTAACAAAGAATATTGGTTTAACCAGAATCCTAATTAAAACTGAAAGAATAATTTGATGCACTCTTTCATAAGAATTTACTTGATTACCCTTTTTTACCATATCCGCTCCATATTTGGAACATATGGACACCACAATTTGTTGTTTCATAATTCTGTAAGCTCAGGTTGTTTATGCCTTATCCTAGAACACCTGCACCCAGAGGACTACATGGGTACATAGATGGTTCCCGGAAGCCTCCAAGGCAAGAGCCCGTGAACTTGCATAGACTGCAGCTGTAGTACTAGACATATTTGTGTGTTTAATAATCAGCATTTTTAAGGAGATTGGATGATCAACCCGACACTCCCGAGGCCTGGAATTTTTTATTTTGTTCTTAAGGTGTTGCTCACCCTACTGGGGCATCTATATAGCTTAGAATCGATTAAATAAATTATTACCTTACAACTACTTAACCATTTTCAGTGTTTTTTTTTATATTAATTTATTTTCATTTGTTTATTGCTGTCACAGTGTAAAAACGAGTGAAACATATTGAGCACCAGTTGGGTTTTGGCAGTTTAATTGAATACAAAAGAAGGATAAGAAGGATTTCCCACCTTGCGCTCTCCCTGCTCCAGGATGGTGTCGATGTCCTCCTCAGTGAGCTCCGAGTCCTTGGAAGAGAAAACATGGTTGGCTCCGTGCCGGATCATGTTGAGCATCTCGTCCTTGTTGAGGTGCGCCTTCTGGTCCACTAGCCGACCTGACTGGATGACCAACTTGTCCAGGCGCAGCTTCACCTCCGCCCGCTCCACGATCTTTTCTTCCACAGTATTCTCTGTGATAAACCTGAACACCCGCACCTATGAAATTGCACAACAATAGTTAATTTTAGGAAAAACATTTGATTAAAGAAGACATTATAAAAAAGGAGTGAATTTAGACCACACAAACATTTGCACATTACTGCAACGTTGTTGTCAATGTTATGTAAACGCTGCAGATTGATATGTTAAAACAAAACAATTTACAATAAAAGAACATTCTTGCTTGTGGTCTAGTTCTACGTTTGTTTGATTAAAATGAACCATTACCGAATAAAAGCAATATTTTAATTAGTTTAATCACCTACTAACGAATTTAAGACAGTTGTCAAAAAACATATTTCAAAAACATTCTAGCATTATGGCCATTCTAATTTAAAAGTAGGGTGTTATCCATTCATTTTTCCATTTCCTCAACTGGAGCATACGGACATCACAAGCCGCCGCCATAAAGCTCTGTCAGCCACCTTGGTCCTCGCCTCATCCCATGTAAGCTCCGCCTCCCGTAGCTCCGCCGAGTCCGCATGGAAGTTAATGATGCTCCAGCGTTCCCAAGGCGGGAAGCGAGCACCTTTTGCGGGCCACCGTTCTCAGTGATTTGAACGCAGAGACATCTGAAACTTTCAACCCTCTTAATGATCTGACTTGCGCTGGCAAATTGTTATACAAGACATTACTAAACCTGTTTGAGTTGCCCGATTCTGTGAGCTCTGTCCATGGCCTGCAGGTCCATCTGAGGGTTCCAGTCAGAGTCGTAGATGATGACAACATCGGCAGAGGTCAAGTTGATGCCCAGGCCCCCGGCACGCGTGGACAACATGAACACAAACTTCTCGCTGCCCTCAGAGTTGTACTCCTCGATCTGCCGATTACGGTCCTCGTGTGGCGTCTGCCCATCCAACCGACAGTACTGGTAAAACAAACACATTTTAATTATTTTTTTCGAAAACCGAATAAAACCAATGAAGCCTGATAATGTGTTTAGAGAGAACAAGTGTTTATGCAGAATATTAAAGATAAGGGAGGTCCATCTTTGTGAAGGATAATAACAGATTTCAATGTTATATGTCTTTCAGTTATGGAAAGCAAGTATAACCTGCAGCTGTATTTCTTCAATCCTGAGCTGACCTGGAAATACTTAAGGATTCATAGTCACCGCTTAAGACATTTCAGTATATTATATGCTCGAACTAGAGAACATATAAGACAGATAATGTTCAATTTTAACCATAAGATTAATAATATCAAAGCATAATTTAATATATACTTAATAATCACATTTACAAAAGTAGAAATTTATATGAGAAGTAATTCAGGAAGACCCCTACATAAATTGTCAACTTTATGGGTATTCCAGCAGGGATGAAGGTGAACAAGGTGGAGAAACTTAAAATAATATTTCAAACCGGTTTTGAGTACATTATGTTTGTTTTTTAATTTCTGGAATACATAATATTAATAACGAAAAAAAGTAATTTTTCTACAAGGTATCAGTAAGTTCATACATATTTTCCTTGGTATCTAGCAACATCGATGTCACATGAATATGAGAACATTTTCCTAAAAACACTTTCTTTACTTTTTTTCTCCACAACGCATAGAAAGTAATTCATAATCATCATCATCTCACCATGTCCACTCCTTAACTGAAGCATGGCATTCACGAACCGTCGTCATAAAGCTCTCTCAGCTGCCATAGTCTTCGTCTCATCCCATGTTAGCTCCGCCGAGTGTATATCCCGGCAGCCTTCCAGGATGGTGCATACCCGGGGGCTTGAAGAACCAGGTCCACCTTTGCCTCTTAATAAACTGTAATATGGGAGACTGCCTTGTCTGCTCTCTCACTTCTTCGTTTCGTCGTTAAATCTAATCATTGGTTTCTGTATTTATAATCAACAATAATAATTCAAAAATGAAGTGTTGAAGAAAAAAAGAAATTTGTTTACTTTATACTGTCGCCAATGGCAGAAGTCCTCCAGGATGTCCAGCATGCGCGTCATCTGCGAGAAGATGAGCACGCGGGAGCCTTGCTCGCGGAGGCGCGGCAGCAGCTTCTCCAGGATGGACATCTTGCCGCAATTGTAGATGAGGTGCTCGTCGGTGGTGTAAGGCGGCCCCGGCTCCGCGCCATCAAACAGGTACGGGTGATTGCAGCACTTGCGCAGCTGCATGAGGATGTTCTGAAGTCGCATCTTTTCGATCTTGCCAGCACCGTTTACTGTAAAAATATGAAAGTGACTTAACTTAAGTTTTATGTAAGGCGAATCGGACTTTGGGACCAAATTCTCTAGGAATCGGAAGCACCGGGCAAATCATCTTGGCAAAATTGATTAATTGAGTGTACTGAACTTCACCTTTTGATTAATTTCCCTGTCACATCATTTAGTATTTTTTTTTTTCATTCACAACTGGAAACTTGTTATGAAGATTCACATCTTCTATGTTAACATATTCCCTTCGCAATCACTATACACTCTCATACCGACACTGTGTTACAACTGAACATTCAGACACTTCTGATATCCTTAAAAATGCTAAATGAGAAATGCTCGAATATACCTTGGAAACAAGCAGCTGGTTTTACTTCAATCATGGACCCTCATACATAATACGTAGTTGGGAGAGATCAAAATGTGGAAATATGACATGGATAATAGCAGCTAACAACAGTGTAGCAGGAATATATGGTAACCATATGCTCTAGCTATGGAGTATATGAAAGTCAGGTAAGGTATATTATTTTCCAAAATCAGATGGATTAGTATCATAATTAGTCCCAACCCACTAGAAAATGATGGATGCAGAAGGCAAAGAATTGAAGAGGATGGAGACTCATGCGGGAGATCTACGTTCAATAGTGGACGGACACAGGATGATGATGATGAAGTAGAAAATACCAATAAGCAACATAATATTTATCGCCAAGGATTATTTGCGTAGGAATTAAAATTCTAAAATTATATTGACAAAAAGTGTGTGATTGTGATGTTTTGCAAGTATGTCAAGTAATTGAGTGCATTTTATTTTTACCAATATCAATGTCCTTCATGAGCACTTTGGTGTACCAGTCGCGCTGCATCTTGCTAAGACCCACGTAAACCTTGACTTCCTTCTTGGGCTTGAGTTTCTTCTCCACCTCGGACTTGAGGCGACGCGGCAGGAAGGGCCGCAACACGGCGTGCAGACGCTGCACCAGCGAGTTGTCACCAAGGAACTGGTTGGTATTGAACCACGAGTCAAAGTCCTAAAGGAAGAAAACGAATCACCAAAATTATAGATTATACTGATGCAACAACAATGAGGTGTTTAATCGGTTTTAAGCATCGTGACTTTAATTGGTTTTGAGTGTTTAGAATAAAAAGCATGATGCCCCAAAATACAATTTTCCATTGTATCAGTCGGTATGTTTATTTAATTTGTTTTGTTAATTGAAACCAACCCATCGCAAGCATACGGAGCGGGCATGCAATCTATGATCCAACGCAAATGACAAGGCAATAAACAACCCTGATTGCCTTCTGCCGCGGAGGAAAGGGGCTTCAACAACGAGGGTCGCGACCTCAACCAGTCCTGGCAGACATGCCTTCCTGCTGGCATCATCGCTGGATCTCGTTCCGGCAGCAGCTGCACGGGCAAGACAATCACTGTTGGGGGAGACGGCCGCGCACAGATCAGCATCAGAGCTACTTACTCAGAGACGCAAAGAAGCGCTTTTGGAATGACCATTCGGTCATAAAAAAGCGCTATACAAATACTGATATAATAATATTAATAACCCTGTGACTTATATCTTTATAAGTCACAGACTGCAAATTGATTGACGCTGAATGAAGCAGTCAGTATTTTAGCAACCTCACTCGAATGTGGTCGGGATTAAGCCAGTTCTTCTTAGGACAGCTCTTCCTAACTCTCCAGATTGAGCTGTAAAAATAAAACAGCATATATAGCAACAAAATCATTATATTTAATTTCTCACATCAGAGCTGTTGAAGACATCGGGCAGTAAGAAGTTGAGCAAGGCCCACAGCTCGTGCAGGTTGTTCTGCAGGGGCGTGCCGGTGAGCAGCAGCCTGTTGGCCGTCTTGAACTCGCGCAGGAACTCCGACAACTTGGACTTCTCGTTCTTGATGCGGTGAGCCTCGTCTATGACCATGTAGCGCCAGTTGAACTTCTTGAACACCGACTTTTCTCGGATGACCATCTCGTAGGAGGTGATGCAGACGTCCCATTCGCCCGGCATCAACACATCGCGGATGAACGTGTTCTGTAATCGCACACAAAATAAATTGATTAGTAAAACTCAAATAGGTCAATATTATAAAAAATATTTGTAGATATTGTTAGGACAGGCGCTGAACTCTGGTTTGGCCTGATCAGTCATTAAGCTGTACCGATACAAATCTAAAGTGGAAATTAGTGTTACACAATCTGGGGAAGCATATTCAATGGGACCATGAAATATACCATGCTAAATGCAATCTGGTGTTTTTTTTTACATTCATTAGTTGCTTTTTCCTCAGACCTTCAAAATTTTGCCGACCTGGATCGCTGTACTTGGAAGAGCTTAGTGAGGTAGAGCTTCGTGAGGTAGAGCTGACATGGGATGAGGTGAGGACCACGGTGACTGACAGAATTTTATAGCAGCATGATGTGACTACCATACTCCAGGTAGGGAGAAGAAATGGAATGATGAAAATGTTAATTTCTTTATAAATATTTGTACTCTCTATGAAACCTTAATTGTAAATTATATTATAACTATATAAATACCTGTAAAGGTGGATCTGATTTGAATACGTTCTACAAATCAGCATGAATTAGAGCTGCTTTTTCTTTAAGCCCCAAGGCACTTGCCATCCTAGAAGGCTGTTGGGAACTATATACAGAATGTACTCGGCAGAGCTATGGAACTGACATGGGATGAGACGAAGACTATCTCAGCTGACAGCTTTTTGGCAACCATTCGTAAATGCCATATGCTCCAGTTAAGGTGTGGACATGGTATGATGATGATGATATAAATAAATATGTAGTTCTTACCCTGGTTTCTTGATCTCCAATGAGGCAGACGGCAACGATGGTGGGGCACCATTTCTTGAACTCGTTGAGCCAGTTGGCGAGGGTGGACTTGGGCACGATAACGATGTGTGGGCCGGTGATGCCGCGGAAGTGCTTCATGTAGCCGAGCAGGGAGATGGTCTGAAGAGTCTTGCCGAGACCCATTTCATCGGCGAGGATGCCATTGATGCCGTTCTCGTACAGGGAGATCATCCAGTTCAGTCCACGGACCTGGTAATCACGCATCTCTCCATTCTTGATATAATGTGGCGAGCCTTCGAATCGGAAGATTGTCTTGGTCTTGGCATTTGTCTCAGCCAGAAGCTCTTCATCTTCCTCTTGCTCCGTCTTTCGGTGGCGGTGACTGAAATATTTTAGTTTTAATTTATTAATTTGTATAGTGATTGGTGACAATGTCATAAAAGTAAGGCGTTTAACCAATGCATCCTCCCATTAATAACTTATGGTACAGACGTGGAATCTAACAGCAAGTCTTACCCATTAAATAAAGGTCACTCAATGTGCCATGGAGAGATCCATGCTCGGAGTGTCTCTAAAAGATACAATCCGAAACTAAGATATCCGAAGAAGAACTCAAGTATTGGAGACTACCCAACACATAGGCACACTCAAGCGGCAATGGGCAAGACTTATCTGTAAAGAGACGACGATTAATAGGGAAGAAAAGTGTTGGGAGTGGCGGCTAAGGTCTGGCGAACGAAGCGTTTGCGACCCCCTGCAAGATGGAATGACGACATCAGAAGAATAACGGGAGTGGCCTGGATGCAAAAGGCAGAAGATCGAAGAGGATGGAGACCCACGCGGGAGGCCTATGTTCAACTGTGGACGGACACAGGCTGATGATGTTGGTGATTGGGAACTTACATGATATAATTAAGAATGACAATTGGATGAAAAATGAGAATCAAAAAAGGAAACATCTGTGTATATAACATGAATATAACCATAGAAAAAAAATAGTTTGAAACAAAAGAAAAAATGTAATAGTATATCATAAAAATATAAGTAAAAAACCTATAGAAGAAACATGAACAGGTCTCATACATAATATAATACTAGAAATTTATTATCATCCTACCAATATGTTGTTTGATTAACATTAATATATTTCTACCAACAACGTAGTCGTTGGTGGATACATTTAAAAAATGTGCAATAGTATTATCTTACTCAGTGGGGTCGATGTTTTTGTCCTCATCAGGGTCGCGGGGTTTCTTAGGTCGGCCGGCCTTGGGCTTGGCCGGACTGCCACCTTGCTTGGGGGCGCTGGCCATGAAATGTGAGAAGATCTCCGTCTGCTTGAGCAGGAAGTCAAAGCGACGAGAGCGATCTGTAGAGATCTTAACTTCAAAATCACCCTCGCCCTTGCCACGGGAAGAGCCGTCACTTGAAGAGGCATTCTGAAAAAAAAAACACTTTTTTAATAATTCAAACCAGCTGCATGCAATTATATATTTCAAAGAAATAATGAAAATATTACAAAAGAATGATGTTTTGACAACATAAACCAAAAAAAGTTCATAAAGGTATAAGGACGTCAGGATAGTAGTAAAAATAAAGAATTAATTTTTAAAAACATGTGGCGCAACTTGGTATTTATTATCTTCAATAAATTTCTGAATCAAGTATATATTTTAGTTAATTTAAGTTTTCTGCTAAATGAATAACTGCAAGTCTCTTCATCCTGAAAGATCATTGGGATATGCGCAATATTATCGGCATTACTTCTCGTATTTCGATAAGAAACTGACTTGATACAAGATGAAAAACCTGACAGCCGATATACGGTTATAAGGTCTGATAAGTCTCGAAGAGGGAACAATACATTATATCAACAATCAGAGAGCACAGGTTGAAATCAAATTAACAAAAGCCGGTAAATAATGTGGTGTCTTGTAAGTTTTACTTTAGGGCTCACCGAGTGCTCTTCAGGGGCACCGGCCTCTTCCATATTCACGTCAGCTTCTGCCATCGCTTAGTGGATTGCTATCGTCGTCATAAATGAACGTCGAAACGTTCGTTTTTAACTAACGAGTAGTCGGACAAGACCGGAAAGATCGCGGAGCGTACGCTAGTTGCGACCGGCGGGAGAATGAGCGGCAGTTGAATGTTGACGCTTCCAATATGGCGGTATGATTGGTCGTCTGCAATCACGGCACCGGCTATTAAGAATAAACGGCCAGCAAAATATATTAATGAAGTAGTATTTGCCTATTTTTTTTTTTTTTAATAGCGTCACTAGAAATATTTTTATGCATTAATCCTTTCATTTGTATTTATGTATTTTTTTCTTAATTCAGTTATTTTAATTATTTTATATATTTACAAATTTAAAATAATACTTAGTAAGCTATATAAAAATGAAAGAATGTAATAGAAATAGAAAAAAATGTAAAATCAAAGAAATGAATAGAAATGCAAGAAATGTAGAAATGTAATAAAATTAAGAAAAGCATATGTAAAAGAAAATTATACACGAATATTATTTGAATGATTGCTTGGAGATCGAGATGCAAGATTCTGTTGCTGCAAACCAATCCACCGGATTGATACTACGAAGAAGATTATTAGAAATAAACTGCATGTTGTTTGAGTATGTGGGGCTTAAATACAAAACCAAAAAAATATTTAATGTAATTCATATTTGAAATAAAGATTTTTTAAAAAGTAATTGTAAAAAGATTGTAATAAATTATTATTATAAATTTTCAATTTCTAAGACGCCTCTTTTCGTTTTTTTTTTAATATAAATGCTTTTGTGTGTTTTCAGTTAAGCACAATTTACTTTTAAATTATTGAGAATAAAAACATATTTTTTAAAAATATAATAAAATATAAACGAATACTCGTTTTTATATATTTTTTCGGGCAAATTTTTTATAATACTTCAACTTTGTCGGGTAATTTGCGTCCTGGAACTATAATATATAACCAATAATATATAATATATAACTATATATATAACCAAGCTTTGACAGTTTGTCTTACCTCACAGAGGAACTGACAGATGAATTTTTTGTTTAAAAATATGGCAGGCATTTAACTTTTTGTTGTCAATTAGAAAGCCTTCGACGTATTCTCGAAATATTTTGCTCCCTTAAAAAAAACGGTTTCTATTTTAACAAAATGGTAAGTTTCCTCAGTTCATCAAATCATTGAAGTATTGTTGTATATGAAAAATATCGAACTTATCGATTTAACTGTTCAATGTTTTAGTAATGTAACTGTGCTTCCATAACCTCAACTGTAGTATTTTTTTTCTGAACAAATATTTTAAATAAAATACGCAAATTTGATTTTTTTTATGATTTTGTTTCAACGTAAACCATTTGGCAGCATGCTATAGTGACTAATTAAAATAAATGCTATTTGTATTGATGATATATAACCCAGTTTATAAAATAAAATAATGCCCCATTAATTCACGTTTCTCTTTGTTATATTCATTACCGACATGCGACATATGTTCACTATAAAATGCAGACAGGACTTCTGTCAAATTCTTTAACTCCCTAAAATTAGCTCTGCTTGTCGAAGTTTCACCAAATATATTACTTTTTTGATTTTCCATTCCCGTTTCCAGATCTCGGAGCACAATCTCTAGGACTGTGCAGTTCAAGAAAAGTGCCTCAGCCCTATCGGGCATGCGGATTTTGTTACAAAAAATATTATTTTTCACGCCATTACTAATTTTGCTCATATATGTCATTTGAGAAAATGTACGTTTATTATCTATTTGCTTTAACTTTATGACCCTGGAGTATGTCATGTAACGTACTAGTGAGGGGATTAATTATTTTGGCACCATTCAATTCACACGATCTTTTAATCGGAGAGTATGGAAAAAAATTAGGCTTCTATAAAAATAATAATTTATCAACACTATCATCAAGCTTTGTGTGTACACTATTGTAGATCTTTCACATGAGTCTTCATACCTTTTGATCCTTTTTTTTCGCATCCGGAATCCTTCATCTTTTTTGTTAAATTTGTATATAATTGTATTTGTATTCTTACTTGATCTATGTTATATTTTTTGATTTTCAGTCGGTCGTAGCTCCAATGAAGAAGGTAGTGGCTCCCGCTGCTCTGCCCACTGCTGGGGCCCGTAAGAAGTCCGGGGGGCCCAAGTTTGAGCTGACAGATGAGCAGAAAGTGGACATAAAAGAGGCTTTTGATCTCTTTGATACTGAGGCCAGTGGAAGCATTGACACCAAGGAACTTAAGGTTTTCATCATCCTTGCTTGATCCCCTCTTAAAACTAATTATTTACCAATGGAAATCTCTAGTTACTCTACGTTAACAATGAAAGATTTTACAAGATTAAAGTCTGCATTTTTAAATTAATTATTATTGTTACGAATTGAAAGATAGTGATTAAAAATTGTATGTATTTTTTTAAGTTTTCCTATAACCAAAGGTATAAGTTGAGTACAAGAGAAAACTATAATATGAATGCATTTATTCCATTACTTTTTTTTACAAATATTACAACAATCTTCAGGTTGCAATACGAGCGTTGGGTTTTGAGCCGAAAAAAGAAGAAATTAAGAGGATGATCGCGGACATAGATAAGGAGGGCACCGGCAAAGTCTCCTATGATGACTTTCTCTCGATGATGACCCTGAAGATGGCTGAGAAGGACACAAAGGAAGAGATCATGAAGGCATTCAAGTTATTTGACGATGACGAAACTGGTAAGGTTTTCCGACTGCTTTTGATCATTTGCTTGTATATTCTGCTTGGTTATCAGTATTTATCACTGCCCGTTGCTGTTCATTGCACTCTGTTTTTCTTTTTATTTTATTGCATATGATTTTTTTATTGATGTTGATATTTATTAATTAATTAATTTGTTTAAACCAAAAGACCGAAGAAAAAAATGTATACTAAACCAGTGCTACCAATATATTTTTGTTATGTGGACCAAGATTTTTTGGGTAGCTTTTGCCTACCCATGGACCAGTACCAGTCCTCGTATCAGCACTTAAGTGGCACAATACTAAACAATACTGCAGTCTTACAAATATTATTACTGTAATAATTAGAGACTTCGCCTCCGGCCACTTCTCAGCTTAA